>CM067581.1:3061323-3371323 GCA_034336665.1 Luscinia megarhynchos
CCCACATCAGAACAATGCTTCAGCAGCATTAGGCAGGTATAAGCCATGGAGCAGGATTACTTTATTGTGAGCTGGGGAGGTGGGTTTAAACTGCTGCTGCACTGGAGGACCTGGGAAAAAATACCATTCTCTGAGGAAAATTAATTTAGTAGTCTGAATCCAAGGAGCTGGCTGAGAGCACATCCCTGGTTTGGTTCCTTCCCTTGAGGAAGACTTGGGAAATACAGAGAGATCAAGAAGGAGCAACAGATATTATTAGTCATCCAGGAGGGAGGCGGCTGCAGGGGAAGAGGGTTTTTAGTGGAGTATTTTTAGACGTGGTAAAATGAACAGAAGGAGAGGAAAAAAGAGGGAAGGAGACCTTTGAGAGGCACATAAATGCTCCCTGGAGCAGCTTGGCCCGGGCTTCCCACTCCCATCCCTGAACATCAGCTCAGGCAGTGATATGCCCCAACAGAAATCAGAGATGTAAAAACAATAGAAGCCAAAGCCTTAGAAAGTGTTTCTGAGGAGCCTCTCTGGGCTGCAGTGACAAAAGGCCACACTTGCTGAGACATTTCACCTTAATTCCCATCATTTTAATGGGAGGTGACTGCTGAAATGGAGTTTAAAAGCTGCTTGCAGAGCCGCCGGCAGGTGGGGGAAGATGGTGAATGTCTCTTTCTTTTTTCATCTGTCGTGATCCAAACCACACATATCACTCTGGAAGCTGGCAGGAGAGTCATGGAGCTGCAGGAGGGTGGAGGATGCCTCCACGTTGGAGAAAAGGGACTTGGAGTGAAGCACCAAGAAAATTCAGTACAGCCAGGGGGAGAGCAGGGATCTGCACCTCTCCAGATCAGACCAGAGGATGATGAATGAAGGCCCTCCAAGGACAGGGTGAAGCAAGGAGCTGCCTCCCCCTGGTTCTCCAGGAAAGCAGCCCTCACTTTGCCTTCCCTATTCCCTGTGGGGAAGGCTGGAATATTCTGTGTATCCCCTGCTCTTCACTGGAGCACCTGGGAATAACCCAAGAGCACCCTGGGGCCAGGAATGCCTCTTCACTCTCACAGTGATGCAGTGAACTCTCCTGGGAAGAGCATGAAATTCCTTCCACCTCAGTGGATCCCTGAAGTGCTGGATTTGTCCCCTTAGGCTGCACCAGTCTGTCGAGCACTGGATTGGTTGGGTGCTGTCGAATCTGCTTGGTGTTACAGCTTTCCTGGCCTATCTGGAACGGAGGTTTGCCTTTGCTCTGAGAACCCTCCCAAAATTGCTTTTAGGTTAATTTCCAGATTTTCTCCTTAAGCTGTCTTGGTCTGATTTTTGCCCCCTGGCTGAATCTCCCCCGTGCTGTGAACCCAGGTGGATTTGGAGCTCTCTGCCTTTGCCCCAAGTGCTTGCTGGTGGTGTCCAAGCTCTGGGCTTTGCCAGCTGGAGCAGCTCAGCCATGAGGAACCACACTGCAAATACTTGGATGTGCCGGCTCTGCAGGAGACCCTGGATACCTTCCCCCTGAACTGAGCACTTTGTTCAGGGGGGAGCTGGTCTGAAAGCTTGATTTGGAAAATCAAGGTTAATGATGATGAGCTGATTTTAATTTGGGGGATTGAATAGGGATGCTGGGAGCACTAAGCCTGCGAGTGGGGGGTGGGCAGTCTGGTATGGCTGCAGGCAGATTCCAGTGGCATTACAGCATGTCACCAGTAACTATGAAAAAGTGGATGTATCCTGCTTACTATTTTAGAGGTTATTTTCCATGCAAGTGACATGGTAGAGAAAGTCCCATCCATCCTGTGCATGTGGGAGGGACTGGGTTTAGTTCAGATCCTCTTTGGGTTTCGCTGTGCTCTTTGCATACCTGCCATAAGGTCTCTTCATGCAATTGAGCCATTAATACTTGAGGACCAAGTACTGATGGCAGCACTGTGGCCTCTGGATGCTGTGGCTTGGCTTCTTGGTAACTCTGGAGATGGTGCCCTGGAAATTCTGGACTGCACCTCCAGGGCATTCTGGGGCAGCAGGCGACAGTGGTTGTGGCCCCAAGTTCAGAGTGACGCTAAACTCAGCTAAGGGGGAATTAATTAATTCCAGGATCCCTTTAAGCTGGGGGGAATGCTAGGCTGGAGGGTGGGCTCCACAGCAAGGATCCAGGCTCTCACTGTTTATGTTGAGAACACAGCTGGGAGTCGCTCACTGCCGGGAGGGCACAAAACCTGGCCCATGATGGCACCTGTGACAGGAGCAGGTACCCTCAACAGGGGCAGGTGCCTGCCCTGATCCATGCTCATTTCCAGGCTCAGAGCAGCATCCAGACTCTGCTCCTGAAGGAATTTGGCTGCTGCTTGAAACCATCTGGTCTAGCAAAACACATTTAGTCCAGCAAAAAAACCTGTGAGCTGTGTGCTCTGAGACAAGCAGCGCTGCCGAGCGGTGCTCCATCCATCTGGCTGTCCATCCCAGGGGTCTCACAGGGGCTTTAACAACCACCTGAGGAAAACAGAACCTGCACTTGGCCCTAGACGTTCCCCCAAGGCTGGGATGAACTGGGTGGTTGCGGAGCTGGGCGTTGGGGGAGTGCAGGGGTGGCAGCGCTCTGGCCCCACAGGGATGTGGGATCCTGTTATCTCATTAAGAGAGGCCAAGTCACCCTCCCAGAGTAAGTGGCTGAGGCGTGACTAGACTGCAGTAATCCTGAGGGATTAGTGTGTTGGATTAGTGTGTTGGCTGGGTTGGCCCTGCAGCAGCACTTTGTTCTTTGTGCTCTGAAGCATCTCCTCCGCTGGCAAGCCAAGGGCCTGGGCAGTGCTTTAGAGTTGCTTTTAGGAGATTCACTGAGTGATAGAAGTATTGTTTGGGTTTCTTTTGTGCCTCCCATCAGAAAATGTTCCTTGAGCACAAGGAGGAGCTGGGAAAAACCAAAATCCATCCTGTCTGGGTGCTTTCCTGTGCCTGCCTGGCCATGGGACGGGCTTTGACCAGGGGGCTTGTTACCACGCTGGTTTAATTGCTTTTGTTGTTGGAACCAAGATGCTAGCAGCCGAGTGGGCTCTGCAACAAGCGAACCCTGGTGTGGCTTCACCCCCAGGCACAGAGATGGGCAGGGGATGGAGCAGGGGGATCGACAGGGAACGGACCGGGGGGCAGACACAGGGATAGAGAGTCTGACAGGAAGTAAAAGAGGGGCCTGGCAGTGGAGTAGAGGGTCAGGCAGTGGGGGAATTAATTAATTAGGGGATGGAGCAGGTGGTACAAGGGATGAGGCGGAGAATGGGGCAGGAGGCCAGGGATGGGGGCATCTCTGGCAGTGGGGCAGGGGTCGGAGCGGGCATCGGGCAGCGAGGCAGGAGATGCGGCGGAGCTGCCCCCGCGCACCGCGCGGCCATCGCCCGGCGCCGCGCCGTGCCGTGCTGTGCCGTGCTGTGCCGCGCTGTGCCGTGCCGTGCTGTGCCGTGCTGTGCCGCTGTGCCGTGCCGTGCTGTGCCGTGCCGTGCGGCGCCGTGCCGTGCCGTGCTGTGCGGCGCCGTGCCGTGCCGTGCTGTGCGGCGCCGTGCCGTGCCGTGCCGCTGTGCCGTGCCGTGCTGTGCCGTGCCGTGCGGCGCCGTGCTGTGCCGTGCTGTGCCGTGCTGTGCCGCGCTGTGCCGTGCCGCTGTGCCGTGCCGTGCCGCTGTGCCGTGCCGTGCTGTGCCGTGCTGTGCCGTGCTGTGCCGTGCGGCGCCGTGCCGTGCCGCGCTGTGCCGCGCTGTGCCGTGCCGCCGTGCCGTTGTGCCGCTGTGCTTTGCCGTGCCGTGCCGTGCTGTGCCGTGCTGTGCCGCGCTGTGCCGTGCCGTGCCGTGCTGTGCCGTGCCGCGCCGTGCCGTGCCGCGCCGTGCCGTGCCGTTGTGCCGCTGTGCTTTGCCGTGCCGTGCCGTGCCGTGCCGCTGTGCCGTGCCGTGCCGTGCCGTGCCGCTGTGCCGTGCCGTGCCGTGCTGTGCCGCTGTGCCGTGCCGTGCCGTGCCGCGCCGTGCCTTGCCGTGCCGCCGTGCCGCTGCCCGGAGCGGGGCGGGGCGGGGCAAGGGCGGGGCGGGGGGCGTCCCGCAGAACCGCCCGCCCCCGAGCGCTCCTTTGTTATCCCGGCCGAGCGCCGCAGCCGCGCCCCCGCCGGCCGTGCCGCCCCCCGCGGGAGCGCTCGCCCTCGCCCGCTCCGCTCCGCCGCCGGCAGAACCTTCCAGCGCCGCCATGGGCGCCGCGCCGCGCTGAGCCGCGCCGAGCCCGCGCCCCCGCCCCGCCATGGAGCTGGGCAAGGTGGTAAGTGCTCCCCGGGGACCCTCGCGCCCCCCGGATCGCACCCGGGGCAGCTCCTTCCCGGGGCGGCTCGCTGCGCTCGGTACCGGCTGCTCCCGGGGCAGCTCGCGGGCAGGCTCGGCTGGCGGCGGGACCCGGCGCGGCTCTGGGGGGCTCCTCGCCGCGGTGCTGCGGAGCTCCCGCGCCGCTGCGGCCGAGGCGGCTCCGCTCCGCACGCCGTGCGAGCCGTGGTCCGCCGATCCCCGCCTCGGCCACGGGCACCCGTGTCCCCGCGGGCGTCGGTGTCCCCGTGCACCCGTGTCCCCGCGAGCACTCGTGTCCCCGTGCATCCGCGTTGCCATGTCCCCGCACACCTGTATCGCCATCGCCTGTGTCCCCGTGCCCAGCGCTGCTGTCACAGCTCCTCCGGCCCGCGGGGACTGCCTCGAGCCCCGGTGGAAGGAGTGGAAACGAGTCTGGGGCAAGAAGTGGGTTTTTGTGGGGACTGTTCCCTCAGGGAGCATGTTCAGCCCTGCGCTGCTCACCTGGGAAGAGGGATTTGGCTTTTCCCGGCGCTCCAGCAGGTCCCTCGGATGCAGCATTGAGCCCACGTGGCGCGGCCGCTCTTGGCACCATTGCGGGATCCAGACAGGGGGATAACGGAGGAGGGATGCCCCATCCTGCTCCCGCGAGTTGCTGCTCATCCAGAAGCATTGCAAGGAACAGTTTCCACCAACGCCAGATCCGAGCTTAATTTTGGAATATCCTGCTAGGGCAATAAGCACTGCCATGTTCCTCCTGGGGTGACGCTTCCCAAGGAAGGTGGGTCCTGGATGACAGATGATCATAGAAATGCACATCTGGATGAGCTCCTTGCATCTGCTCCCCAAATCCTCCATCCTCACTCCGTTATCTCTTCCTGTTCCAAAAAATGCCCAAATATTTGCGTCTGCTGGGAGACAGAAGGCTCTGGTCTGGGAATGTTTGAGGAACATTTGAAGGTGGTGGAAGACCTTCCCGGACTGCTGACCCTGTCAGACACGGCCACACTCCCTCCCCAGACAGAAGTCACCACTGCTGGAAGAGATTATCCTGGCGTAAAATCCTCATTTAAAATTAAAAGCCTGGTTATCAGGGCAGCTCATGGGAAAGCTCCGGCCGCAGCCGAGCCAGCTGGGCATGGGGGGCGGGATTGACAGAGTGCCCTGAGCAGTAATTAAGTGAGAAGAGTCACAAGTGGATGTGCATGTTTTAATGGAGGGATGCGGGTCCTCGAGTTCTCCCTGAATTTATGCCTCTCCTCACATCCAGCCCCTGTGATGGGCTCTGGTTGTGCTCTGGGGTCAGGAGTGCTGGGCAGTGGCGGCCTAGGCTCTGAACTTTACAGTGGCAGTTTCCTCCAGTTGGTCCCTGTGAGGTCTGGATTTTGTAGCCTTGCTTTTTGCCAGCTGTTCTCCCCAAAATTGCTTCTTACGATTCTTCTTTTCCCCTAAGGTTTATCTGTGTATTGGAAAAGTCTACATTCCTTAAACCAGTTTTAAAAATTCCATGTCCAAATAAATAAACTGCATTAAGTTGTTTCTGGCTGGAGGAATCCAGTTGTCCAGCACTATAGGTGCTGGTTCCTTGTGTGGGCAGTGATGCGTTCACTCATTCTCAGAGCCAAACTCTCCCTGGGATCATTCCAGCTCGCTCCTGATGGTATTGAGTCTCACTGGAGCCCTTGGGACCCACCACAGATTGGCTGGCTGGTTGTCTTCCTTCTTTCCTTCGCCTCGAAGGTGGAGGAGCAATTGGATCACACTGTCTCATCCTACCCCATCTCCCCTGATGGTGTGGAACTTGGGATTTTCACTGGAGGCTCTGGAAGAGCCAACAATGAGTCAAGTCCTCGTATGCACAGCTTATGGATGCATCCTCCTGTTGATCTCAACCTCTGCTACCCTCAGGAGGAGCTGGGAGCTTGTGGAGTGGGCTGTGCAGGCTCACTGCAAATGGACATAATGGACATCCTGCAGCTTTATTTTGGTTTTCTTACTGGGATAGCAGCACTACAGCTCTCAAGGCAAAGGCATGCTAGGAGTTGGCTTCCACCTCGTGTGTCTCCTTGTGGTGGAGACCTCTGAACCTACACCACCACTCCATTTCGTGGCCCAGGTGTTTTTTTTCCCTGGAAATGGCACCTGTCCTGGAAGAGCTCTGTGACACTCCTGTATGGGGCATTGCTGAGTGCTGGGGGACTGGTGGTGTCGCCGTGCTGCTGGGCTCAGGAGAGCACACGGGAGGCAGCAATGCCAGAGCAAGGTCTCTGCCAAGAGCAGCATCGTGGTCATGCTCTTGGATTCCAGCACGGCTCACAGAGCCTATTGCCTTCTTCCTGGGGACTCTGTTTTGGGGTGCTCCAGGTGCAGGCTATGGGACAAGGTGACCCCGAACACCTGCACTGGTGTCACTTGGGGTTCAGGAGTGTCTCTTGGTCCTCCTCCTGCTGACATCTGGGCTGGTGGCATCAGCATCTCCTCGTGCAGAGGGACATCTGAAGCCACCACCACTGGGAGTGACCCTGATGGATGCAGTGAGCTTTTGGCATCTGTCACTGGAATAAGTCATTGGTTTGAGGAAAATGGTTGTTTTTATGGCCCAAGCAATCGGAAATCTGAGGCTTGTGTCATTTTGGGAACTGTTTTCATCTGGAGGAAGCAGGAGGTGAGAAGAGCGGCAGCATCTTCCAGGATATGCTCACACAGCCTGGACAAGGAACTTCATCCCCAGAGCAGCTCCAGGATTAGCCAGCCAGGAGAGGAGCACTTGTCTTCCAAACTCATGGATTCAGCAGCAGATGCAGCCAAATAGCCTGGATTAAGTGGTAGGAAGGTATTTTTCACATCTCCTGACTCCCTGCTCCCAAGAAGCCCGTGGGACTGAACAGAAAGACAGGTTGAGCATCTTGCTGTCCAATATGTAGAAATATATTCCTGGATTTTACATCCCATGTGACTGCCTTCCTGCCTCCCTTTCCCTCCAGCTGCTGGCAGGCACAAAGCCAGGCTTGTTTCCTGTTCTGCTGCTGTCAGCCACAGGTGCCAAGCATGGGGGGATCACAGCCATCCCAACTGTTCCCAGGAGCGGAGCATTGGCCACCCCAGGTGTTATCCAGCTGGCTTTGTTCCAGGATTTTGCTGAACAAAGCCATTCCTTGAGTCCCGTCGAGGCTGGGATTTGACATCAGCTGCTGGAGTTGGGTGGTGTTTAAAGAGAGATGTGCCCTTGGGAGTGTTCGCCTGCTTCCCGTGTCCTGCACACCTCCAGGACCTGAGCCAAGCTTTGCTTTACCGGGATTTTGATTTTGATAAAGCCAGTGGATTTTGTTTGCAGGCTTGTTGCAGTCAGGTCTTCCTGCTGACTCCCTTCTCTGAGGCTCCTGCATCTGCAGCTTGCGAGCGGTTTTCTGGAGGTACACGCCATCCCAGCTCTCCATTTATAGAAAGGAATTACGGAGAAATGAAGGAGCATTGCTAAGAGGATTTGCACTGCGACTTACTCAGTTTCTCCAAATAATTTGCAGTAGCTCTGGATTCTTTAATCAACACTCGTTTCCTTTTGGAAATGAAAGAAGTGGGAAGGCGTTGTGCTGCTCCTGAGCCAAGCTTGGCTCTTTGCCTCCAAATGGGAAATTTTGCCTTCAGAGAGTGAGAGCATTATGTGGGGAGAACTGATGGGGAGTGTGTTTGGCAGAGGAAGTGTGTGTCAGGGCTCAGAAAGCCTCTGTCATCCTGACCCTCTTCCTCCAGCGATTTTGGGCTCCTCTCTCTGGAGCCTGCAGACACATTCCCAGAGGGAATGATATGAGGCCTGTCCGTGGGTCACCCCAGTGTGGAGCTGTTGATGTCTCTGCCCTGCTGTGGGATCTCCTTAGGAGAAGGGCTGGGCACTTCAGAGGTTGGGAATTCCTGTGGGACATAGCTATGGTGGCCTTCCACAGGTTTCTGGGAATCCCCTTGGTGTTGCAGAGGGAGGAAAAGACTCGGGGATCGATAGTCCCAGAGTGCTCCTCTCCCAAATGGCCTGTGCCTTTCCATGCACACGTCAGTGGAGTTTCCTCGGCCTGTTCAGGTGGCAGTGGAAAGTTAACAGTGCATTCCCTGCAGCTTTCCCAGCCCTTGCAGCACCCGTGGCGCTGCTCCCCGGCCCTGCCCCAGGTCCTGCTGCCCTGGGCTCAGTCTCACGTCCTGGCCTGTGGCTCTGCCAGGGTGGCCGGATGGCAGTGTCACCCCCCACATCTCCTTCCGCAGCGGGCCCCTCTGGGCTGGCCTCCCCCTTCCCGCCCGGCCTGTTGCACAAGAGGAAGCTCGGGGCTTCCTGTCCTAGCAGGGCGGGGGTGTGGCACTGCCCCACGCCCCTCATGTCCCTCTGCCTTGCTCATGAAACTGAGCGGGGCTGGCAGCGCTGCCCAGATGTGTCCTGGTGCCTCAGAAGTCACCCTCGTAGGCTGGAAGCTCATAATTAAATAAAAATTCAACCAACTGCAGATGTGGGATGGTAGTGGGGAGTGGCATGTCTGAGTCAGGGTGAAAGGCCCTCTGTGGGGAAGGGGTCTGGACTTGCTGCCCACGCAGCCCCAGATTTCCCTCTGTTCTGACCCAGTTTTGCAGCCAAATCACCCTCCCAGTGACAGTTCCAGCCTCGGTCCCCTGCTGCTGTTCTGTGCTTTCCCAGTTTGCTGATGTGGGCACTGCCAGAGACACTGTTTTGGCAATTTGGGCATGTCCCACGTGGCTCCTGGGATGGGGCCCCTGCCCTGCACTCCTGGGGATAAAATGTGAAAGTGGGGTGTCCACAAGTACACCCAGAAAGTGAGAATCAAGCTTTTCCTCCGAAACCTTTCTGCTTTCCAGACAGATGCGTGTGCTTCAAATGGAGTTGAGGAACTTGGGGATGGATGCTCCAGCTGGTCCCTGCCTGGAGCCAGGGTCTGCCAGCTCCCATCACCCTTCCACTGTGTCTCCTCACTCTGAGCAGTTAAGCTGGGAGCTCCCAGGGATGGCAGGAGCAGCTTTGGGATAGTGGTGCTACATCCTGCCTCTGGCTGTGAGCTTCTGCTCCCCAGCTCTGGCTTTGCATTTGGCTTTTTCCTTGTGCCCCTTGAGGTGGAGTGTGCATTCAGATGCTGATCCTGGCATTTCTCACTGTGTGGCCTGGTTCATCACAGCTGTCCTGACAGTCTTGGGGGCTTTGGTGCTGCAGATTCAGATTTTGGATGAGGACAAGCTGGCCCTGGAGCTGGATCCATGGCACGTGTCACAGATGACTGCTGGGGTGCAGGCATCCTGCTCCAAGCCTCTAGGACATGGGCATCCCTCTCCAGACTGGCAGAGGCCCCTTCCCAAGTATTTTTTATATGCTGAATTTAATTTCATGGTTTGCCTGACAGGGGGCTGTCGCTGCTGGGACAGGCAGGGCTGCAGAGGTGACTTCCCACTCTTGTCCTCATGTTCTGGGAACCTGTAGCCTCCATCCAGCCCCTCAGGAAGGAATGGATGGGTCTCTCCACCACTGATGCTCCTTTCAGCTCTCCTTAAAAAACCAGCCTGAGATCCAGGTTCTGCTCTGGGTGTCCTGCAACTGCCAATTTGGGTCCCCTGACACCTCAATATGAGCCTCCTGCATCTTGCTGCTGACCTCCCATGTCACCTCCATGGTCCTTTCTGGTCACCACCCAGAGCCAATGGGGATGGTGCTGCAAACCCCACGGTGTTTGGCAGTGGCACCCCTGCAGCAGAGCTGGCTCATAGTGGGACATCTGGGCAGAGTTTCAGCTGGGGGGATGTCTGGCCCTGGCTTGGGGGTGCAGCTGTGGCTTGTCTGTCTCAGGCCATCGTCACTCCTCTGCCAGCTGGCACATGTTTTGGTGGCAGAGGGACTTCCTGGGGGATTTGCACTCTGCTGCACCACACTTGGGGCTCCTGTGAGCCCCTCCAGCCCCGCTCAGCACAGGCTCACCAGGGTCTGTGGAGATGAAGGCATGTGGGGCCACATCAGAGAGGGCCAGGAAGCAGGGTTGCAACAAGGACTGTAGTGAGAAAGGCATTGAAATTAATCTCGCAGCTTTAATTGCTTTATGTCAGTAATGAGCTACTCCTGGCAGTGCTGAGGCAGACGGTTCCAGGTGTCAAGGAAGCACTTGGTGATGTGTGAGCTTGGGGAGAGGACGACCCTCAGCTGGCATCTTTGTGTCCCCATGAAGGATCAGAAATGGGGTAGAGTTTAAAATCCTGCCTGGAAAATGCTTCCAGTGGCTGCCACTGCCTTCCATAGGATAAATGGTGGCTGGCTGTGCTCAGGCTGCTCAGCATGGACTCCCCAGGGTCCTCAATGGCAATGAGTGGCAAGTCCTGCCTGGGGGTTCCACTCCTGTCCCCCTAATCCATGGAGCAGTGCCCGATTTTTGGTGCCCCCCAAATTATCCTTCCCATTCAGCACCCCCAAAAGTGGGGTAGGAGCTGCTGCCCACGATCCAAAGGCAGGGGAGGGATTTGCCTTCCCTCTGCCTGTCCCACCACTCTGAGGGCAGCAGAGGGTTCTTTGTGGGCACTGCTTTAATTGCTTGGTTATTATCCGGAGTAAATGAGCCCTGGCAGCAGCTGAACCTGGTGGGTGCCAGCTGCATCCCAGAAAGGCATCCGGGAAAGGTCAGCATCCAGCTGGCACAGGCAGGGACTGGGGGCCTGGATGGGACCCAGCCATTGCAGAGCCAGAGGGTCTCAGTGAGCAAGGGGGGAGCTGTGAGGGAGCCTCAGCCCTTCCCATCTCACCCCCCATTACTTCTCTCTTGCAGACCGTCAGCATCAATAAGGCCATTAATGCGCAGGAAGTGGCTGTCAAGGAGAAACACGCCAGGAATATCCTTCTCAGAGCTGGCCATGGGACAAGGAGTGTGGGAGCAGGGCTGGGGCTGCCTGGAGAAGGGGCAGCATCAAGAGGGTATGTGAGGAGAGATGCCCAGGGTGCTGGGAAGGCTGGACTATGGGATATTTTTCCAGCATGGCACAGGGTCCCTGCTGCTGCTGTCACAGCCTTTGAATGCTGCAGGTGCCCAGACTGGTGCTCCCAGCATAGCCATCCCAGAAGAAGGGGAAGGTGCCACCAAAAGTGCATCCCCAGCATCGCAGCAAGGCATCTGGGAAGGCTCAGCAGAGGCACAGCCCCAGCCTTCCCTGTGCCATGGTATTCCCAGAGCAGGGCTGGGGGGTGGCTTGTGCCACTTGGGGGACAGCATATGCCCAGGCTGGTCATCGTTAGCTCCCTGTGGTGGCCTGGCCCCTGAGCTCTGTGGGTGCAGCTGCCTTTGGGTGGCCGTTCTCCATCCCCCAAGGGCAGAGCAGTGTTCCTTGACCCCCGGCACCGTGCATCCTGGGCACGCACCACGAGAAGGGGGCGCAGACCTTCTGGTCGGTGGTGAACCGGCTGCCGCTGTCCGGCAACGCCGTGCTCTGCTGGAAGTTCTGCCACGTCTTCCACAAGCTCCTCCGGGATGGACATTCCAACGTGAGTGCCCAAAGCTCGGCCTGGGGCCAGCCCTTTCCCCTGCAGGGCGGCCCCGGGTGATGGGAGATGCTGGACGGTCCGTGTCCTTCTGGGGGATCAGTTCTGGGCTGGGGACTGGAGTACTCCAGAGCAGGGTTGCTCTCCTGGGGGAGATCCTGAGCAGGGCCTGGAGCTGGAGCCCTCCTGGGGGTCAGTCCTACATGGACACCAGTGCTGGAGCTCTCCCAAAGGGTTAGTGCCCTCCTGCAGGTGAACCCTGGGTGCCAGAGCCCTCCTGGTGCTGGCCTGCCCAAAACCCCGTGTGCCTCAAACCCCGGTGCCATCAGCAGCGCCGGTGCCAGAGGAAGCTGCTCAGCGCCTGGCAATGGCCTTGCTGCAGAAACCATCAGCAAGTATTCTCCTTGGGGAATCGGTGGCATTCAGGGCTGGTGGTGACAATGAAGGGTTGGGAGTGCATCCAGACCTCCCATTTGTCACCCAGTTTGTGTTTCGAGTATGGAGCACCACGTCCTGGTGCTCTGCCTGCTGATTGTCACCATCATTCCTCCAGGTCCTGAAAGACTCGGTGCGATACAAGAATGAGCTGAGCGACATGAGCAGGATGTGGGTGAGTGACCAGCTCTGCCAGCCATGGCAGGGAGGCCCAGGGCGCCTTGGCCAGGCTGGGGGATTGCAGGCTTGGGGGGTTCCCTCTCCCAGGAAGCAGAGCACAGCCATGGCTGACCTGTGCCTGTCATCACCTACCTGCGCTGGGTTTCAGTTGGATTCTGTGTTCCCTTCCACCAAATCAAATGCCACCTTCCTATTTTATGGCAAAACCCAGTAAAAACTTAGCTCTGGCAGTCAAATGAAGCATTGAGACATGCAGAGAAGGCAATGGGAAGGTCTGACCAAATCTCTTCAGTACAGCCAGCCTGCATCCAGGTGCCAGTGAGGAGGGTTTGGCTGTGGGTTTTGGGGGGATAAGGAAGGAGTCAATCATTCTGCAGCAGAAAAAGGCTTTTCCACAGCCTGCCACGGTTCTCAACAGCTTTTTGGTCCCCACAGGGCCACCTGAATGAGGGCTACGGGCAGCTCTGCAGCATCTACCTCAAACTGCTGAGAACCAAGATGGAATTTCACACCAAGGTAAGCCCCACCCTGTTCCTCTTCCCAAGGCTGTAGCAAGGAGTGGGCACTGAGGTGACAGCAAGGGACCAGCATGGCCATCCTGCTGCCTCCATGAAATAACCCCAAAGCTGCCAGTGGCCGTCAAAAATGGCCCAAGGACCAATGCTTTGAGGTGGCAGGATTCCTGGTGGCCCAGGACTCCTTGGGCTGGGCTGGGAGTCTGTGGGCTACAAGTAGTAGGGGGCACACACACTCCATTCTCCCCCAGCTATTCTGGATGGGGAAAGGGAGGGAAGACAGCTGGAAACAGGTGTTTTCTGTGTCCATCACCCTGTTTTGGAAGTGTTATGTGACTTTTCCCAAAATGCCAGGGTAGGTACCCCCTGAGGCAGGCATCACTCCATCCCATCCAGTTCTCTGCTGGCAGCTCTATCTCCTCCCTGCTTGGCAGGTTTCTCAGCCCAGGGAGAATCAGATTTTCTTGCTGGGAAGAGAGCAGATGCTGTGGATTACAGATACTGTGGTCACTCTGGGTTCAGAGACCCTGTGCTATGTCCCTTTCCCCCCACATCACTCCCCTGGCTCATCCAAGAGCTGACTTTGAGGCTGCAGGATCACAGCCCTGGTGCTCCCAGAGCTGTGGCCAGACCAGGAGATCTTCTGGAGCCCTCTCCTGACTCCTGTTTTCCCCACAGAATCCCCGATTCCCTGGAAATCTGCAGATGTCTGACCGGCAGCTTGATGAGGCTGGGGAGAACGACGTCAATAATTTGTGAGTGGGGCAGGGGAAAGTCGGGGAGAGAGTGGGGGCAGGTGGGTGGCACGGTCTGCCCAGTCCCCCCGGCAGCATGACCAAACAGGGACAGGACCTTCCTCATGGGTGGCCTGGGGGCAGTCCCCAACCATCCTCAACCCTGTTTCCTAGTTTTCAGCTGACGGTGGAGATGTTTGACTACCTGGAGTGTGAGCTGAACCTCTTCCAGACAGGTAAAGCCCTGCATTACTGTGAGAGCTCTGCTGAAGTCCAGCCCCTTTGTGGGGCTGATCAGAGTTGGAGAGGCTCTGACAGGGGATGTTGGCTGAGGGCACCACAGCCCCGCTCTTCTATGGGCACTTCACCTGAACTACAGTTCAACAAGGCAAAGTGGAAGGTGCTGCGCCTGGGTCAGGGCAAGCCCTGGTATGAATCCAGGCTGGAGGATGAAGGGTTGGAGAGAAGCCATGCTGGGAAGGGTGAGGAGCTCGACATGCCCCAGCCATGTGTGCTCCAAAACCCCCCATGCCCTGGCTGATCACCCAGCGTGGGCAGCAGGTGAGGGGGCAGTTCTGCCCCTCTGCCCCCCTTAGGTGAGAGCCCACCTGCAGAGCTGCCTCCACCCTGCTGTCCCAGAAGGGACATGGGGCTACTGTAGCAAGTCCAGAGGAGGCCACAGAAAGGCTCTGAGGGCTGAAGCCCCTCTTCTCTGGAGACAGGCTGGGAGAGCTGGGGGTGTTCAGCTGGAGAAGATGTTAGAGCCCCTTCCAATGCCTAAAGGGGCTCCAAGAACACCAGAAAGAGACTTTGGACAAGGAATGGAGTAACAGGACAAGGGGGAATGGCTTCCCACTGCCACAGGGTGGAGTTAGGTGGGAATTGGGAAGAAATTCTTGGCTGTAAGGGTGGTGAGGCCTTGGCACAGGTTGTGCAGGGAAGCTGTGGCTGCCCCATCCCTGGAAGAGTTCAAGGCCAAGTTGGATAGAGCTTGGAGCACCCTGGTCTAGTGGACAGTGTTGGAATGAGATGGTCTTCAGCTGCTCCAAGCTGGCTTTGGAGCATCTTCCCTCTGGCACACCCAGCACACTCTGGTGGCCAGTGGGACAGCAGTGACAGGCAGGGCATAGGGGTTTGCATGTCAGCTCTGCCCAGGGACACAGCTGGGGCTCAGTCCTCTGGTGCCAGGCTGGAGTGCTCCCAGGCCTGGATGGGAGACCTGGGTGGGAATTTCCCCTCCCACTGAGCTTACACACGGCTGCAGGGCAGCAGGCTGTGTTCTCAGCAGCCAGGGGGTGTCTTGCTCTGGATGACATCTGTGGATTTGGCAGACACATTGGGCACCTTCTGATGCTGCCAGATGTGGTGCTGCTCCTTCCCTGCAGTGTTCAGCTCCCTGGACATGTCACGCTCGGTGTCGGTGACCGCAGCAGGGCAGTGCCGGCTGGCCCCGCTCATCCAGGTGATCCTGGACTGCAGCCACCTCTACGACTACACAGTCAAGCTGCTCTTCAAGCTCCACTCCTGTGAGTGTCCCTGGCATCACTGGCTTTGGCAGGGGGGGCACACAGGGAGGCACTGGGGCCAGCACTCTGCTCAGCCTGGGCTGTTCACCACCGTCTCTTCTCCAGCCTCGTGTGGGGGCTGAAGGGAGTCACCATGGCAAGGAGGTGCAAAACCTCTATCCTTCAGGATCTGGAGCTGTGGCAGCCACTAGCCCGTGCTCCTCTCTGCCCTGGGGGTGTGGGGGCCATCTCCTCATGGCTGTGTTGGTGGGTTGTTCCGTGATGACACCTGCTGACATTTTGCTTGCTGCTTCTCCCAGGTCTGCCGGCAGACACGCTGCAGGGCCACCGGGATCGCTTCCTGGAGCAGTTCCGAAAGTGAGTGCCCAGGCCCACAGCAAGGCAGTGACATCGAACATGAGTGAGCAGGCACTGCTGTGGTCTCTGGTACATTGTTATGCAGAGTAACCAAAACAAAAACTGGCCACTGAGAGCAGGGAGGGGATGTCAGGTGCCGGGGTAGGATGCCATGGTGCTGAGGGACAGCTTGATTCAAGATCACAAACTGCAAAGCGCAGATAGCAGTGCTGGCTGTGTTCTGCCTACACAGGGACTAACTTTAGGACAGGGTTCAACAGCACCAAGATCCTGACTGGGATGCTCAGGTGACTGGGAGAGGTGGGTGCTAGGAGTAGTGTGGCTGGGCACTGTCCCTCTTCCCCAAAACTAGGTCCTGGAGGGAGGTACCCAGCTTCTGGGGAAGATGCTGCTGCAGGAACTGAAGGGGAGGGTGTTGGCTCCAGGCAGGAAGCCCCCCTGCTCCTGAAAACTTTGGCAGGAAGTGGTTTAGGTTGGAAGGGACCTTTGAATGAAGGTCATCAAGTACAACCCCCTGCTATGGGCAAGGGCACCTTCCACTAGACCAGGTCGCTCAAGTTCCGGGTCCTTCTCCCTGCCCATCAGGCCTGGGTTTTATGGGATAAACCCTCCAGCAGTGGGAGGACTTCCTGAGTTTGGTGGCAGCACAAAACACTTTGTCCTCCAGAGCCATACAAGGGCTGGGTGACACCCCCTGGTGCCCTTGTCCAGGCTGGACCAGAGCCATCCCTCACCATTCCCTGGCCCTTGCAGGCTCAAGGACCTTTTCTACCGCTCCAGCAACCTGCAGTACTTCAAGCGGCTGATTCAGATCCCACAGCTGCCAGAGGTGAGAGCCTGCAGTCCTCAACTCCCTGTCCCTATGCCCAGGGGCAGCAGTGGGGGCACTAACAAAAGGCCCAGAAAACCCTCTTGCTGCCTTGCCCAGCTTCTTAGTGGCAGTGTGGGGCTCCTGCGCCTTGAGGATTGTTCTTTTATCCCTCACTGGGTGGTGTGCACCTGGATGGAGCTGCCCTCTGACTGGAAGCTCTCACTGATCCATAGCCTTGCTGAGATCCACCCCTGCGGGTCCTGGTTCCGTCCTTGTGGGTTCTGATTCCATTCCTCTGCATCCTGACTCCGTCCCTGTGGGTCCTGGCTCCATCCTCATGGGTCAAGGCATGGCCAGCTCAGCTCCAGGGCAGGATTTCAGCCAACTGTGCCTTCAGCCCAGCAGCAGTGCCAGTCCTTCCCCCTCAGCCCTGTGCCCCTCTGTCCCCAGAACCCTCCCAATTTCCTGCGTGCCTCTGCGCTGTCGGAGCACATCAGCCCCGTGGTGGTGATCCCTGCCGAGGCGTCCTCCCCTGACGGCGAGCCCATCACGGACCTGGTGGAGATGGACGCGGCCTCGCAGGTGAGGAGGGAGGGTGGGGGCTCTCTGGCTCTAAGCCCGGCTTGTTTCTCCAAATCCACGCTGCAGTGAGGCCTAAGACAGTGGGGATGGCCTTGGGAACTGGGGAGTGCCACTGGAGAGGGATGGGTCCTTCCTGGGTGCTGGGTGTCCTGTCTTGGGTGCTGCTAGGGCTGAACTAGCCTGAGTTTTCCCAGTGCTGCTCAGTGGTGTGGTGCCCTCCAGTGATGGCCAAGGAGAGGTTTGGCTTCAAACACTGCCGTGGAGACCTTTAGATCTTCACCCTCCTCCCCACCTAGGGTTGTCCTCAGAAATTGAGTGGGGAGGGGAAGGAGAGTGCAATGATACGACTTTGGGGATCTTCTCCCTCCAGGAGTTAGGTGGGGATAGACCAGAGGTGCTTCATGTTCATTAAGTTCATCAGATTCAGTGTGCTGGGAGAGGAGGTGGGGGAACCAGCCTCAGTGTCCAGGCAGCTCATAGGCTGGCTTGGCAGTGACACTCGGGGTATGGAGGGACAAGGGCTCCCAGGTGGTGGTGGGGTCACTCCAGGTTTGTCCTGCTCTTACCACAGAGCCTGTTTGACAACAAGTTTGATGACATCTTTGGCAGCTCCTTCAGCTGCGACCCCTTCAACTTCAACAGCCAGAACGGGATGAGCAAGGATGACAAGTAAGCAATCCATACTGCAGAATGGCCGGGATTGTCCTGGGAGCTCCCTGCCTGGAGCAGCATCGCAGCCATGGTGACATGGGGGACAACTCCCCTCCCAGGCTGTGTCCCCGTGGCACTGAGGGTGTACCCCGTGTCTCTCCTTCCCAGGGACCGGCTAATTGAGCAGCTTTATGGGGAGATCACAGCCCTGAAGGAGGGGCTGGAGAACTTCAAGGCTGAGGTGGGTGACAGCCAGGTGGGCAGGATGAGACCCGCTGGGAATGCTGAGTAGGCTGGTGGCTGTGTCTCTGGGTGGACACATCTCTGTCCTGCCCTCTTCCCAGTGACTTCTCCCGTACAGGGGCTCCCCAGGTGTGCCAGGGAGCTGCATCCCTGTTGAGGGATGGGCTCAGCCCCACTGCCCAGCTCCTTAGCTTTGCCCAGATGCACTTGGGGGCCGCTGGACAATTGTTGTGCATTGGCTGCTCGTGGTGGGCACTGAGCAGTGCCATCAGCCCCCGCCCCTCCCTGCAGAGCGCACGGGGGGCAGTGCAGCTGCGTGGCCGTGCCAGTGAGCTGGAGGCTGAGCTGGCCGAGCAGCAGCACCTGAAGCAGCAGGCACAGGACGAGAGCGAGTTCCTGCGGGCAGAGCTGGAGGAGCTCAAGAAGCAGCGGGAGGACACGGAGAAGGCTCAGCGGAGCCTGACGGAAATTGAGAGTGAGCAGGGAGTGCCAGCACAGGTGTGGGGTGGGGCTGGGCTCCAGGCAGGGGAGCCCAGGTGCTCAGCTCCGTGTCCCTGCATGTGTGGCAGGACGGGCGCAGGCCAACGAGCAGCGGTACAGCAAGCTGAAGGAGAAGTACAGCGAGCTGGTGCAGAACCACGCTGACCTGCTGCGCAAGGTGGGTTCCCCACACCCCCAGCATCCCCTTCTGCCATGCCCCATGACACCAGGGCTGCTCGGCTCACTCTCCAATGTCACCAGAACGCAGAGGTGACCAAGCAGATTACAGTGGCCAGGCAGGCCCAGGGGGACGTGGAGCGGGAGAAGAAGGAGCTGGAGGACTCCTTCCAGCGGGTGAGCGAGCAGGCCCAGAGGAAGGTGAGTAGCAGTAGGAGGGACATACCAGGGATGGGCAGGGGCTCCCCATGGGGCACCAGTGCTGCCAACCTCTCCCCTTGCTGCAGTCTCAGGAGCAGGCAGAGGTGCTGGAGACACTGAAGCGAGAGCTGGCAACCAGCAGACAGGAGCTGCAGGTTCTTCAGGGCACGCTGGAGTCCAGCACACAGGTGAGAGCACATGGGTGGCCCCAAGCACCCCTCTGGGCTGAGTAGCCAGGCCTTAACCATTCAGGAGATGATAGCCACCAATGGCCCTCAAAACCAGCTCCCTGTCACCTTCTTTGCCACATCTGAGTGGGTTTGATGTCACACACGGGCTTCACACTCCTGAGTGTGGTAGTATGGAGCAATGGACTCCAGTAGCAGGGATCATGGAATAAAATGCCTGGAAGAACAGGGTCAGTCAGCAGCTCTGCCTGCTGTAAGCTCAGGTAGCAATGTTGAATCACACTGCAAGATACGCCAGAGGGTATCCTGTGCTTACAGAGCTGTGGAAGACAGCAGGGGTGCCTGGGCTTGTTGAAGGAGGCAGAAGCTGGCAGGAAAATGCAGTCACCCATCTATGAGGTGGGCAGACTCAGCAGCAGGATGGGGATGGGGCAGAGACAGCATCCTGCAACCTCTCCTCCACCAGGATGGTGACAGTCATAATAAAAATGCATTTTCACTGGTGAAAGTGAAAAGGCTCCCCAGGAGCCTCGGTTGTCACCAGATGAGATCATCAGGGCTGCTCCATGTGGGGAGCTGTGCTTGTGCAGGCCATGGTGTACCCAACAGGGACAGTCAGGGTGGCCCAAGCTTGGACTGAGTCCCCAAACTGGAGGGTTCACCCTGTGTTGTGATCCCCCCAGGCAGGAGCGGAGCAGAGCACTCGAATTGCCAGCCTGGAGCAGGAGAGGGACAGGCTGAGCCGAGCAGCAGAGCAGCACAGGGAAGAGATGGCAGCTCTGCAGGCTGAGCTGCAGCAGCTGCAGGACACGCTCAGCCATGAGCAGAAGAGTAGCAGGACAGAGCTGGAGATGCTGCAGACCCAGCTGAGAGACAAGGTACCACGAGGGTCCTGCCATCCCCATTCTGGCCAGACCAGAGGGGTTCGGGCAGGCCAGGTGCTGGGAGTCCCCAGTGGCCCAGCAGAGCTCTGAGCCCAGCTCTGGCCCAGCAGGAGAGCACAGAGCAAGCCCTGCAGCAGCTCCTGGCCAAGGAGCAGCTGTCCCTGCTGCAGGGCACCGCGCAGGAGGCCAAGCGCATGGTGCAGGATGCCCTGGCTCGCATGGAGGATCCTGCTCACATCAGCTGCACCGGCTCAGCAGGTGACGCCCTTGCTGCTCCCAAACCTGCTGTTGTCCCAGCCTGCCTGGGCTCCCTGTGGCTCAGCAGGCTGAGCCCTGCCTGCTGTCTGCCTGCAGATTGCCTCCTGTCCCAGACGCTGGCAGCCTCCGAGTGCGCAGAGCGGCTGCAGGATGCTCACAGCAAGTACCTTTTGGATGGTGCAGGTGAGAGGTGGCAGCCCGGGCAGGGGGCACAGGAGCAGCCCTGGCATGCAGGGCGGGCGGGCAGCACAGTGGGGCTGAGGCCTGTGCCCGCTGTCTTGCTGCAGCCATGGGCTCCCTGCTGCCCTGCCTGGCCCTCTTCGCCCACCTGGTCAGCAACACCCTCCTGCAGGGCAGTGCGACCTCCCATGTGGCCCCCGTGGAGCCTGCTGACCGTGAGTGCTGCCCCAGGCCAAGGGCTGGGTGGGCGGGGGATCAGGGTGAGCAGGGGCTGGGGTGAGCAGATGTCGGGGGTGGGAGGGTGCCAGGGTGGGGCTGGGCAAAGAGGGTGCTGGGGTGGGGAGAGGCCAAGGTGTGCAGGATGCTGTGGCAGGTACGGTGCTGCAGTGGGCAGGAACCGGGCAGTCAGAGGACAGGCAGGATGCTGCGGTGGGCAGGAGCCGACGTCTCCTCCCCACGTGTGGCCCCCCTCAGCTCCTCATGCTGCCCACACAGGTCTGCTGGAGCTGTGCAAGCAGTGTGGCAGTGAGGCTGTGAGCTACCTCAGCGCCCTGCAAGACCCAGGGACAGTGGCAAGTGCTGACTGCAGCCTGGTGACAGCCTGCCTGGGCCAGATCAGCGCCGTCGGGGAGGTGGGTTGCCCAGGAGGGCTAGTAGGATGGCATCAGGCCATGGCAGGCACCACCAGAGGGACTGTAGTGCTCCTGGACAGTCCCTTCCATCCTATCCTGTCTCCAGGAGCTGCGTCCCAGAGGTCTGGACATCAAACAGGAGGAGCTGGGTGACCTAGTGGACAAGGAGATGGCAGCAACAGCCGCGGCCATCGAAACTGCATCTGCCCGTATTGAGGTGAGGGTCACCGTGAGCAGAGGTGCCCACAGGCCACCGTGCTGGGGGCTGCTGGCACCACTGTAGAGGCCAGAGAGGCGCATTTGGGTTCAGTACAGCCTCTCTCCCTTCAACCAGGAGATGCTGAGCAAGGCACGGGCTGGTGACACTGGGGTCAAACTGGAAGTTAACGAGAGGTGAGTGGTGATGGGCGCTCTGGACAGAGCCAGGCAGGCAGGATGGGACAGGTGCTGCAGGCAGGGCAGCTGCTCTACAGGGGGGCTCAGTGGTGTTTGTCTTGCAGGATCCTGGGCTCTTGCACAGGCCTCATGCAGGCCATCCATGTCCTGGTCCTGGCCTCCAAGGACCTCCAGAGAGAGATCGTGGAGAGTGGACGGGTGAGCTGGGACAGGGGTGGGGGCAAGGGGGCAGACAGGGATGGAGGAAGGGCTGAGGGCAGGGGTGAAGACAGGGGTGCTTGTCCAGCTAGGGGTCTTAGCATGCTTGCTGGGACATGCTGCTCCAGCCCTTGTCCCGCTGGGACTTCCCCACCAGCTGCCAGGAACTCCTTTCCAACCGCAGGGGCTCACCCTGGTTATGGTTCCTGGGGTGTCATGGAGGTACCTGGTCTCCCTTCCCACACAGGGGACCCCACAGCCCCCAAGTTCAGTGTGTCGCTGCCTCTGACACCTGACCTCCTCCTTTCGCTCCAGAGCAGGGGTCTGGGGGTGCCCAGTACCTAACTGCCCCTTTACCAACGGCAGGGTGCAGCATCCCCCAAGGAGTTCTATGCCAAGAATTCACGCTGGACCGAGGGTCTCATCTCTGCCTCCAAGGCAGTGGGCTGGGGTGCCACTGTCATGGTGTAAGTGCCACTGTCACCAGAGTGGGGAGAGGATGGCAGAGTCCTGCCATCAGCACGGAGAGGGGACGTAGGTGGCAGGATGATGCTCCAGTTGCTCTCTGCTCTCCTGCAGTGATGCTGCTGACCTGGTAGTGCAAGGCAAGGGGACGTTCGAGGAGCTGATGGTCTGCTCCCGGGAGATCGCGGCCAGCACCGCGCAGCTGGTGGCAGCCTCCAAGGTAGAAGCAAGGCTGCTGCCCTGCCCGTGGCTCAGGATGGGGCTGGGGCGCCGTGTGGTCACCCCCAGCCGTGGGGCTGGTCTTCTGCTTAGCTGGTGGGGTGTGACTCCCTCCTCACTGTCCTGGCAGGTGAAGGCAGACAAGGACAGTGCCAACCTCTGCAAGCTGCAGCAAGCCTCCCGGGGCGTCAGCCAGGCCACAGCCAGTGTGGTGGCCTCCACCAAGGCTGGGAAGTCTCAGGTGGAGGAGAAAGGTAACTGTTGGGCTGCAGGGATCTTAGAGCCATGTAATCACTATGGTTGGAGAAGCTCTCTAAAACAATTGAGTTTAACTGTTCCTGCACCACTAACTATATCTCCGAGTGCCACATCTGCATGGCTTTTAAATCCCTCCAGGAACTATGACACTACCATACCCTGGGCAGCCTCTGCCAGTGCTGAACAGCCCTTTTCATGGAGAAACTTTCCTTTTTATGCAACCTAAACCTCCTCTGGCACAACTTGAAGATGTTTCCTCTGGTCCTAATGATGGGAGCACAAGCCTGCCCCAAAAGCTCTGCTTGTGGCACTCAGCAGCCTTGGCTGGCTGTGGTCTCTGCCCATGGCTGCCCCTCAGTCCCTCCCTGCATGTCCCATGGTGCCAGATCCTGCCAGTAACATGGGAACTGCCAGGAGGTCTGACTGGGGGAGCAGAGCTTGAAGGGGGCTGGTGGTGTCTTTCTCCACAGATAGCATGGACTTCTCCAGCATGACGCTCACCCAGATCAAGCGTCAGGAGATGGACTCGCAGGTAGGATTGGATTCCCACGTGTTTTGGGAAAGGCACCTGATCATATCTCTCTTGGGGTGGGGCATCAAATTTGGGGTCACCATGCCCAGCTGCCCCCAGGTAGCACAAGCAAAGGCAAAGCCCAAGGTGTGATGGCAGCAGACGGGTTTGCCCAGGAGTCACATGCATGTGGTCCTTGATGCCTCCCTGATGCTGTTCCCATCATGACATAGCAGCCTGTGGCCACCCCTGCCCCCCTGTGCTACCCACAGCACCTACCTCTGCCTGGCATGGGGCAGCTCTGGAGAATTCCCCTACCTGGCATGCCCACACAGATCATTGTGCCTTCACCTGCCTGCACAAGCAGTGCCCACCTGAGCTCCATCCCCTCCCCACGCCCACTCGTCACTGGAGCACTCGTGGGAGGCGCCTCTGCGGTCTCTGGGCTCAGTTCTGGGGGCATGGCGGGTGTGAAAGCGTGCTTGGCAACCCCGTGCAGCTGGGCATGTGCTGGCCGTGTCCTCAGGTGCGGGTGCTGGAGCTGGAGGCGCAGCTGCAGAGGGAGCGGCGCAGGCTGGGCGAGCTGCGCAAGAAGCACTACGAGCTGGCGGGCGTGGCCGAGGGCTGGGAGCAGGACGGTGAGTGCTGCTGCCCTGCTGCAGCTGGCAGCTGCTCCCAGAAAAGCTGGAGCAGTGAGGAGAAGCCCTGCCTGCCATCATGGCAGCGAGGAGGTTTTGCTGCAGCAGGCACAGGCCTGGGCATGGTTGGTACACGTGGGCAAATCCTGTGGGGTCTCTCCACAGGAAAGGGCCCCAATATGTGGGATCTGCATCATCCCCAGGCGAGGGGCTCAGGTGCTGCTGGAGCAGCCCTGTGGTCCCAGAGGGATGGGGCTGTGGACAGTGCACCCCCTGACCATATCTTCCCACCTGTAGCTGCAGAGTAGCACCAGTGCTGGAAGCAGCCCGCAGGGGCACCTGGGACCCTGCCGTGGACACCTCTGGGACCTCACTTGGTGCAGCCTGTTGAGAAGATCCCCGAGGAAGTGGTGCAGAGGCCCCCCTGAAGCACACCTCCCCTGTGGCCCCCCAGGAGCCGCCTCCAGCACCAGAACCGAGCAGCCAGCAAGTCCCTGGGGCCGGGGCGAGGGTGCAAACCACACCTGTATTTATTAGACCTGCTGGGGGTGGGGGGAGGTGTCTACGTGGAGGTCTTTAACCCTTTAGTTTTGTTTTTGCACAGATTCTGGGAACTCCTAGAGCCATCTCTGGCTGAGCAAGAGTAGTCAGGCTTCTCTTGCCTCTCACTGCTTTTCCAGCCTTAATCCATCCCCTGTGCTCAACATGAATGTCCCCCAGGCCAGGAATGAGCACGCAGAAGGCCCCGGGGGTGCCGCGGTTGGAGGACAGCTGTTGGGTGCTGCCGGGCCCGGTGCTAAGTGCGCTCCTCCTGGCGGGGACGCTCAGTGCCTTTGGCCGCTGCAGGCTCGGAGCTGCTGCTCTCACCTGGCCGGTGACACGGGGCCAGCAACAGCTGGAAAGGGGCAGGAGCAGAAGGGATGCTGCAATGAGCTCCTTCCTCTCATTCCGGGTCCCCAGAACGTCTCCCAGGCTCCCCCTGAGCTGGGCTGCTCTGCCCTACAGTTCACTGTGTTCATGCCAGCAATAACCCCTCTGCAAGGTGCTGGGTGCGGGCTTGGGCCACCGCACAGCCCACCAGCTCCTGGGGCCAGGGGCTGGCTCCAGGGCAGCAGCACAGAGGGTTTGGGGGGATGCCAGGGTGCCCCAAAGCCAGAGTAAGCAGCTCCCTGTCCTTGCTCGCTTTGGTGGCACCCTGGTGACCGCCACCCTCTTGGGTGCAGGGGGACTAGGGGCCAGTGTGGCTGTGGGCATGGGGCTGGCACCAGCCTGGGAACCTTTGTGCCTTGAGCAGGGGGCTCAGAGGGCAGGGGGCATCCGCCACCTCCAGGCCCCCCAGCTCACCTCGCTGCAGTGGGGACAGTGATGTCAGACCATGCAGCACTATCCCCATCCCCTGCAGTCCTGCTGGTGCCCCTCCTGGGACCAGTGTTCCTCCACTTGGGGTGCTGAGGACAGGATTTGGCCTTTCTCCCTTTGGGAAGGGGCTGGGCTGTCAACTGTGTGCTTTCCCAGCAGTGCCCACCTGTCAGCACCCAGCTGGCACTTGGAGCAGTGGGACCTGCCACCACCGTGGCCTCAGAGCTGCCACCCCTCCACGCAGCTCTCCAGCTTGCAGGGGCCTGCTGTTCCCTTGTCCCCTGCCAGCCCTGCTGCCAGAGGGACCTGGGCCTCCCCCTGGGGGTCCTGCTGCTCCCCTATCCTCACCCCCTGCTGGCTCCCCTCAGATGCAATACCAACCGTCCTGTTCTGCAGGACGCGGGGAGCCCCAGAACTCCCCACTTTATCTGGGGGGAGTCTCGCCTGCACACCCAACTACCTCAGGCCTTGGGGCTGGGGAGTGGCACGGGGGTCACAGTGGCAGTGGGGGCTTGGGGACAGCAGCATCGCTCTGGGCCGTATCCACTTATCCCTTTTGTATCTCAGCCAGGCGTGGGCAGAGAGTCCCTGCAGTGTCCTCAGTGACGGCAGCTGGTGATGGGGATGGTGGGGGGCCCCCCACTGCAGGGCGAGGTGATTTGGGTTTTCATTGTATGATAATAATGACCACGTTGTTTGTTTTGGATTTTTCAATAAAGCCTTCAGCCCAGCCCTGCAGCTGAGACGGGTGGGGAAAGGGGAGACAAGGGGGGCATGGGCTCTGCCCTCGCCAGTGCGCTCAGTGGCCCCCAGGGGACTCGGGTGTTGTCCTGGTAATGAGCTCCAGCCTTTGCGCCTGCTGTCCCACACCTGCATGTCCCAGTGGCTCCTCTGCATGTCCCCTCTCTGCGGGGAGGGCAGCAGGACGTGGTCGCTGCCCCGCCCCGAGGAGCACGGGTGGCTCTGTGCTCCCTTCTGGGGTGCTGCTGCTGCAGGGAGGGGCCGTGCAGGACATCCTGCCGTGCAGGGCCAGCCCGGCAGAGCCAGGCACGAGGCCTTGCTGCTGGGTGGCCCCTGGAGTCCACGGACAGGGGTCTCAGGGGACTGTCCCCTCCTGCACGGGTTAACCCTCCCCAGGCAGCACGTAGTGCCCTCCAGCCCTGTCAGGGCCACCAGGACCCCTGGGCTGCAGAATGCCCTGTGACAGTAGCTGCTGACACGGTTCCTGTCATTTTCCCTGCTGCCGTGGTCTCTTGTGTGCAGGACACAGCTGACTGGAAGTGGGGTGGGATATCCCCAGGCATAGCCATGCCTGCTGGGGACCCCAAGGGCACAGCCAGCCAGAGGGAGTTTCCCACAGATCCCGGCCCTGTCTTCAGAGCAGGATGGTGGCAGTGGTGCCCTTAGCTGGGACAAGGGGACAGGCTGGACTGCCCCGCGTTCCTGCACGTGGGTCAGATACGGGGACACGGGAGGGCGCACAGGGACTGGGACAGCAGGACACGGAGGGTGCGATGATGCAGGGGGGGTGTTAAGAGACAGGACAGAACACCGGGAGAGGGAGGACATGGGGATTGCGGTGCTGAACGGGACTAGGGTTGGAGTAGAGATAGGAAAGCCGAGAACGGGGGTGGGGCAGGCCGCGTGGGACCAGGGGCTCGTGGCCTGGGGCAGGGCGCTGGATGGCGGGGGTGCCGTGAGGGGTCACGGGGGCGGACGGGCCCGGCCCCGCCCCGCGGAGAGCGTGCCGGGAGCCGCGGGACGGCGGGCCGCGCTCCCGAGCCGCCGCCCCGCCCGGCCCCGCCCTCCCGCTGGCCCCGCCCTCCCGCGGGTCCCCGCCCCCTCCGTGCACGGCGGCCCCATTGGTCGCGCTGAGACCGAGGCCCCGCCCACCGGGCGTGTCCCTCCCCTGAGCCCCGCCCCCGCGGTACGTGCGGAGAGGGCGGCGCGCGCTCACCCTGAGCCCCGCCCCCTCGGGCAGCTTCCGCCCTGCCCCAGGGCCCGCCCCGCCCCGCCCGCCTGCCCCGCCCCGCAGAGCACGCCGGGAGCGGCGGGCGCGCGGCGATGGCGGGCGCGGGGCCGGGCGGGCGGCGCGATGCGATTGTGAGGGCCGCGCTCGCCGTGGCCGCCGCGCTGGCCTTCGCCCTGGCCTTCGCCCTGGCCTGGCTGCTGCTGCGGGGCGTGCTGCTGGGCGCGGCGGTGCTGGGCGCAGCGGGCGCCTGGTGCGCCATGCGGCCCGGCCCGCCCGCGCCTCGCCCGCCCGGCAAAGCCGCCGCAAACGGCGGCCCGGCCGCGAGGGCCGCGCTGCGTCGCCCCCAGCCGGGGTAAGAAAGGGGAAGGTGGGGGTGGAACGGGCGGGGAGGCCCAGACCGCTGACCGCGCTCTGCCCCGCAGGGTCCCGCGCTGCCGGCCGCAGGCCCCGCGCCGCCGCTACCCGCTGCCCGATGCCCGGCCGGCCGCGCCGCTGAGCCTGCCCGCCGCCCGCTGGGAGGGCGGCTCGCCCCGCGGCGCGCCCTGGGCCCGCCGTGCCGGCCCGCTCCGCAGCCCCGTCACCGTGAGGATCGCCCCGCCGGCCGCCGGCATCGCCCGCTCACCCGCGTGAGTACGGGGCAGACCGGGGCTTACCTGGGGGAGCTCGGATGAGGACCCACCGCGGGGAGCCCTCAGCCAGCCGCGCTGTGCCCGGGAGCAGCGGCCCGTCCCGAGTGCTGCCACGGGGCTGTCAGAACCTCCGCGAGCGAACTGCATGGGACACCTGAGTCCTGCCTTCTGTGGGAGGGTCAGACCGGGGACCCCAGCCTGCCTCACTCCTCACTCTGCTCTGTTCCACAGTCTGGAGCAGCTGGTCTCGCCCCTGGCCTTCCCGGCCACCAGCAGCCCTGACCCGTGCGCGAAGGAGACTGTGCTGAATGCCATCAGGGAGAGCAGGAAAAGGGCTGCGGAGGAAGATGAGCAGGAGGACCAGACTTCTGGGAATGATCAAGAGAGCAAAAGAAGGTAAAAAAGTTCAAGTTGCAGCCAGTGTGTTGGGAAAGTCACAAATGGGGTTCTTGCACCAGAGGTGACAAATGGGATGTGTACCAGAGCATGCCAGGCCCCATGAGACCTGGAGTCAGGGCTGGAAGAGTACTGTGAGAAGTGAGCTGCAGGGAGGAGGCACACCCTATCCATCACCCGGCCCTTGGTGCTCCTTTGGGGTTGAAGGAATGTGGTTTAGGTGTGGGACCAGTGTGTTCCCCTGGCTAGCTGGGATGTGTTTTGGGAAGCCTGGGTGGGAAGTGGCTTGTCTCCTGCAGGGGTTTGCAGACTGGAAAAGTGTGGTGGGAAATGCTGGTGTCTGCTGTGGGCTCTGTCCTTCCGTCAGCCCCGGCTCCCAGGAGAGTGGGATTACCAGTGGAAGTGTTGCACTTGGGGAGCTCCAAGCACTTTCCTTGTGAGCTAATCCAGCAGAGGGAGATGAAACAAGAGAAAGTGAGACTGCTGCTTTTGTTACTCAAGGTCAGGGACTTCCATCCTTGCGTTAGAAGGAAGGAGGGTACTATGTTTTTGCCAGTGTCCTAGGAGGGACAAGGAATAAATCCTGAGAGCTGTGGTTTGCCAGAGCCTTTCCAACCACCCAGCCACAGCACTGCCTTGCTATCCCACCCTCCTGCTTTTTCCTAGAATCACAGGATGAAAGGGATCTTAAAGCATGTTCAGTGTCACCCCCTGCCATGGGCAGGGACATTCTCTCGACCAGGTTGTTCCAAGCCCTGTCCAACCTGGCCTTGAACACTTCCAGGGATAAGGCAGCCACAATTTCTTTGGGCAGCCTGTGCCAGGGCCTCACCTTTCTCAGAGGGAAGAATTTTTTCTGTATATCCAACCTACATTATCCTGCTTTCAATTTGAAGCCTTTTCCCTTGTCCTATCTCTGCACTTTTTAATGCAGTCCTTCTCCAGTTTCATTGCAGGCCCCTTCAGATCTTCAAGGGCTGCTGGAATTTCCTCACAGCCGTCTCTGCTTCAGGCTGAACAGCCCCTGATGTCTCAGCCTGTTTCCCTAGGGAACGTGCTCCAGTCCCCTTACCCAATTTGTAGCTTGTTGCTGGACTTGCTCCAACAGTTGCTTCGTCTTTCCTAGTTGTGTCCATGGAGGCTCTTCTGCCTGGGTTGGGATGGGGAACTTGGATGGTGCCTGGGGCATTATCCTGCAGCAGGGCTGCTGCGGGGGGTGGCCCAGGGAACAGAGCAGGGTAAAGCAGGGCACACCGTCCTCCTGCAGCACTGAATTACCCTCTCTGAATGTTTGGTTCATTGGATCTGAACCCCACAAGAGCTAATCAGGACAACAGAATGGCTACACAGACACTGTCAGCTCAGGATAGCTGCCTTTAAACTGGCGTTTAATATGCCAATGCACAGCTCTAGAACAAGAGCGAATTTTGAAGGCATTAACGTCTGGCAAGCATGAGGAATGCTTTTAGATAGAAAATTCCATGTTCTTGGTGGACAGAAAGGAGCTGTGTCAGCTGGAGAGCGTGGGATCGCCTGTGCCTCGGGATCACATGCTCTGGGGCGAGGGGAGTGCCTGGCCAAGTGACTGGGCTGTCCTACACCTCCAGTTCCACTTTACTGCAGGGTGCCTTTTGTAGTTTGGGCACTTCAGATCCTCATGAAATCAGAGTGGGCAGTTCAGTTTTTGACTTGAACCGTCCAAGGTACTGTTTAGGAAGAGGTCAGAGGTGGGAGTTTCAGAGATCAGGTCTGTTCAGGAAGGCTTAGCAACTCATTTCTGGAAGTATTGTGGTTTAGAGTAATGGATTTAAGCAAAGATTTTATTTTTTTAATTTTTTTGTTTTTAAACACCAAACTGCTGTGCCCAGCAGGCAGCTGGAGGAGCTCCTGGTGTTTGGGGTGAGGGTCAGTCAGGACAGGCCCACAGGGAGAGAAAATCTGCAGGGGGTGTGGATGGGGGAAGGCTCTGTCCTGGGTACTGGGTACCAGGAAAAAAGCAATGTTTGATCTCTCTCGGGGTGCTCAGCCTGCCTTTCTCCATGCTGGAAGAGACTTTCACCCTCTGTTCCTACAGGCGCCACGACAGCAGTGGAAGTGGGCAGTCAGCATTTGAGCCACTGGTAGCCAATGGTGCCCCTGCTTCTCTCATACCCAAGTAAGTGCCCAGTGGGCCAGAAGCAGCTCTTGGGATTGGACAGAGCAAATGTCTGTGGGATCTGGAAAAGGGGGATTGGGTTTTACTTGCAGAGCCTGGCTTCAGGGCAGAGCAAGAGAGGCTGTGGTTGTGCCTTCAGTCTGTCACCCTGTGACAGTAGAGCTGTGCTGCTGCTGAGGGTTGTTTCTACAGGATTGTTTTCCTCCACCTGCCCTGCATGGAAAGGACTGGTGGGCAGGAGCATGAGGAGCTCATCAAACCTTCATTCCCCTCCAGGCCAGGCTCTCTGAAGAGGGGCCTCGTCTCCCAATGCCCGGATGACTGCTCCAACAAGAGATCCCGCACCTCCTCCGTGAGCTCCCTGAGCAACACCTACACGGGTGGGATCCCCAGCTCCATCCGCAACGCCATCGCCAGTTCCTACAGCTCCAGCCGGGGCCTCGCGCAGGTGAGGGCGCTGCAGCTGGGCAGCCTGTGGCATCACCGTGTACTCCCAGCTCTGGGCTCCTGAGGAGACACTGGCGTTGCTGGGGGCCTGGACCCAGAGTGGCTCAGCGTGGCAGGCTCACCACCCTGGGGATCAGCTGGGCTGTGGGCCATGGGCCAAGCAGCAATTATCTGCTTTTTGGAGGAGTCTCAGGCTGAGCTGTACTGCTGCTTTTACACCAAACCAAGAATGAGACTGTTTTCCCCTTTCTCCTTCTTGGCCTGTCTGATAGGCTGGATAGATCCAGGTGAAGGAAAATAAAATGGTTTTGCTGTGCTGACATCTTTTCAGCTGGCATCAGCAGTGTGGGAGCCGTGTGTTTCACTCTGATCCAGGTACCACCTGCTGACTGCAGTGGAGCACTGCTTGTGGCCTGGCTGGGCTTGCAGATGGGACACGTAGCCATGGCTACATGTCTGTGTGGGGAAAGGTTTGCTCCAAGCAGTGGGAGGAAGAGGTTTGCTGGGGCTGCAGGGAGTCTGACCTTTGCATTGGGATCCATTTGCTTTGAGCTCCTGGCAAGGAGGTGCTGGCTCCTGTCAGAGCAGCCCTACATATGAGGGTGGCCTCTGCCTGTGTCACACAAAGGCAAGAGTGGGCCCAGCAGTGTTCTCACTCCCTGAGCTCAGTCAGGGCAGTAGAGGCGCTGGAGGCTACTTGTTCCTCAGGTGGATTCAGCTTGGGGTGACCAGACTTTGTGCTGCCTAAAAGATGGAGGGGAGTTTAGGTGGTGGTGAAGCAGGAGAAGCTCTAAGCTCATTGGGCTCAAAGGCCATGGCCCTGGGCAATGGGGCTTAGTGTGGGTGAGCAGGGAGGAAGGGGGCTGTGCTCTCTGTCAGACCCGTGCCAAGTTACTGCTGCTATCTGTCTGCGTTCCAGCTGTGGAAGAGAAGTGGTGTGAGCATGTCCACTCTGTCCAGCCCAGCGTCCTCCCGCCCCCAGACACCAGAGTGGCCTCTCAAGAAAGCCAGGTAATCAGCCAGTCACCTAGCAATGCCTGCTTGCTGATGGCTGGCCAGCCAGCAAGAGGGTGGTCCTTCCCAACCATCCTAGCATGCAAGTCCCACTTTCCACTGGAGCTGGGACAGTCCAGGCCCCTCTCCTATACATAATGATGTAGAGACCCACTTGTGTCAGTTGGCCTCCCTGTTGCCTTGTCATGCTGTGGTGTGTCCAGGCTGTGGCATCCCTGGCCTGCTCCCAAGCCAGATCAGAGATTTAAGAGCACAGGTTGCTGCAGTAGTTATGGTGCCTGGTGGCATTGGCATGGCCTGGATTGCTGGATCACTGGGAAGAGACAGGTTCTGATTTTTGCTATCTCATAGCCAAATCCCAGGATCTGTATTTTCTTGCCTTGGAGCACAGCCTGTGTTCTCCTCTTTCCCAAGTCAAGAGGGGCCTGAGCTTACGTCAGAACTAAAACTGACACAACCACCTGGGTGGGCCTAGCCTGTGAGGGGCAGTGCCTCCCATCTGAGACCCCCAGCTATCCTCCTGAGACTGAATCATCTTGTGGAGAGTGCAGAGGCTCAGCCAAGCTGGAGCAGGAAGCAACTCCTCTGCCTGGAGCTGGGAAAAGCTTTTGTCTTGAGATTTGTTTGCAGGAGGCAAATAAACACACCAGGGATGCTTATGCAAGTCTTCAGCTTGTTCAGTCTCATCCATTTCCGTGGGGACAGGGCTGGGCCCAGGGTTGACCCTGACTGTCCCTCTTGCTTACACAGGGAAGAGGAGTCACATCATTCCAGTGCTTCCACCCCAGTGAAATCAGACAAGGAGCTGCAGACAGAGAAAGGTAACTGTAGATGTGCCCTGACACTCCACCCAGGCACTGGTGCAAGCAACAGAGCAGGACAGGAGGCAGCTGAGGGTTGCAGTGGGATTGGCTTGAGGGGTCACCTGGAAAGTTGGCATGTGCTGCTCCCAAGGCAGTGGCACGTGTGCTGGCCTCAGTGACTGCCCTAGTGGGATTTCCAAGTGATAAGGGGATGCTGACAGTATTGGGGTGCTAGCAGATGCCTGGGAGCTGGCTTGCAGGGGGGAACTCCAGCTTCCAACCCAACATGGGTCAGGTGTCAGCCTTGATCCACAACCTGCTGTGGCATGAATGTGGCAGATGGGCGCCATGACACAGTGCCAGCCGTGACATACGGTTTTGGTAGGCAGTGTGTTGGCACCATCCTTGGAGCTAGGAAGGGGCCAGTGCCCCACAGAGCCCTGCCAGCCTCATGTCACAGACCTCCTGTGTCTGAAGCTACTCTTCCAGGGCATCATCAAAGTCGTCAGCTTCAGCTGTGCCCCTGGCCCTGGCCTCTGAGCGGGGTCACCCAGAGCGGGGTCAGAGGGACAGCCCCATCAATACAACCAAACAGCTCCCTGCCCAGAGCTTGGCCTGACTCGTTTCATTTTGCAGTGGTGGAGTCGCCGTTGTGGAAGAAGCAGAATTCCTTGAGCCCGCCATCCGCCCCAGGGAGCAGTGGGAAGCGCAAGCGGAAGATCCCCTTGCTGTCGTCTCTCCGTGGGGACCAGCTGGTGCTGGTACGTCCCTGTCTCACAGCCCCTTTGGCCCCACTCTGGCAATAGAATGTGCTCACTGCAATTTCTGCAGGGCTGGGGGCGCACTGACCTGCCTGCCCTCAGGAAGGAGGCCCCGTCCTTGGCCGAGTGGGAAGTGACGCTCTCCCCAGCCCCAATGTCTGGTGGGCTGTGCGTGGTTGTGCTGTCTGCTGCCGGACCAGGTAATGGCCTGGGGAAGGCCTGCCGTGCCCCAGTGCCACGCCGGGGCCCACCAGCGTTGGGGCCGGGAGCTCCGCGGTAGCTGCGGCAGGATCGCCACTGCTTCCTGGGCTCGCCGCAGCCCGTCGCCAGCACACCTGCAAAGAGGCTCTGCCCGCTTCCCTGGGAAGGAGCTAAGCTGCTGCTGCTCTCTCTTGGCAGCCCCCCCCACCTCAGCTGGGCTACTCCATCACCTCAGAGGACCTGGACGCAGAGAAGAAGGCAATGCTGCAGTGGTTCAACAGTGTCTTGGAGGATAAGGCTGGTAAGGATGGGCTGGGAATGTGGAGGGGTAGGAGCAAGCTTGCTTCTTGGGGTGCTCCTGATGCCTTCCAGGTGAGGAGATCTCATGCCTTGTGGTGCTGGGTGAGGTTGCTCAGGACTGTAGGGTAGTAGGTGCAGTTTCCCTGCCTGCTGGGAAGCTCTGCTAAGGGTTTGTTGCTTACAGCCAGGTGTGGGTCCTGAGATCTTGCCATTTCCCTGTAGATGCAGTCCCCAGCACCACTGCAGCCATGATGCCTGTGTCCAAACCGCTGGTGTTTGCTGTGACCTCCCCTGGGCCTATGCCTGCTTCCACAGCTCCTGCTCCGGCCAGCTCCTCACTCCTGGACAGCCTGAAGAAGATGCAGAGCAGCCAGGCTGTATCCACAGCACCAGGTGAGGAGGAGGAGGAGAGTCGGCACAGTGGAATGCCAGCAGAGTTGGGCAGGTGCAGCAGGGACTTCTCGTTGCCCCTGTGTGAGGCAGCTGACAAAATCCTCTGTTCAAATGCTCTGCTGGCAGCAGAGCTAGCAGGCAGGGCTTGAGGGGACACCTTTGGGGACACTGAGTACCTGATCCTGCGGGAGGCTATGGTAACTGTGGAGGGTGTGATGGGAGCTCTGGGAGCCTTTGCAGCAATGGGTGGGTACCTGGCAGGAGGGTGGGCTTCTGAAGGTGCCCCCTTGTCCGTAAATAAGCTCTCTCCCCTTTCCAGACTCCACTGGAATTGCAGCAGCATCCCAGCCACCTCCATCAGCTGCACAGCCACCTGCTCCTGCTGTGTCATTGGAGTCGAGCTCTCTGCCTGCCATCTCTGCTGACACCAAGCCTGTGCCTGTACCTGGCCCCAGTGCTCCCCCTGCCCTGGCGGTGCAACCCCCCAGCAGCCCGGCACCTCCTGTGTTCACTGAGCTGGGCCAGACCCCCAGCAAGCCTCCCTCCTTCCCAAAGCCAAGCATCCTGTTTGGGATGCCGAGCACCACTCCAGCCAGCCAGCCAGCGCCGACTGTGGCCGCTGCCCTGCCCGCCATGGCCACTGCTGCGCCCACTGCCTCCGCTCCTGTGCCCGCCGCGGTCACTGCCACGCCCACCACGACTCCCGTCTTCAAACCCATCTTTGGTGCTGTGCCCAAGAGTGAGAATGCAGCAGGCTGCACGGCTGTCACTTCCACCACAGCCACCGTGGCTGCAGGCTCGGGCCCTGTCTCAGCGTCTCCCACATCCTCCATATTCAAGCCCATCTTTGGCAGCATCACTGCAGCTTCATCTCCACCAAAAGTCTCTCCTTTCGCCTTCAAACCTGCTGCACAGCCAGCCTCGGAGCCACCAGCTGCCTCCACAGCTACTCTGGCAGGATTCACGGGTCATCCCAGCGTCATCTTCACCACTGCAGCGACGACTGCCACTACGCAGAGTTCCTCCACAGATGCCACCATTAAACCTGTCTTCAGCTTTGGACTGAGCGTGCCTGCTTCCGCCGGCCCCGCCCCCAGCGTGACGGTCACCGCTGCCACCTCCACCAGCACAGCACAGCCCTTTCTGTTCGGGGGCCTGGCCAGCTCTGCTCCCAGCACAGAAGCCAGCTTTGCCACCTCAGGGCCTGTGTTCCAGTTTGGGAAGCCACCTCCAGCTACAGTCACTGCCACCACCAGTGTCCCAGGAGGCCCTGCCTTTGGCCAGGTACCTGCAAGCTCAACAGCTGCTGCCACCACTGTGGGCTTTAGCATATTTGGGAGCACTACACTGACCTCCTCTGCCCCAGCCACCACAGCTCAAGCGTCGCTGACATTCGGCTCCTCTGTTTCAGCTTTTGGCACCTTTTCAGCCACCACAAAGCCGCCACCACCATACCCGGGCACTGGGAGCCAGCTCACCTTCAGCACTGGGGCTGCTGAGAGCCAGGTGCCTGCCAGCAAACCTGCTGCTGGGCCCATCAGCTTCACCCCCCAGTTCAGTTTTGGAGCCCCTGCAGCACAGTCAGTGGCTCAGCCAGCATTTGGCAGTGGTGCCCAGCCAGCCTTCGGCACAAGCAGTGCCCAGGGCTCCTTTGGCACCAGCAGCACCCAGGCAGCATTTGGGACCACCACCTCGGTGTTCTCTTTTGGAACAGCCACCTCCACCACGTCCAGCTTTGGTGCCACCACCCAGACTACGAGCAGCAGCAGCGGTGCCGCTGTCTTTGGCTCCGCCCCGTCCCCATTCACCTTCGGGGCCACCACCCAGCCGGGCCCCGCCACCAGCGCCTTCGGGATGGCTACACCAGGCCTCAGCAGTGGATCTCCAGCTGTGGCCTTCAGCTTTGGGGCTGGGCAGGGCGGGGCAGCCCCGGCAGCAGCACCCTTTGGCTCATCTCTGCCACAGAGTGCCCTGGGAGCACAGGGCCAGAGCACGCCCTTCGCCTTCACCATGACCAGCACTCCCAACAGCAAGCCTGCATTTGGAGGTGAGTCATCATGGAGTAATCATGGAACGGGTCATGTGGGAAAGTGACCTTAAAGATCGTGTTGATCCACACCCCCCTCCTAGGGCAGAGAGACCTTCCACTAGACCAGATTGCTCAGGGCCCTGTCCAACACGGCCTTGAGCATTTTCAGGATGAGGTGGGGGCAGACAGGCCATCTCCAGGGTCTAGAGTTGGGCAGTATTATTCCTGGTGGACCTTGCCAAGGTTCCGGGGTCCACAGCCCTCATGAGGCCACTGGTTCTGCTATGCAGAACCTTGCCATGCAAAGGGAAGGCACTCCCATCACTCCTTGTAAGAACCCTGGCCCCTCTGGGGAGGGGAATCCCTAAACTCTGCTCATTGCAGAGCAATCCCTAAACTGCCTCTGCAGGCATCAGCTCCCCAACTCTGCCTATCTCAAGTGTGCAGGAGCCAAGATCGCCCAAGTCCTTAACAGCCACCTGGAAAACCTTGGCAAGCTGCAGTGCTGCCAGCCAGCAGCTGCCATCACTTCATGCTTGCTCTCAGGGTTTCCCTAACACTTCAGATCCTCGCTGGATATTTCCAGCTCACGTGGAACTGAAACCCACACAGTGAGCAACTCCTTGATCTAGAAAAGTCAAGGTCTTTGTTCCTCCCTGGCAAATCCTCCTAAGCAGCGCTGCTGTTCAGAGAGCACAGCGATTATCCAGGGAGTGTAACTTTTGCATTAAAAGGAGTTTTCAGGAGCAGAGGCTGGTTCTGGGGGAGGGACTGGTGCTTTAGCCCCCAGAGCATTCTGTGCCTTCTCTGGGTGCCACTGGCTCCCAAAAGCTCTTTCTCCTTTGCCAGCCCTGGCTGACAGTGACCTGTTGCTTTCCAGGACCTCCAGTGCCCACGTTTGGGCAGGGCACACCTGTCCCTGGAGCTGTGGGCAGTGGCAGCAGTGCCCTTTCGTTCAGGACACCCAGCAATCCTGCCTCGAGCTTTGGAGGGGTCGGCACCTCCTTTGGTAAGGAGGGAGTTGGTGCTGCAGACTGGGGAGCTCGTGGGTCACGGTGTCCCCTTGAGGGCAGTGGTGGGGCCGGGTGTGCTCTGGGAGATGGCTCACGTGGTACCTGCTGGACTTTGGGGGGTGCCAAGCCTCCTGTTCCTCCAGGGTGAGGATCACACTGATGCCAAGCTAGAGACCTGAGCAACCTTTCTGCTTCCAGGTTCACCATCCACTCCCACCTTCTCCATCGGGTCAGGATCCAAGATGGGCACTCGACAGCGGCTGCAGGCGCGGAGACAGCACACCCGCAAAAAGTAACCTAGTGCTGTGGCCCACGTGTGGGGGGCTCTGGCCTGAAGCTGTCCCTTTGGTGGGACCAGGCCCTGTCCCTGACACCCACCAGAGACCATGCTGGGATGGGATAAACCAAACTCTTGTTACTTGAACAGTTCCAGAGCCAAGACTGGACAAATCTCTGTACATATCCACAATGTTCTTTCCTTCAATTTATTTTGCCTTGTTTAATAATGTGTACATTTCTCCCCATTTGCTTCTAGCTGTTTCTGTGCCCCTCCCCAGCCCTCAGCCAGCCCCAAGGCCGTGTCCAGCTCAGAGCCCGGCTGGCCACATGCTGTGGTTCCGAGCTGCTCTCAGACACTGTCTTCACCAGGTCCCAAGATCTTTCCCGTTGTTCATCCCGTGGCTGGTGAACATGGTCCCATGCCTGCAGGCAGGGCAAGTTCCAGCCTGGCTCTGTTTCATGCCACAGGTGACTGGCATGGCTGCAGCTGGGTGACACCCCGTGCTGGGACCTGATGTCCTGCTACCTCCAGCTGGGGACATGCCATAGCCCGGGACCTGGGCTGGAGGTACAGGGTGAGGATGGGGGTCCCCCCACCCCTCTCCCATCTGGCTACTCCATGGGGCTGTGGGCTGCCCCCTGCTCCCCAGTTTTGCTTTATTCATGCTCCTGTTCTGCGCTCACTGAATCGAGTTTGGAGGAAGAGCTGAACCGTGTGTGTGGCGGCATGTTGGTTATGCCGGATTTGCTGTTTGGAGTTTCTTTTTGGGGGGCACCAGTCTTTGGGGGAAGACGTGCCCTGGCTAATTGGGTGTTGACAGTAGCATCACTGCGTGGCTGCTCGTGCTGGGGAGTTGTCCCTTCCGTGTCTGTGACTGAAAGGCAGCTGGGACAGGGCGTTCCAACCGTGGCAGTCTCTCCCCTCCCTTTCCCTCTCTCCTAGTACCTCTTCTGCACTTGTGGGGGCTCTGGAGTTTCCGTGAGCAATTGCTCACACAAGGAGTCCAGAGCAGATGCATTCTCCCTCCCATCCCAAAGCCACGTTGTGTTTCATTTTTCAGCTCATCTCCATCCCAGTGAGTTTTACTAGCTCCTGGGAACTGTGATGCTGCCTCCCCTGCCCCCATCTAGCCAGGACTGGGAATCCCACCCTTCCCTGCCTTGGAGCTTCTGTGGGAAGAGACTGTCAGAGCTGGGGGTCATCAAAGAACCACCCCCTGCCCTGTCCCTGGTGAGGGATGGGCACTCCATTCCCAGGAATGCTGTGCTGCCAGGTTTTTACTCTCTGAGCCGTGTGAGTGTGTGTGTTTGCTGAGGTCTAAATTAAAAAAAAAAAAAAAAAAAAAGAAAAAAAAATCACAAATATTTAAACATTTTTTAACAAAATAAAAATTTATTTTTATATTTAAGATAAATTGCCTTCAAATTCCTTCAAGCTTGGTTCAGTGAAGTTGCCTGCTGTTAGTGTTTAGCTATTCCCACCCTGGCTGTGCCTGCCAGAATGCATTGTGCTGGGAAAGGCAGCTGCATCCTGCAGGCTCTGCCACGCTCCCCCTGCTGTACATCATCCCCTTCCTTTTCAATGTGATGTGTATGTGGATGTGACTAAACCTTTTTTTTTGATTTTTTAAGTTTTTTAATTATTTCTCTGAGGGTGAGGAGCAGGAGCTCTCACATTATGGTGCTGAGTGCCAGGGTCAAGTCTCTCCCAGCAGAAAGGGCAGGTGGTGAGCTCTGTGTGGTACAGAGGAGACACAGTCCCATGGTAGGGGGACATAGAGGACCTGTAGGTGCTGGTGGGAATATTCTGGCCATCACACACCACCATGGCTGAGGATGCCAAGAGCAGCCAGGCTGGGAAAATGTGTCCTTGAGGTTGGAGGAAGCAGATGGCAAGGGGCTAGTGCCTGCCAAGACTGACTGAGTCCCTGCCGCTGCCTCAGTTGGGGTCCTGGGCCAGAAGAGCACCCACTCCCCATCCTCGAGGTGCCAGGCTTTGGCCAGGTTAGCTGACAAGACAGGGATGAGCTGGGAGAAGGCTGAGGGCACCCTGGCTCTGGGTCCTGCCCCCCAAGTAGCTGCCTTACGTAGTCCTACACCTGTGAGGAGCCACACAGACCCTGCTGGGAGAGCCCCTTGTGCTTGGGGGAGGTTTTAACTGACTGAAGACTTGGATCATTCCTGGTGTGGCTGATGAGGATTTTAGTGTGAATGTGCAATTTTTGTTTCCTTGCTTCTTATGTCCCTGGTTTAAAATAAAATGACTGTGTTCACTTGGCTGTGCCCGTGTGTGATTCCTGGGGCTGGGATTCCCAGGGCAGGGTGGTGCTGGTGGCGTTCAGGTGCAGCACCCTCTGACTCGTGCATCTTTGTTCCCCTAGTTCAGAGAGAGGTGCAGAGACAGGATTATTATTTCACCTTTTTACCCCACTTTGCCTCTACTGTGAGCAGTGGCAATTTCAGGGCAGGACTGCACAAACACTCTGGAAAAGACAGTGAAGAAAGAGAAACTTTTAATCTGCTTCATCCCTACAGTGAAATGATTTTTCAAAGCTCCACATCAGGCTGGGGGTTGGAATTTTCTTGGGGGGAACATGATAAACCACCCTTAATGCAGCTGGAGGACCTCAGCCCTTCAGGGTGCAGAGTGGGACTGCCTTGGGGCAAACCTGGGGCAGGGGCTGGCTGCAAGGGGCAGCCCTGGGTGAGCAGCTGCCCCTTCCCAGCACTCAGTCCCCAGAGTTACAGAATTCTCACTGTGACTGCAGTTGGCACAGAGCTGGACTCGTGTTTGGACCAGTATGTGTTCCCCACGAGGCCCAGCTGTGCAGGGGCTTGTCCAAGGAATGTTTCACTCTTTCACCCGCTGCTTCTTCTTCTTCCTCTTCTTGGGAGCAGCACCTGGCTCCATGCCCTCTCCTGGCTGTGGGTTCTCCTTGGCTGCTGCAGGCAGGGAGCTGTGGACAAGAGCAAACGGGCTGAGCCACACTTGCCAGTGCCACAGTTCCTGCCCTCTGCTGCCACAGCCTCCCCAGGACGCCCAGAGTGGCCGCGGTGCCCCCGAGCCCCTCTCACCTGGGGGCAGCAGCCCCTGGCTGGCACCGCTCCAGCACGGCCACGAAGAAGCCGTGGGTGAGGGTGTCTGCAGGGGCAGCACGCAGGCAGCTCTCTGCTCCGGGGAAGGCAGCCAGCCCTCGGCAGGGCCAGGATGGGAGGGCAGGCACCAGCCTGCAGCACAAAAAGGGGTCAGCACATAGCCCGGCCCTACAGCCCTCCAGGTTCCCTGAACCAGACCCACCTGAAGGCTGAGCCCCACGTCTGCAGCACAGCCTGCACCACCTCCTCGTTTTCCTGCTGGTGCAGGGAGCAGGTGGAGTAGACCAGGCGCTGGAGAGCTGGGAAGCTCAGGGCGTGGCTGAGGACCCGACGCTGGAAGCCAGCCAGGGCCTGCAAGCGTTCAGCACTCGAGGCTGCCTCCTCCCCTGGCCCCCGGGTCACCATCCCTGCGGGACAGGAGCTGTCACCTGGAGTTTACACACCCACGGCCTGACTCCAGCGAGCAGCTGCAGCCTCGTACATTACCTGAGCCACTGCAGGATGGGTCGAGAAGGATGTGGGTCACCCTGCTGTACTTGGGGTCTCTGGGGTCCACGGTCAGGAAGTCCTGCTGGGCCAGCTGGCAGCCAGTGACCCCTGCCCGTGTCAGCAGCGTGCTCATGGTGGCCACGCGCTTGGGGTCCACATCAAAGGCAAAGATCTGTCTGAAGACACAGCCCAGTACCCAAGAGAAGCCGTGAACCGACCGCCTGGCCCCCAGAACGCTCAAACACCAGGCAGACAGACCTTGAGAGCTGCCTCCCCTCTGGCAGGGTTATGGAACAGGGCCAGGGGCTGGGAGTGAAGCCCTGTGTGACTTCGTGTGCCCTCAGGTCCTTCCAGTGGCCAGAGGTGTCAGAGCCACCAGGTCACCTGAGCTGGTGGCAGCTGCAGCTTCTCCTGCCACCTTCTTGTGCTCTCTGTGTGGGCTCGGGGGAACCAGGGCCACCTTCCCCCTTCCCTCCACCCCTGCACACAACCCTGCCCTCACCCCTTGTTCTTCAGGATGGCAGCCAGGTGGCTTGTCTTGTTTCCAGGGGCAGCACAGGCATCGATGACGTGGGAGCCGGCAGCAGGGCTGAGGAGGAAGGCAGGGAGGCAGCTGGCCTGCAACAGGGCAAAGGCAGAGAGTGGGCACAAACCCTGGCCCCTCCTTGGGCACGGCTGAGGCTGCAGGGCCACATGGGCCACAATGACACAGGGCCAAGGCCACCAACACTCTCCAGCGTTGGCCTTGCCTAACCCATAGCCCCCTGCTCCTCCCCAGCTCCCACAGGGGTTTTGTACCCCACGATTTCATCCTGAACCTTCCAACAATGGAAGCAAAGGCCCAGGGGAGTCCCACAGTTTTTGCTTAGACTTAACTGCTGCAGCAAGCTGAGCCATTGTAGAAGCTCACCCTTCATCCCTGTCAGCAGTTTTCCTGCCCTGCAACTTCCTGCTCCCCAGCTCCCTCACCTTGTCCTGCAGAATTATGTGTCCTGAAGTGTACAGCAGGTTGTCATGGAGATCTGTCTGCGGAGGGAAAACCAACAGCTCCGGGAGGTGCAGATCCAACAGGAATTTTTTTCCAGAAAGGGCCTTCAGCTCCTCCACGCTGTCCATGAGACACAGGGAGCATGTATTCATCCAAAATCCCAATCCCAGTGCTCACAGCAGAGCCCAGGCTGAGAAACCCGTCATCCCACAGCTCCTCTCCAGCTCCATTCAGCACCCGGAGAGGCAGCATCTCAGTGTGAGGAGCGATGGAGACCCCAACCCAACCACTCTGAGCACCAAGTTCAGCAACTCTTCAGACCTCACCCCACGCCACTTGCTGACATTCTGGAAAACGCGGGATAGCAGAAAGAAACACTCACCTGGCTGCCTTGCCCAGGTAGGCATATCCCTGGCGCTTGAAGAAGTCGATCACATCGTCCACACAAGTCTTGAGGGTGTTGACCCGGACGTAACGCGGGACCTGGGAGGCTGCAGGGGCCGGGCAGGTCAGGCACAGCCCCTCGCCGCCCCCGCACAGGGCGCCCACCCAGCCCGAGCCCGCTCACCTGCGGCGCTCACCGCCGGCTCTGGGGCCAGCAGCTCCTCGTTGCGGCTCACCCTGCGCCGCACCTTCATGCGGGCCAGCTCGGCCTCCAGCCGCGCCCGGTGCCGCCGGGCCAGCGCCTTCCACCGGCCCCCGCACTTCAGCCCCTTGCCGAAGAGCAGGTCGTACACCAGGACCTGCGGGAGCGGGCGAGGTGAGCCCGGCCCCGCCGCCCAAAGCACGGCGGCTCCGGGACAGCGCGGCTCCGGGACATGGCCCAGGGACAGCGCGGCTCCGGGACAGCGCGGCCCAGGGACACAGCGGGGACACCGCCCGGGACATGGCCCAGGGACAGCGCGGCTCCGGGACAGCGCGGCTCCGGGACATGGCCCCGGGACAGCGGCTCCGGGACAGCGCGGCTCCGGGACACGGCCCAGGGACAGCGCGGCTCCGGGACATCGCTCCGGGACATGGCCCAGGGACAGCGCGGCTCCGGGACAGCGCGGCTCCGGGACAGCGCGGCTCCGGGACACGGTCCCGGGACACCGCGGCCCAGGGACTCCGTACCTTCGCCAGCTGCGGCGCCAGCTTCTTCTCGGCCTGCAGCAGCGCGGCTCCATCCAGCAGCTTCTCCAGCACCGAGGCGTAGCGGACGGTCTCGGAGACGAGCGCGTACAGCCGCCGGACGTGCTGCGGAGCAGCCGGCGATGAGCGCCGCCGGCACCGGGCCCGCGCCGGGCTCCGGGGCCGCTCCCGCCCTCCCGGAGCGACTCCCCCCGCCGCCCCGCACCCCCGTGCCCTCGGGCGCACCGGGAAGCCGCTGTTGTACACGAGGCTCTTGATGCCGCCCTCGCCGCGCTCCAGCCCCGCCAGCACCGCGGCCGCCGCGCTGTACAGCGCCATGTGCGCCCGCCGCTTCCGCCGCGGCCTCCGGCCGGCAGGGGGCGAGCGCGGGCGGGGCGGCGCGGGGCGAGGGGTGGGACGATGGGCGGGGCGGAGCCGCAGGGGGCGGGGCTCATCGGGGCGGGGCCACCCTGGCTACGCCATCATCGCAATGACCGCTGTCACCCCGGTCACCCCCCGGTCACCCCGGGTACCCCACCCACCCTCTACCGCCCCTGGTCTCCAGCCCCGGACACCCCACGCGGCCCCTCAGGGTGGACGCGCGCTGACATCGCTGCTCATTGTTAGACTGTGACACCCCGCGGGGATAGGGTTGGCGGGATTTGCTGCAGACTCTGGAGGTGTTCGTGCTGCGCTCAAACAGAGCGGAGCATGCCCAGCCCTGGAAAAGGGCTCTGCTCCGGGGAAGGGATGTGCTCCGGGAAAGGGCTCTGCTCCGGGAAGCTCAGAGCCGTGCACGGAGGGTAAAGGACACCCCAGGACAGCCACCCTGAGGCACTATCCCAGCAGCCTGGACATGGCTTTGTAACATACAATAAAATGTAATTCGTGTAAAGTTGTAAATTAATGTAGAAAAAGCAATGTCTGTATGAGTAAAGTAATAAAAGCTTAAAAACCAAAAGCTGCGAAGGGAGGAACAAGGATTGCTTTAATCACAACTCTGTAACTGCCAACGAAAGCTGAAGAGCTGGGTTAGCAGGACAAGAGACCTAGCCCGGTGGAGATGGCTCTGTCCAGGGAGCAGCCGAACGATGAGAGCCCGAAAAGCACCCACAATTAAGGTAACCAGAGCCATCAGGAAAAATACATCTGAATGCCCGTTTCCAGTAATCCAAAATCTGCAAGTTACATCTCAGTTCCATCTTCCTGCAAACCTGAACTTGCCTTCATCAAAACTCATCGTCTCCCAGGATATGGTTTTGTCCAGCCCAAAGCAGTGAAAGAAAACTCCATGAATATGCTGAACGACAGGAGAAGACAAAGACCTCCGCTCAGGCAAGGAAAAACTGTATAAAAACTGGACTAACCCAAAGGGTTTGTGAACATATTCCATGATCCTACAATCCTCGAACCTGTGGGAAGGCACGTTCAGGCTCCAGCGTGGGGGATGCAGGAACAAACATTTACCTTGGTGCTGGTGCATTTTATTCTCTGGCCTCTGGTTGTGCGTTTTGGTGACAGGCCCAGGAGCCCCTGGAGACCCTTTGCAGTGTGCAGGAGCCACTGCCGGGCTGTTCCCACTGCAACAGAGAGAATGTTCTCACCAGAACACTTGGCTATCAGCTAAACTTAAGATGACTTTAAGATATTGTTATCAAATAGGTTAACTTTGCTATTAACTACAATTTGTTTGGTTGGTTTTTTGTTTTGTTTTGTTTTTTTTTCTTTTTTATTTGGTTGGTTTTGGGGGTTTTTTTGGTTTTGGTTTTTTTTTTTTGTGTGTGTGTGTGTGTGTGTGTGTGTTTTTGTTTTTGTTTAACCGTGTTTTTATGTTGTCTGGTGAAAACCTGTTATGCTTTTGGAAAAAAACAGAAGGAAACACTGCTCTTACTGTCTGGGACAAGGCACAAGGAATTATTTTGTCTGTTTGTGAAAAAAATATAGTTGTTTCTCATATAATAACTTCTGGTTCATAGAGGTGTTTGGCTTATGAGCATCTTTCATATGAATCCCATTATGATCCCATACCCTCCCTCCCTTCCCTCCCTTCCCTTCCATAAAAAGCTTATGTTCTTTTGTGGTGATCTCAAAAATCTCAAGAGTGTGGGTTTCTCTCTGCTTTTATTTTTCATTCTCATTAGTTTTGCATTTATACAATTTCAGGTTATTGCAGAAGGCCAAACTTACAAACTTATTCCAAACCAGTTTGGACTTTTTGCCTGTGGTGGTTTTTGGTTGGTTGTTTGCTTTGGCTTTTTTGGGGGGAAGGGGTTTGTTTGGTTTGTTTCTCTTTTTGGTTGGTTAATTGGTTGGTCGTGGGGGTGTTTTTGGTTTTGGTTTTGTTTTTCCTTTGGTTTGGGTTTTTGTTTGATTGTGTTTTGGTTAGGTTTTTTTGTTGGCAGTGGTAGTTTTTATTTTTGTTGTTTTTTGGATTTTTTTGTGGTTGTGTGGTTTTTGTTGTAGTTTGATTGGGTTTTTTGATGTTTTTTGGTGAGGTTTGGTTTTTCAGTTTTGGGTTGTTCCGGGCGGGGTTTTCGGCTCTAACGAGGGGCAGAGGGCAGCGTGCGCTGCGGACTACATCCCCCAGCGTGCACCGCGGCGCTGGTGACGCTGCTTCCGGTGGCGCGTGCCGCGCGGGGGCGTGTCCGTTCCGCGTGGCTCCCAAGCCCGGCTGGGCGGGGCGTGGCGCTCGGAGGCGATTGGCGGAGGCGCCGCGCGCGCCGGGCCGCGCTCTGCGGGGCGCGTGAGGCGGGAGCGGCCATGATGGCGGGCGGGGACGGGCGCGGGGCCGCGGCTCGGGAGCCGGATCCCGCTGCGGCTCCGGCGAGGGCTCTGGCGCTGACCCCGGCCTCGACATCCTCCTTGTCTCTGGCCGCGGAGTCTCTCCGGGCCCTGCAGGACCTGACCGGCGATGGAGGCGTGCGCAAGGAGCAGCTGCGCCCCGGCGTCGGGCAGCCTGTGCCCCCGTCCGCCTCCGTGGCAGGTAGAGCCGTGCCGGGGCCTCCTGTGGGCCGTGGGAGGTCCCGGAGCCAGGGCCGGCACCCCTGTTGAGGATGTCCCGCTCTCTGGCGCAGGCTGCCCGAGGAAGACGTGGTAGCCCCGTTCCTGGAAGTGCTCAAGCCCAGGCTGCAGCAGCCCGCTCTAGAGAAAGGTGTCCCTGCTCCTGGGCAGGGGTTGGACTGAGGGATCTTCAGGGTCCCTTCCAGTCTCGGCGGGGCTGCGGTGAGGCTGCCCGAGCCCGGCCTGGCCGGGCAGGGTGCTCTGCAGTAATGTGCCCGAATTCACAGGCAGGTCAGGGCCGGTAACCATCTCCTGAGCAGCTTTTAAATAGGAATTGGTTAGTTTAGCCTGTGTTCAGCAGGACTAAGAAAGCGGAAGTCCTTGGAAGTGAGAGTTTGGTGCTCGTCTCTGTAACCTGGGCCTCAGTGTGAGGTTTGGTTTGAAGCAGGTGAAACAGGGCAGAACCTGTTGGGAAAGATCCCCCAAGACCAATGTTGAGGTGCTGGTGGCTGGCAAAGACCACAGCAAGGACTTAAAAAGTGCTGGTTTTATACCATGGTGTGTCTTTGTTTCAGGACTGTCTCCTCTCAGTATCAATATTTTAACACTTGGGATGCCCTGTATAACTTATTGTGACTGACACATTAAAAGAAAAGGCATCCTGACCTTGAGGAAAGAAGGATTTCTAGGGCCCACCTGTGCTCACAGAGAAGACTGAAGCTGGAAGTGGTTCCTGAAGTGCAGGGCCTGGGTGCTGTGTCAGGAGAGGCCCATTGCAGTGTATTTTCTGAGGCACTGCTGGAGTTACAGATGCAGACCTTGGGGTGGGGAACATTTTACTCCTTGTTCCTCTTTCCAGAGCTACAGCTTTGGTTAGGGAATTCTTTTTAAGTATTTCTGTATATAACTGGGGCACGTTAATTTGCTGAGCTGAAGTTTCCAATTCTTAAAAGTGCAAAAAAATCACATCTCTTAAATAGCTCAGAACTTTGAAGTAGCTGCTTTGTCTGGGAGTGATGCTAAAACACAGCACTTGGCTGCTTGGATGTGACCAGATTTTTGGTGTAAAACAGAAGGGTTTGTGCCTCTGCTGTTCTTTAGCAGAACAGAAAAAGGGAATCCAGATAATTAGTTGGTTACAGCTCCTGGTGTGCTCCTGCTTTGAAATCAATCTCTTGTTTTTCTGTTCTCCCCACTCTCGCTTTGGGCTTACAGTGAAGTACTCCGGGTACCTGGGCAGTTGGAATAAGCTCTTCTGTTCAAACGGGAGCAGCAAGTATCCAAGGCTGATGAAACTAGGGAAAGGTAGGTTTGAGCCACAAACGTTGTCCTGGGGCCTGGGATTGTATTAAGGCATTTTGGGACCTGGGGTTCTATTGAGGCATTTCAGTTTAAATGCTGTTTGGTGTCTTTAGATTGTTTGAAACCTCTAGCACTTATTCATGGAGTAAAAAGTCCTCCTTGTTCACATGAGAGCTGGAATCTGCCTGGGAGTGATAGGGAGGTGTTTCCCACCTGCCCCTGGGTAGCTTTAAATCTCTTGAGAGGAGATGATGCTTTCCAGGCTGGACAGGTCTTGGAGCATGCTGGTCTAGTGGGAGCTGTCCCTGCCTACGACAGGGCATGGGCTGGGTGATCTCTAAAGCCCCTTCCAACTCATCCCACTCTGGATTTGCAATACCACGTTCTGAGCCCCACAGCAGGCTGCCCTGGTAATCCTTTCTGGAGCAGCTGGCTGTTGTAGTTGCTGAGGCAGGAGCTCACAGGGATATTTTCCTTAGCACTGTTTGGTGTGTAGGGTGTTGGTGTTTGTGAGCCTCACCTGCCCCACCCTCGTTGTGACAGACATCACGCTGTGGGGGCTGGAGATCGGGCTGCTGTCCATGACCAAAGGAGAGGCTGCTCTGTTCGTCCTCGCCCCACAGTACGCCTACGGGCAGCGGGGCTGCCCTCCCTCCATCCCCCCGAACACCACGGTCCTCTTCAGGGTGGAGGTGCTGGACTTCATAGACTCGGAGGAGTGCGACGCCTTCTTTGAGCTGACTTGCGTGAGTTCCCTTAATGAGACCCAGGTCCGGAGGGGAGCTGTCGTTGTCCTGTCTCACAGCTGCTGTGCCTTGTGCGTTACGTGTGTTCAGGTGAATGCTGGTGCAAGTGTCCAGTCCCTGGGCACCCAGCTCTGCTCTGATCCACGTGCCTGCCTTTGTGTCCCTCCCTGTCTCGCTCTGTTTGCCCCACCATGCAGAGGGAGGAGGCGGGATCTGCCTTTGTTTGCTCCTCTGTGCTGGATGGAGTCAGTGGAATTATTTTTAGTTTTACCAGAAACCTCGTGGTTGCACTAGAGGGCACCAACTTCCAGGAATTTCCTTAAGGAACAGCAAGAAGCTGTCTGTAACAATCCTCTGCAGGGTCCCGGTGCCCCAGCAGCCCCCACCCTTTGTCTCTGCCTCTTGGCTCCTCTCCCACGTGTTCTGCCCTGTTTTTCCTCCCTGGTGAGTGTGGTGCTATTGTTAATTCACCCTTTCATGTTAAGGGCTTTGGGCTGTGGTTGTGGGTTAGTGAATGGAGGCAGAAGATGAGGGAGGCCCTCCAGCCTCTGCAGAGGCAAATTTTTCCCCAGAGCCCTGTGAGCAAACCACACTTGTTGTGCTCCCTCCTTGCCCACCCATTTTGGCTGACTGACCTCTCTCTATGAGCTGGTTCCAACTTGCAGACCCAGAAGAAAACCTGTCCCTCTATTTTTATCTTTTTTTTTTTCTTTTAATGGTTGCTGGGGTTTTTGTTCTGCTGATTGGTGCCTTTGGTAGTGTCAGGCTGTCCCAGAGCTGGCCTGAGAGCAATTAGAGCAATGGAACCTTTCAAGCAGCTTTGTGCCAGTGATTGCATTTGTGTTAACTCAGCTGTGTGCTGAAAGAGTTGGACAGGTTTTAAGGACACATTCCTGCTTTTTCCAGTCCCCCTTTGGGCTTCCTGACCTCTTCACTAGAATAATCAGCACAAGAACAGTGTCATGTTCAGCCTGACTGGGGAGCTACCACGTGGTGGTGGCCTGGCCTGGGTAAGGACCTAACTTCTGCTCTGTGAGTAGGAGGGGGCTGTGTAGGACTGTCTTGTCTGAGTTCTCTGCCTGTTTTCTTTAGTTTGAGCTGAAATTCACGTATTTCTTCACACAGGAACAGCGGGATGGACTTCCCCTAGAGAAGGTGTTGAAAGTGGCAGCCACAGAGAGAGAGTTTGGCAACTACTTCTTCTATAAGCAGTGCTTCAAGATTGCAAAGGACAGATACAAGAGGGTATGGCACCGGGAGAATGTGGGGTGTGCTTTGGGAAAGCTGTGAAAGAAGGGATTATTTTTAGCTCACCACAACAGGTACAGGTTAGGGATCAAATAATTTTGTGGTATTTTCCAGGCATAGTTTGTTACTTCAGAACAGGGCTTGCACAGCTGGTTTTGTGTGAGCAGCAGTGGTAAGTGAAGGAATAGTCAGAGAATCATTTTGTTTGGAAAGGTCTCTGAGACCACCAAGCCAAACTGTTCCCCAGCACTGCCAAGGCCACCACTACCCCACATCCCCAAGTGCTGCATCCACAGGGCTGTTAAACCTCTCCAGGGATGGGGACTCCACCACTGCCCTGAGCATCCTGTGCCAGGGCTGGACAGCACTTTCAATGAGAACTTTTCCCCAGCATCCAACCTGAACCTCCTGCTGCAGCTTGTCTTGTCCAGCTACCTGGGAGTAGAGCCTGACCCCCATCTGGCTGCACCTTCCAGGAATTGTAAAGTGAGAAGGTACCCCCTGCTCCTTTTTTCCCAGGCTGAGCCTCTTCAGCTCCCTCTCCAAGCAGGGTAAAGGTTCAGTTATTCTCAAACTGGAAGGCATTTGCCACTTTCTCAGAGGCAGAGATGGTTCAAAGTTGCTTTTGCTTGGTATTTTTGAAACAAAAGTGATTTGACTTGCCTTATTCCCTGTAAGATTTCCATATTTATCCTTAAAATTGGAGTCCTGGATTTATTTTTATTTTTATTTTTATTTTTATTTTATTCTTCTGCTTTCCATAATAAGTTCCTAAACGTGTGGTCATATGGTCATGCTGAGAATGCCATGCCCTCTATTTAGAGTTTTGATTGTTATTCCTTTTAAGTGACCTAGGTGAACAGAAGCATGGGTGTGGCTGTTGGATGAGATGGATTTCTCACTTGCCATGATGTCTGTGTTGTGCACTGGCTGGTTTTTCCCTCTCTGCTCAGGCGCTCTCCATCCTGGGTCACAGCTCTTCCAGCAAGGCAGAGCAGAGCCAGATCAACGCTTCCAAGCTGCTGCTGTTCCTGAATCTCTCACTCACTTACCTGAAACTGGAGCGTGCTGACCGAGCTTTGAAATACGGGGAGCTAGCCTTGGAGATGGACCAAGGAAGTGCCAAAGCACTGTTCAGGTGTGGCCAGGTGGGCAGATAAATCATCGTGGAACTTCCCAGCCTGGCTGTGGAGGGAGCCCAGAATGAGCTGAGGAGAATCTCTGAATTCTGGGCTGCTGCAGCAGTCAAGGTGGTTTGCCTGCACGTGCCCTTTTGGAAAATCTGTGTCTCTGGAAATGTGTCACATGGGGCTTTTCCTGAGGTGTTGCTGAGTTACTTTGCTCTGTCTCAGGAATGTTTGTTTTTGCACGAGGCCTGAGGAAGGGCAGTGGGTCTGTATTTATCTTTTGATGCATCGATCGTCTTTCCATGGCAGGCCTGTCTCTACATGAGGGAGTACAGCAAATCCCGGGATTTCCTGGTCAGAGCTCAGTGCATCCAGCCCTTCAACCGTGATATCAACAATGAGCTGAAGAAGCTGGCAAGGTGGGAGCCCTCCTTTCCCTACCTGGGGAAGAGAGGGTGTTTGAGCAGGCTGTAATACCCATTCTGAAATATTTAAAATGCTTAAAAAACCCCAAACTATCGGGTTAATAAGTGACTTGGGAAAACACATGTGGAGAAAACAGCTTGAAACATTTTTCAGGCCCAGAAGCAGGAAGTGAGGAGCTGGGAACACCCACCCTTTCCATATATTTCTTTGGTGGGATGTGTGTTACCTGACTTGTGAGCAGGTCAGGGTGAGGAGGGGGATGTGGGAGCTACTAAAATGCTTCAAATCCAGTGAAATACAGTTGGCTGCTGCTCCAGCTGTTCTCAAGAAGTATGATTTTCATTCCCTTTAAGATGTGGTTGATTTCAGCAGCTTTTTTGTGCCTCAGGTGCTTCAATGCACAATACTAATATTCATTAAAAGTGAATTTCTTGCCGTCTTGGAGATAATAAATGGGACAGCCCTGAAGACAAACTCTCCCTTTGCCCACAGGCTGAGTATAGGACTATCCTGCCTGCTTTAGTCATGCCCCAGCCCCACCAAAACATGACTAATGCCTATCTCATTGTGCTCCTGATGCTCTTCCTTTGAAACTGCCAAAAGCATTAGCTTTTTCCCAGAAGCATGTGCTGTCCTCCTGGCACTGTTTACTGAAGCAGGAGCGATGCTGTCCTCAACTCTGGAGCTCACAAAGTAGCCCTTGAGTATGAACCCTCTTTTGTATGTCACTGCCAGGCACTTGCAGAAAGGGGCAGTAACACCTGAAAAGTGTGGTTGGTGCTGCTGGAGAAGCCAGTCTGGTGGGCTGAGTGCCTTCTGCCAGGGGATGTGTTGGTGGAGGGCTTTTCTGTCCTGTGTATTTAATGGTCTTCAAAAAGTCCTCAAATTTGTTCTGTTATTTCTGAAGTACAAAGAGCTTGAAGGCAGTATTAGCTGCTGGTCTGGAAATTTTAGATGAATCTCTTGTATTCATCCTGATCTCCCACTGAGTATGGAGCTACCAGATTGTCCACTGAGGGTGGGGAGTTCTAAACTAGATCTATTTGGCTGCTCTTGGAGGCTGGTACATGTACAGTGCTAGAAGGCCAGGTTCAAGAAGCCTCATGTATTCACTTAGATTTGAAGTCTGTTGGTAGATAAAAGAGAAATGTTTTTAATGATCTTGAGGTGGTGTGGCCAGGAAGCAACAAGGCATTTCTGCCTTTGTTGGCTCCAGCTCTATAGAGAGCAGCACGTTCAGTGAGTGTGCATGTGTCAGAATTGAATGCACATTAAACCACTGTTGTCTTGGAGTTCCTCATTTGCTGCCTGTTAAAACTGGTGTATTTTTTGCTTTTAACCATGGAATGGTTTGGGTTGGAATGGACCTTAAAGCTCACTGCACTGCCATGAGCAAAGACTCTTTTCACCACACCAGGTTGCTCCAAGCCCTCTCCAACCTGGGCTTTAACACTTCAGGGATGGGGCAGCCACAGCTTCTCTGGGCAACCTGTGCCAGGGCCTTTCCACTCTCACAGGGAAGAATTTCTTCCCAATATCTCATCTAGCCCTGGCCTCTGGCAGCAGGAAGCCATTCCCTCTTGTCCTTGTCAAAGCCCATCTCCAGCTCTCCTGGGGCCCCTTTAGGCAGAGGAAGGGGATCTGAGGTCTTCCTGGAGCTCTCTCCAGGTGAGCATCCCCAGCTCTCCCAGCCTGACTCCAGAGCAGAGGAGCTCCAGCCTTTGGAGCATCTCCATGGCCTACTCTGGACTCACTCCAGCAGCTTTATGTCTTTCTGATGTTGGATCACAGAGCTGGAAGCAGCACTGCAGGAGAGGTCTTTTGCTTGTGACAAAGAGTGCAATTAGTGTGAAACAGATGAAGCAGGTGCTAGTGGGTGTTTTTAATGAGACCTTACCTCCGAGTAGATATGTAATGTTGCCAGCCTGCCCTTGCCTCAGAACTCATAGTGTGATCTGAAAAATGCTTCAGAAATGGAATATGAATCAAAATATTCTTCTTAGAGGCTTTTCACTTCCTTACTGAGTACATTTTTACTTTGTTAAAAGCAGTGTTGTGTGGTAATCAGCAGCTCCCTTTTGCTGTCTAAAACAAAGCTTTGGAATGCATCTGTTTACTGGCTGAAACAGGTTCTTGGAAAAATCTCCTGGAGAACAGCAGGCAGAATCCAGGGTGAGAGGTATGTAGAATGTGTCTGGTACCAGCTGTGTTACATTTGGTGCAAATTCTGCTGCTGGATCTTGGAATGCTATTGGAAGGCTTGAACTGCATCAAAACCAGAATGAATTTGGGTTCTTCCAATATCTGGCATTAATCTGTTCCTCCATACAAGGGACTCTTGGATTTCCTGCTGTCCTAGGTGTGGGAATGTGCCACCTACAGGTGGGCATCCTTGGTCAGCAACTTGTGTGTGAGGCTTACCAGGAGGGATTTGCTGGGCCAGGATTTCATACCTTCTGAGGTTCTGAGCCCCAGGGGTGCTGAGGGAGCCCGAGTCAGCCTCTCACTGGGACTGGTTCTAGTGTGTTGCACAAAACCCTTTGCTTTTGGCCTTATATGGCAGCAGATGCAGGAGAGCTGAACTCGTGGGCAGCCACTGATCCCTGGGACAGTGTTCCCAAGCTGAGTCACCCTGCAGCTTGGGATTCCTTACCACTGGGAGTGAGAGTACAGGGAGATGAGGATGCTGTGCTTGGAGAAGTTAAAATGGAGCAGACTGCAAAGCTTTTGCCATCCTATGATGCTGGCAAGGAAGAGAGAACAGAGGAGGAAACATCTGCCTTGGCATCCACTTGGTCCAGACACAAATTCCTGCTGTCTGCTGCCCATCCTTTGCCCATCCAGATCCTATATCCGTGGTAGATATTCTGCTGCATGGCAGTGGAACAATGCTAAAAGAACTTGCATAAGGACACACAAAAGTATCCCACAGCACACAAGTGGTGTTCCTCTGCACTGCCCCAAGCTTCCAAAACTAGTGTAGAAAGCACCTGTCGGACAGAAGGCAAATGATGTAATTAGTCCTGAGCAGATGAGGCATGACATTTCCAGCTCTCTTTCCCTGACATTGCAGACAGAAGGGCTTGGAGGAGCTGTGTTGCTGCTGCCAGCACACTCTTCCATTATGGTAATTTGTTTATATCCAAAAAACAATATTTTCAGGTTGTGACACTGAGGGTGGCACAGACAGTCTCCTGTCCCTGATGTCATCCTGTGTTCTACTTTGCAGGTACTACAAGGAGTACATGGAAATGGAGAAAGAAATGTGCTCCCAGATGTTTGACCCTCTCAATTCTTATGGCTGAGAAGAAATCAAGGTAACCAAGTTTTGAAAAAGGCTGAGCCCTCCCAAAACGTGTCATGCCTGTGGTGTTCTCAGGTGGGGAACCTGCTTCTCGTCTGCAGGGGAGGCTTTTGGAGGCAAAATGGCAAGTGGTAGGGAGAGCATGGAGAGGAGGGGCAGGATGGGGGGTGGAATACTGCTACGTTGTCACCTTGGAGAATCCTTCCTGTGCGGCACGGCGTGTGTAGGACAGGGACCTGGAACTGCCAGCACTTGAGTAAGTTTGGTTTGTTGTTTCTGTGCTGCTCATCCCAGCTATTCTGGTCAGAGCCAGGGGCTGAAATAGCTCTGTAGTCTTGTTTCTCTGCCAATTAAAAGAAAGGGGGGGAAAAAAAAGTTCCTGTCAAACTTAAGAACTGGTTTTTCTCCTCCCCTCCAACACTTCTGTCTGGAGCTGTTGGAATGCCTCACTTCAGAAAAAATCTAAATATTTTATTTCTGGGGGTTTTTTTAAGTATTAAAAGAAGTCTGTTTGGATAGAAAATTTCAAGTAGATGTTTTGGACTCTTTAAAGCTTTAAATCTTCTAGCAAAATTGACAGGTTTATAAATGCACAAAGGCTCTTTGATCATTCTTTTTTTCCTCAAAATCTTCCGGGGGATGCAAGCAGGAGTGGAAATCTTTTCTTGTCTCTCGCTTTGGGGAAACCCTAGGGAAAGAGTTCTGGAAAATGACAACATCCTTCTGTCATGAACCATCCCCAGCTCAGGGCCATCAGTTTGCTGCTGTTGTCTCTCTTGCAATACAGGCAGTACCTTGCAAGCAGAAAATGAATATTGGCAGCTTTTCTATCAGCTCTGGTGTTTTAAGGTTGTCTCTTTGTGCTTGCTTGTGCTTTTGAAGCTAAGGCAGTGTTTGAGGAAGAAGTTGAATTTAATGCTGCTTCCTAAAGGAACACAACCTCCTCCTGGCTGGACATGCCTCCTTGTGGAGCCTTTACCCTTGCTGCTGCTCTTGTACTCTGGTCCAGGCTGGGCATGTGGCACGAAGCCATCATGCCCTGGCTTTGGGATGGAACTTACTAGGCGTGTTAGCAGGTGCCTGCCCCCAGAAAAGGAGCTCTGAAAGGGGATGTAAGACTGATGAGGTCTTGTGCAGAAAGTCTGTGGCTCTAGGCTTGGCAAGAGGGTCTGATTTTTCATTTGCTGCATTTCAGGAAGTTGCAGTGTGGAAGCCTGTAAGAGTCTTGGGTCTCATCCCTGTTGGTGTCTGAGCTAGAAGCTCTTTGCAGCTCTGGGATCAGCCGGGCCTGGTTTGAGGTGGAGTCAGGGTGGTTGTGGTGATATGCTGGGGCACCAGACAGGCTCCCCCCTGGGCAGGCTTCTTGTTTCCCAAGCAGTGTCTTGTCTGATGCTGTTTTCTACACATCTGGTATAAGTAAACCAGTGATTTTGGTTAGAGGAGACTGACAAGTACAGAGAGAAAGGGTGAAATCTCTCCTGTAGGCAAGCTTAAGGGCTGGGCTGAACTGCTTGTCAGCCAGTTATTCCACTGACTCCTGTGTGGGGAGTTCTCCTGCCTTACACAGATGATGGATAGCTGTCAGTCAAAAATATTTCCAGACTTCCTTGAAGTTGATTTTTGTTGCACTATTAAAAGGAAACTAAGTCTCCCAGATGAACATAAATCACTGAGACCCAAACAAAAATCTACTGTTCATTCATGGCGAAGTCCTTTGCTGGAGGAGGTTCCTGCAGGGCCCTGTGCGAGCTGGAGGTTGGGCTGCTGCTTTAGAGCTTCATTATACATTCAGAGAGGGAGAAGCAGTTCCAGCAGGAGCTCCTGTTCCCTGTCAAAGACACTGGATTTGGTCAGAATTGAGGCAGAACATTGTGCAGTGTTTTCCAGCAGCTTTGTACCAGTTAAGTCTAGGGCACAGGCTGTACTGGGGCAGCTTGGCAGGCCAGCTTCATCCGTCCTCTGTTAGACACTGATTGAGGAGATGGGCTGGGAATGCTGTCTGCAGTCCATGGTTAATGCACCAGTAGAATCATGAAAGTTATAGAAAACCTCCCTGTATACCAGCTGACAGGTGCTTGTGGAGCACTGACCTGACCTGGGGTCCAGCTCCTGAATGACTCAGAGCTGTAGTTGTGGCATCTCTTCCCTCCTGAGCATTGCTGCATCCATCCCTTGCTTCAGAGGTCTTCCCCAGGTGCTGCTGCTGTGCCTTTGGTGAGCTCTGCTGTGTTCCAGGAACAAAGTTCATTTCTCTGTACTGAATAATCCAGGGCTGTTTTGTATAATTACACTCAAACCTGGGTACACCTGAGCATGTTCCTTTTGCCTGGTATTTTTACAAGGGATTTTGCAGTGATAGGACAAGGGTGAATGGCTGTAAACTAAAAGATGGAAGATTCAGATTAGATATAGCAAAGAAAGTTCTTTGCTGTGAGGGTGGTGATGGCATGGCATATGTTGCTCAGAGAGACTGGGGCTGCCCCATTTCTGATGGTGTTAAAGGCCAGGCTGGATATGGCTCTGAGCACCCTGATCTAGTGGAAGGCACCCCTGTCTATGGCAGGGAGTGAAACTGATGGATTTTGAGGTCCTTTCTAACCCAAGCCATGACATGATTTCTGTATCCCCTGCTAGCTGTGGAGCCTAGTTCTTCTAATTGCCACCAAATCTTGCTCAGAACACATTCCCTACCTTTTCAGTGGAATTTCGGGTCAGAATAGATCTTCCCTTTGGTGAAAGGCAAGACTGCTTGTGGTGCTTCTTGGGGGCAATTCAGAAGTACTCAGAGGGAGACATAGAAGCACAGATTCCTTTTTAAATCCACCCTGCTGCAGTCCCTTGTAAATCCCTTGGGTCTTAATCTGGCCCCTCTCAGGGCTTTGGTTCATTTACCTGTGGCTGTTCACTTTGTGTGGTGCAGGTATGTGGAGCCTAGTTTCCTGGGATGTGCAGAGCTGGCAGTCCTCCTTGGTGTCCCCTAAACTGCAGAGCCGTGGGCTGAGGCCTTTGGTGTTTTGGAGCTTTTTGTTCTCTTTTGATTGAAAGATCCATCAGAAAAAAACAATTCCCATTGTTGTGTTGCTGTCATCCTTCGTAGGACAACTAAATCATGGCAAGTGGGGACAACTTCCCTGGGAATGTGTGGATTCCAGCAGAGGGTCCTTGATGATAGTTCTGTCCCAGCAGGATGTCTCTGAGCTTGTCAGTGCCCGAGGTGTCTCCTTAGCCCTGAGCTCACCTCAGGAGCACGTGCAGGTGGTTTGCAGCCCAGCTCTTTCCCATGCCTGCTGATGGGAGACTGCAGGAGCTGTTCTCAGAGGTTTCATGGCTGTTTATTGTTTCTTATCTCAGGATTGCTCTGTCCAGCTCACAGTGCTCTGCTCGCCAGAATCTGCCTGGAGAAGGCAGGACTGATCTTTTGTACTCTAAATTACGTATTTGATATTTACAATTATTTTCCAATACACCACAACCTTATTGTAATGTCTAGTTTTGTCCCCATCCAGCGAAGGATGCCAAAGTGGCACTCCAACATGGATGGCATGAAGAAGGAGGAGGAAGAAGCATACCACAGCCCCAATCCTCCATCTTAACCTCAAACCCCCTAATATAAACATTTCTAAAAATTCACTTTTCTATCTTTTAACAGTCTAATTTATACTCTACTTATTTTCTGTGACTTGTAATTCTTCCTGCAATGTTGGCAGATTTCTCCAGGGACCCAAGTCCAGCCCCCAGGACCCGTGGGCACTATGCCAGAGTCTCTGGCTCCCCTGCCACGGGGAGAAGCAGCACCCAGGGAAGCCAGGGGAACACCCTGGACTCCAACATCTGAGCTCTTGGTTTTGATTATAAGTGAGCCAGAGTTGAAAGCTTGTCTCTAATATGTATCTCAGCTCAGTACGCAGAAGTGGTCCCAGGAGTTGGGAACACAAAGGGAGATGTTCCAGTGAAAACAAACAGGGCTGAAATTATGACAGGAAACAGTAACTTTGAGGTCAAACTGGCCGTGAATAGCAAGTTCTACCAATTCTGGAGGCATTAATGGGTGAGAATTGGCTGCAGAACTGAGGCTGTGTCACCAGGTGGAAGTGACTATTGGGCTAAAAATCAGCAGCAGTTGCCAGTTGAACTGACCTAGTAAGCTGCAAGAGACTTGCAAATAAACAGAAGTCTGTGCATAACACAATCAGGCTCCTGCCTTGGGAAAGCTCCAGACTTTGAATAAACAGCAACTTGGTCCTTCCCCTCCTGCTCTCTCTTATTCCTGAGCAGATCTGAAATGTACCTCCTGCTGATTTTGCCTCTCCCCACTGCGGCCGAGCAACAGAGAATCAGTGATTCACTGCTCCTTTAGAATATGCAAATCGCTGTCCCACTGAGGTGTCCTGTGCTGCAGAGGAAATTGTTAAATCTCTGCTTTCTGCTGAGCCTTGCTGGGTGAGGGGGAAGGCTTGAAGGAGAACTTAATTAAGCATTCTCCTTGTTAAGCAGAGGAAGGAGAAAAGCTTTAATGAGGTTGTTGAGTTGGGGGTTTTGTTTTCCCTCCAGCTCTCTTCTAGCATCTTGCACTTTTTTTCTGAGGATTTCTGCACTTGCTGCCTGCAGCAGTACCTGTAATACCTCTCTGGAAGGATCCTGGGCTCTGATCTCTTCTGGACACTGAAAAAATTACTGCAGCACCTGGTTTTAGGAATCCTTGATATGTTTTCCCAATGGATGTACTAGACATGGGTCTGGATGCACTAGGGCTGGTTCTACCCAGACTGGGAGGTCTGGCCAGGCCTTAGAAGCCACAAGATGATGTGAAATGGAAGGGACAGAGACCTGTGCCTTATCCCAGTGTCTCACTGTGCCTGTTCTCCAGGGCTTTGGTGGAGTATTGATCCTCCAGCCTCATCCAAGGATGGGCCCTCGGCTGTTCTCTCTGATTTAAGAAGTGCCTAAAACCTGTCATTTCCTTTTGTGCACAATCAGAAAGCCCCCAGGTGAGGTAGGAGCAGATTCCTGACTGCAGTGCTGAAAGGAAACTTTGCTAACGGGAGGTTGGAGCCAGGTGGGGTGGGCTTTGCTCTCAGGTGACAAGTGACAGGACAAGGGGAAACAGCCTCAAGTTGTGCCAGGTTTAGACTGGATATTTTGGAAATTTTTGTGGAAAGGGTTGTAAAGCATTGGAATAGACTGCCCAGAGCAGTAGTGGAGTCACCCTTCCTGTAAGTGTTCAAAAAATGCATGGGTGTGGGACTTCAGGACATAGTTTAGTGGTGAGCGTGGTGGTGCTGGGTTGATGGTTGGCCTTGACTGTAGGGAGTTTATCCAACCTTCTGTGATTCTGCTGTCCTCCAGCTCCTGCTGAAGGTCACCTGGCACTGCTTCTAGGAAGGCACCAGGCTGAGGCCTCAAGGGATATCCCTGTGTGAGGTTTTACTTTTCAGAGCCTTTGCCAGAAGCTCTAATATCAGATATTCTGGTATTACAAATTAGTAGAACATGAAGAAGGTGCTGGGCTCTTTTCATTCCCATGATAACAGCTGGTTATCATGCAGGTGGAGTTTAAAGAGATTTCTTTATGAAGTTTTAGCTTTGCTGAGCAGTCAGAGTCACTATCCCTCACTTCCAGCAGCAAGGAGGCACATGATTATCCTAAGTTTTTCTCTGGGTTATTATTTTTGAGGCCTGCTTTCTCTCCCCCTTGAGTTGTGCCCTGTCTGGGCATCAGTCCTGCTGCTTTGGCCTTTCCAGACTTTCCCTTCAAAGTAACAAAAGAGATGTTTTCGTCCTACCTGTTTTTCTTAATCTATAATCCAGGGATCTTAAATGATCATGGTTGCTTATTACTGTCCTGATACCCTTCAGGGGAAGTGCTCTCCTTGTTGTGAGAGGGTGTTGGTGCTACTCCTGAGACCTCCTTGCTCTAGTGAGCAGTGAAACACTGGCAAACTGGAGCAGTTTTAAATGCTCTAATTAGGCATTGCAGTAGCTGTGATGGTGCAGGGACAGCTGAGGTTAATGAAATGAGTGCTGAGGGCCCTTAAAAGTGTTCATTGTGGTTTTGAGAAACACTCATCTGCTTGTGAGCTCCCAAGCCTCGTTCAGCCTTGTTCACTTAGGTATGGAATCACCGAATCACAGAGCTGTTAAAGCTGGAAAAGCCCTCCAAGATCAGAGTCCACCTGTCCCCCAAGCACTGCCAAGGCCACCACTAACCCATGTCCCCAAGTGTCACATCCACACATCTCTTAACCCCTCCAGGGTTGGAGACTCAACAATTGCTCTAGGCAGCCTATGTCAGGGTCTGACTAACCATCCTGTGAAAAAAATTGCCAGAATATCTGAGATAAACCTTCGCTGGCACAGCTTGAGGCTCTTCCCTCTTGTCCTGTCCCTTGTTTCCTAGGGGCAGAGCCCAACCCCCACCTGGCTGCCCCCTCCTGTTAGGCAGTTGTGGAGAGAAGGTCCCTCCCGAGCCTCCTTTTCTCCAGGCTGAGCCCCTTTCCAGCTCCCTCAGCTGCTCCATATTGGAGTGGCTTTTCCATCAGCAGCAGCATGGAGTGTCTGATGGAACTGGGGGCTGCATCCCTGCTGGAACAGCACCTGGGCACTAGTGGCTGTGTCTGACACAGTGGCAGCAGCACTTTGCAAACAGATGATGGTTTTGGCTGTTTGCACAGGAAATCCCTACAAGGGCTCCGTATTTAGGGAATAAGCTTTTGGAAAGGCTTTTTGCTTCAGATGCAGGGAGTGTCTTGGCACGGTTGAGAGTTGGTTTGCAGAGCTCAGGAGTTATTTCCAGTAAGGACAGACATGACCTTAGTGCCCCTCTTGTGCAGCCCACCCTGCTTTATCAGGGCTGTTGATTGCATAGCATGCTGAACATTATTGTCATAGAGGTTATCTGAGCACTTGAGGGACTGGGAGCTGCTCCAAGATCAGCTTCAGCCCCGGCTTGCTGGGTGAAGTCCTTCCTGAATCAGAAGTGTGTGTTCAAGAGTTCATCACTTCTTTCACCTTCCCATAATTGTTCCTCTCATGAGACCTCTTGCTTCTCTGAAGGAGGTTTTGCTGCTTTGGCTAGGTGCTGTTTTAAGGGTTTGGGTTTTTTTTTTTAAAGCTGTGCTTGGGAAAGAGCTCTGCTTTATGTTCTTCCTTTTTGTTTTATGTATCCTTGTCTTATCCCAGATCTAAGCAGGCATCCCAGCTCTTCCTTCCATCACTTTGGGTTCAGGATGGTCCTGCATGTCATCAGCACCCAGGGTCTTTGGAGCCAAGACTTGTTACAGATCTCTGGAGAATTCCTCCTGCCACAGAGTTGTCTGTCTCTGGCATACAGGCAGCCCTTGGAACTCACTGGTATCTTTTGCAGAGCTGAGGATCTTTACTTGGGAAAAGTCTGACTTGGAAAAAATACTCCTGAGGAAAAAATTTTGTGTAAATGCTGATCTTCAGATGGCATTTGAAGCTCATGTAGATGGGCTCTAGAAAAGAGAAGCAGCATATCTGTTCCTTCCACTTTCCTTCTGTGTATTTGGGCATCTGTGATGGGGCTCTGTCTTTGAACGTGGGAAGGGTGAGTGTCTGTGCTTGTGTGCTGCCATGCTCTGGAGAATATATCCACAGCCACCTCAACCATTGGAGCAGCCACTTGAAACCCTCAGAGCTGGGCATCCCTGAAGAGCACTACAGAGAGAAGAGGAGGGCATGGCTGACTGCAGAGCCACTTGCACAGAGAGTGTATAAATGGTCCCTAATTAGGGAGTTTTCCCCTAAGGCACGTCGTGTGCTCAGGGGAAGCTCCCTGGGATGGCAGTGCCTCTTGCCCAGATAAATCAGGACAGGCTTGTGTTGTAGATAGCTGTTTCTGTCCTGGTGTCAGGCTGGATTGCCTAGCACATAATGTTATCAGCTGCTGAGAGCACTCTGGTGCTGCTGGAATTTCATCTCGGCACTCTAGAGCACTGCAGCCTGTCAGGGACCTCTGGTGGAGCCCACAAGATTGTTCTCTCCTGGTTGCAGTGTGATTCTCCAGAGTGGCAGTGCCTGTAGGGGCTGGTCAGGCTCTGAGTGAAGAGCACTTCTCAGGCAGTTGCTGTTCATGGTTTTGGCTCTTTGCTGATGTGTGCAGGTAACATCTGCTTTTCCAGCCAGGCTCTTGAGCTGTGGTGTAAGATGGGCTTTATCCTTCTGGCTACTGAGTGACAACTTCCTTTCTTCTCCATGCTCGTTTGTGAATCCCATTTAGATCTGAACAGAAGCACTGAAGAGGAGGTGTTCTGTTTCCCCTAAGGAGAGGAGGCTGCATTTCTCTAATTATCCTTTGAGGTCACTTTTCTGAGATGTGAAAGCTTTCCAGACTGTCACCACCAACCTGGTTTCTTGGGTACTTGCCTTGAGGAGCATTCTTCTCACTGAGGGTTATCCCAGTGCAGCACTCTGGGAGCTGCTGTCTTAAGGCATGGGGGCAGTAAGGGCTGAACTGGCAGGAGCAAGGTTTAACTGCATAATTCTGAGTTTTTCAGTTTCCTCGTGTTTTGGCAGGAACTTAATTTGCTGTTTGGTGCTTCCCTACAGCCCTTCTGGAGATGGAGGCAGGAAATGAGGAGCTGGGGAAGATGCACCTGCAGTTTTTTATGCAGAAAAGCAGCTTAAACAATTTGTGAAGCCATAGTTAAGCATTAACTGTTAATTGTGTCTTTAATGCAGAGTAAAGATGACTGGGGCTATAAATGGCAGGTGACCTGGTATGTTACTCCCTGTGAATTGATGATCAGTTTTGTAGTTCCAAACTAGGCTTGTGAGTGACCTTTGAAATCTGAATGTGCCTTGCTGACTTTAGGGGCTGAGTTGCTGCCAGCCTACTGTAGTGAAGAAACAGATCTTGAAGCAGGTTTCTGGTTGGAGTGGACAATTCTCCTCCTGCTTGAAGCATGTTTCTGGTTGGAGTGGACAATTCTCCTCCTGCTTGAAGCATGTTTCTGGTTGGAGTGGGCTGTTCTCCTCCTGCTTGAAGCAGGTTTCTGGTTGGAGTGGGCTGTTCTCCTCCTGCTTGAAGCAGGTTTCTGGTTGGAGTGGGCTGTTCTCCATGCAGGAGGAGAACACACCCAGCTGCTGTGTCTGCAGGGCCCTGTGGTTCCCCTCCACTTCTCTTCTGGTTGTGGAGCCATTAGGTGGAAATGAAAGAGAGAAACTGATCAAGCACTCCCTAAAATGGCTTTAGGATTTCAGTTTGAATATTTTTTTAATTAGCTGCATATATAGACTTTATTAATTCAAGTAGCAGCCATGAAACAAGAAACCTCTTGGTCTGATCCTTTATTTTCCTGGTGCACAAGAACCCTCAGTAGCTGTGGGCTTGTTCCAAACTGGACACCCCAAACCACAGGTAACAGGTGGTGGGAACACCCAGTGATCAGCTTTGAAGTGTTCTGCTTGGGAACATGTGAAGGAGCTGCTGTGTAGGGATGGGATGTAGGGATGGGATTAGACTGACAAGGAGCAGAGTGGAAGTCAGTTGCATTTTAGGAGGAACAAAGATGCTTTAGTCTAACAATGCACAGAACACTGTAGCACACGAAGGAAAAGGATGTCTTTTTCCCACTTGAAGCCTTTCTTTCCTTCTCCTTGTTGACAGAACCTTCTGCTGTGAACTGGAGAAATGATTTAAGTGTTTCTCTCGTTGATTCATTTGCAAAGAGGAGATCAGCTGAAGTGTCCTTCAGTTGTTTTTCCTTCTTTATGGACTTCCTTTCCTCCTTTTTCTGGAAAGTGTTGCCAGCCTGGACTGACAATGGATATCTTGTGTGTCAGGAACCTCATGTACCCCCAGTTTTGGAATGTTTGGCAGTATGAGGGGGCCTATTAAATGGAGCTGTGATATGGGTTTTGGTGAGTGTGGATGATCCAGGAGAGTGACTGCACTAAATCCCAGTTTGTGGTAGGCTGGAAGTCTCACTCCTGTGTTTCTGGCAGTCTTCAAAGCTCCTCAACTCTTTTGTGCTTTTATTGTCCCGAACTCTAAACGGGGACAGCCCTCATAAGAGGCACATTGTGCTGGATCAGACCCCTTTTTCTGGCAGGGTGGACCTTCATCATAGGTTCTGTGTGGCTCTGAGCCCATGGAGTGATGATCCCACTGTTCCAGGGTCAGCAGAGGGAGATGAGTCATTGGGGTGGGCTGGAGAGTCCTGATGCTCCTCGAAGCCCCAGTTATCTCATGATCCTGTGGTGCCTTTCAAGGATTTATAATGAATGAGGTGTGGATTTTGAGTATCAATGCTTCATCTTCTCTTTTAGTCTGTTAAGAGGCTATTTCCCTCACAGTTCCTGGGGTTTCTTTTTTGCCTTCTGGTTAGCAGCCTGTAACTCAATATCCTCTAAGGAACAGGCTTCCCTATTTTGCTACCACTAATTTGATTTACATGTTTTGGAATGGTAGCTGCAGCTGAGCTGGCTGGACATGCAGATGCTGGAAGAGTATAAAAATGTGTTTGGGCTTCTGGTGTTCCTGAGCTGTGAGCAGGTCATGCACCTTTTGGATGGGATCCTTTGATCCTCAGAGCTCCTGTAGGAGACAGATACTGGGTTGTTTTGGAGAAAGGTTTCAAAGGCTTTACTTGGTTTTTAATTTATTCTGTTTTTCCTTCTGCTGGTAATCCTATGGATGAGAGAGGGACAAGGCTTACATTCTAGCAGTATTTTGATGCCTTCTGTGCTCACAAATTGGAGAAATATTTCCAGTATGAGTTTTTCTGTGTCGGTATTTGAGAGGAGCCACTTGCAGCTACATCAGGAACATCAGGATGTGACCTGTGGCACCAGAAGGGAAGGTGCTGATTCTGTCTGAGGACCAGGGAGGGGAAGGTGCTGCTTCTGCAGGAATAGAGGAAAAGCCCACTTGGGACAGGCAGTGGAGGAGCTGGTGAGCTTTTGGCAACAAGGTCAGTGAAGCCATTAGAAGATGAGATAGGTGAGCCTAGTCCTGATCAGTGACCAGAGAGGTTCCCCTTTGAAATTTAGAGCTGAGGGATGGAGGAGTCACCACTTAAAAACAGTCCTAGTTCTTATCCAGACCAAGCTGATGCTGCACCAAGATTCTGGATTTCCTTCTGGTTAACCTGAAGAAGGGGAGTTATGGGTGGAGGCTAAGATGAAAGAAAGAGGTTTTGCTGGATGTGGAAATTCATTCCCCTTGCCAGGGCTCTAGGGCTGTCAAGGACCCAACAGCAGGTGGGAGTGATGGGGTGAGCTAACAACTGCCAAAGGGCTGGGGATGCTCTGAGGTCCATTGCTGGGATGCAGCCAGATGGCCAGGCCTTGCAGTGTTCCTGTCCTGTAACAGAAAGCAGCTGGGAGCAGGGAGGTGTGGGGAGAAACAGCAGAAATCTGGGTTGAGGAGAAATTCCTGAGTCTTATACAAGATTTGCCATTGTCCCAAAGCAGAGTCAGTATCCAGGCTTCAGTTTCCCAAAAGCAGGGTGGGAAGGTGTAACTGATGGGAGGTGTGGATGACCCTGTGTAGGAAGGGAGGTGGCCCAAGGGGTGCTCTGGGGGTTTCCCTGAGGGGGCCTGCCTCGTTTTAACTCTTGTCACTTGTTGCTCTCTGTTCTCCAAGTCTTTCATGAGGAGTTGAATGCATTTTAAGGGGATTTCACTGTATTTGTTCCACTGTGGAATGCTGGGTATTCTTTCAGGGCCACTGGAGGTGTGTGCTGGTAACTGTGGGTCATTGAGAGCTGAAATTGAATGAACTGTACAGGGGATGCTGGGGAAACACTGACTGTGACACTTTGTTATCCTAGGACCGTTCCAGCTCGTGGTACATGGAGATCTCAGCAGCACATACAAGTTTTGGGAAAAGGAGCAGGAGCACTGTCTTACTTTGAGAGATAGAAGTGAAAGTTCAGTGTTTCTACACAACCTGATTTTCTTGAAGTTTGGTTTGTTTGCCATGTTTTGAGGCAATTTCCAGAATAATGAAGACCATGCTGTTGGAGAGAGGAAGGAGTCAGTGTAAACTCCTTTTCTTCACCCATGCACACAGTTTGAAGAAAACTCTTTCCTGATGTCCTGCCTCTTGCAGATAAATTCCAGGCTGCTTTCAGGGAATTTGTAAGTGGGAGGAGGATACTATGAGGTTTTCTATTTTCACAGATTGTTCTTAAAAAAATTATGTTTGATATTTTTGTTCTGAGGAAATAAACCAACCTGAGCACTAAAGCTAGCAGGACTTGTGCCAGTTTATTGTGCAAGAGTGATTAATGCCTGAAAGGAGCTGGAATTTGGAATGGGGTCTGTAGATCTGGCTCCCTTCACGAGCAACAGGTTGTTGTACTCTTTGTTTTGGCTGGATGTTCCTGTGAATGTTGATGCTAGATTTAAAATTGCTGAATAATACCAGCTTTGGAGCAAACTGCAGAACTCCATGTGCTCAGAGCATGGGGCTGGGATTGAATAAATGCAGAGTCAAAGATGCTCTGAGGGCGGGAGCCCCTCTCTTGGAGCTGGGCTGGGAGAACTGGGGGTGCTCACCTGGAGAAGGCTCCAGGGAGAGCTCAGAGCCCCTTGCTCTGTGTAAAGAGGCTCCAAGAGAGCTGGAGATGGGCTTTGGACAAGGGCCTGGAGTAACAAGGGGGATTGGGTTCCCAGTGCCAGAGGGCAGGCACAGACGGGATATTGGGAGGAAATTCTTCCCTGTGAGCACGGGGAGACACCAGGTGCCCAGAGAAGCTGTGGTGCCCCATCCATGGAAGTGTCCAGGGCCAGGCTGGATGGGGCTAGGAGCACCCTGCTGTAGTGGGAGGTGTCCCTGCCATGGCACTGGGTGGAACAAGACAAGCTTTAAGGTCCCTCCCAGCCCAAAACATTCCATGATTCTGACTTCCACAGCCATTCCAGCCAGGGCTTCCCAGCCATCCATGATCACAGGTGGCCTTGTCTGTCCATCCTCTTGGCCTTGCTCTTTCACAGAAGGGTCTGAAACAGTCTCCACAGTCAGTAGTGGTTGGGCTGGCACTAAGAGGAGAATTTTAGAAGCATGGAATATCCTGAGCTGAAGGGACCCACTGGGATTATCCAGTTCAGCTCCTGGCTGCAGGGTCGGTGTGTTCCTGAGCCCTTTCCTAGCCTGACACTAGATGGCAATGCCTCCTTCCCAATGGTGCTTGGGACTCCTTTCTGTTGGCCTTTAACTCTGGATATCCTTCTTGCATAAATTTTATGGCAATTCTGACTGGGAGTTGATGCCTCTTCCCTACAAGAAGTGGAGAACTTTGTGCTTCCTCGGATAAGATAGTTCTGAAGACAGAAACAAGGCAAGTTTTCCAGGAGGGGACAGCTGTGCCTCCGTGGAGTTCCCTGGTAGGGGCTGTGCTGGCACTTCCCTTGGGGCAGCTGGGTCCATGGGTAGGAACTTGGCACATCCCTGCCCACCAGCGAGCTGGGAAAGGCAGGATCTCCCTGACCCTGAGCTTGGGGACAAAGCCCTTTGGGGAGGATGGTTCACCTGCTAAATCTGAAGTGTAGGAGAGGTGTGGCTGCTGTGGCACAGTGAGGAGCTTTCCAGGCCTCTGGAAGGTCCTCCAGTCCTGCTGTTTGTGGCACATACTGCAGGAGCAGCAGCCACCCATCCCTGTCACCCGGGCCACACTGGTTAATTGTACTTTAGCCAGACTCCGTTGGTTTGTTGCTGTCAGAGACTTCCCAGGGTGAGGTAGATCTTGCTGAACTGCATTTTTCTTTACCAAATTATGGCCAAATTTTTTTTCCTTTTTTTCTTTTCCCTTTTTTTCTTCTTTTTTTCTTTTCCCTTTTTTTCTTCTTTTTTTCTTTTTTTTTCTTCTCTCTTCTTTCTTTTTTTTCTTTTCTTCTGGCTTTTCTTTTTTCTCTTTTCCTTCTCCTTTTCTTCTGGTATTAAAGAGGTGATATAATCTTTTCACCTCTGGACAAAATCAGTGGTGTATTTGGATCCTAATTTGGCATTAAAGCAGAAATACTAGTCCTTGAGCAAAAGAGACAAAAATCTCTATAGAGAACCACACTTTTGGGGTGGTAGCCAAAAACCACCAAATCTGAGAGAAGTTTCCTACTGGAATTTTTAATTTTGGCCCAAACGCCTCCCTTTCCCCCCTCGATGAAATAGTTTTTGACAATCTTCAATGTGTTCCCTGGAGAAGCTGTTCCAAAGGTTGGCCCAACTTGACAGTGGTCTTGTATTTCCAGTTTGGCTCTATCAGTGTCAACCTGCAGCTCTGTAGCTGTGCTAGGTTTGCTCAATTCCAGCACTATCTGATCTCAGGTGAAGTTTTCCTGGCATGGCTGTTTATCCAAACCTGAAATGCCATGCACCTTCAGCCCATCAATCCAGCAGAGGCAAAGCCTCTGAGGTGTGAGTCACAACCCCTGTGTGTCACCTGAGCATCTCCCATCCTGTTGTTCTCCCCTGCACACCACTGACCCCCAGGAACACATAAGGGCAGTGAGATCCCACTCCGTGCCTGTTCCCTCCACTGGCAGCTGGTGCAGAAGCCCTGGAGAGTGTGGGTGGGTGTCCTGGTGCCCCCACGGCGTGGGCTGTGCTCTCCCAGGGATGAGGGTGAGCTGAGACCCCTGGCAAGCAACCCAGACGTATTGGCCGTGCTCAGTCTGTGCTGGGACATCCAGGCCGTGTGAAATGGGGATGCTGGAAGGTGCTCCACGTTGTGGCACCTCCTGTTACGCTGCAGACTGGTCACAGGTTTGCTCCCGAGGTGCTGCAGTGGGAGATGCAGCACCTCTCCAAACCTCCCTGGCCTGCGTGGGGGTGCTGGTCCTGTCAGCTCAGCCTGGCTGGTGCTCAGCATCTCCCTCTGCCAGGAGCCATCCTGCTGGTCCCACACACTTGGGGGCTCAGGCTCCCACCACCATCCCTGGGCAGGCCCGAGGGGAGGCTGTGGGCACAGCACTGGTACAAGGGCAGAGGACTCCCGGGGGATCTGGGGCCCCTCGAGTCCCTGGGCACCCTGCCTGGGCTGGGACAAGGACCCAGGCCCCCATGGCACTGAGTCCCTTGCCTCACTGGGTACCTGTGCCCCTGGGTAAGGACAAGGGACTCGGGCCTTTTGCTCCCTGGAGGATGCAGGAGCCCCTCTGTGCTCCCAGCCGGGCACGGGGCGCGCCCGCTCCCTGCTCTGCTCCTGGCCCCTCGTTTGTGTTGGCACCAGCCAGAGAGTGAAGCCAGTTTAATTGGCAGTTGTGCTTGTGGCCAGGGTGTTATGAAAAGGTTTTCTGTCTACCTCTGTAAGTTCCCCTGAATATGTTTTCACTCTTAATATAATATTCACTTCATTATTAGCTGAAAGAGGCTCTTTTCAGAGAAGGCTTTTTTTCCCCTCTCCTTCCAAAAATACATTAAACCACCCCTTCATGCAGTGCTGCACTGAGGGCTGGGATTGTCTTCTGGGCAGAAAGTGAGAAACCCGACAGTAAATGGGATTTACACAGAAATTCCTTTCTTCTCCAGTGTGCAGGCGGTGCTGGCGGGTAATGGAGGAAGCGGTTGCTGCTTACGGGGTCAGTGGGGGTACCTCACCTCCCCAGTCACCCTGGGGATCCCTCCCCAGCAGAGCCGAGGCTCCCAGGGGCTTCCAGTGCCCTCAACTGGTGTTTCCAGATGCAAACCCCTCTAGCAGAGCTGGACCCTGCCACAGGGGTCCCATGTGTCCCCATTCAGTGCTGAAAGTGTTTCCAGCATCTGCCAGGTTTTGGAATCTTGTTCCCTCTTGGGTGGATTTGAGGGCAACTGGACCCCCATATTGCCTGCTTGTGTTGCTGCTCTTTATGAGTTTGCAGCTTCCATAAGGTTTTTCCCTCCCATTTGAGCTGACCTCTGTGAGCTGCAGGAGCAGTAAGGGCAGAACGCAGGCAGAGCTCCTGGCCTGGCTCAGCCTTTGGGATCCAGGGCAAGCAGCTCTGCCTCCCTCTTGTCTGAGTTCTTTGAAGGGCTTCCCAGCCAAGCTCTGAGTGCAGTTGTTTGCCATACTTGGGTGGTTTTGCAGGGCCATGGAGCCCCAGGTGCCCTCATTCAGTGTCCTCAGCCCAGCCCAGCTGGGAATATCCCAGGCTGGCACTGCCTGTGGGGTTGTGCCATCCCAGCCCTGGCCCCAGCTGCTTTTGGGATGCCTAAGACAGCCAACCACAGCCGGGGGAGGTGGGGAGGGACACTGAGTGGGACAAAGGGGTCCCCTGGGCTGGCTCTTGCACTACTGCTATGGGGCACTGGGATCCCTGAGGACCTCCACACCTCTGCTCCACCCCTCCAGGAGCTGCTGTGAAAGCCAGGGGAGCGTGGTTTCCCTTTCCCTGAAAGCAGCATAGACACAAATCTCCTGTCTTGGGGCAGACACCAGCAGCAGGAGCCTTCCCACGCTCCACTGCCCCCATTCCCAGCCATCCTGGGCAAATCCTTGTGCTGATGAGTGTCCAAGGTCTGTCCTTAACTGGGAACAATTAGCATTTCTTTCAGGATTCAGCTGTGGCTCCAAAGCTGACCGAAGCATTCCCATCTGAGCAGGGCCCAAGGGAGCTCCCTAGGGAGGGCACAGCTGCCAGGTGAGGATGCTCTTGGGAGGGGTCCAGCTTATGCATCCTCAACCCCTCACCTGGTCCTGACATTGGCAGGAAAGTGGGAGCTCCCTGCACTTCTTTTTCCAGGTTTTGGGGAAAAATAAATCAGACTTGAGCTGTTTTTGTTGTGGCTTTTTGCTAGTTTGTCCACCCCTTCCCATGCACATCTTGTGTTCAGTGGATCCTGGTGCCTCCCCTGCCTCTTCCACAGTCCTGAGCATCCTCTTGTGTGAAGCCAGACAGGAATTATGCCTGACAGGCTCTGGGGGCTGATTCTGGAGAAGGTAGTAGAGAAGGTTCTGGAGTTATGTAAGCAAAGGAAGACTTCAGCTTTGGCACATAGGTCTGGAAGCTGAGGGTGGAACACTGACCTGGGTCAGGAATGAGAAGTGCTTCCAGTGTGGAAGGGTCAGGACCGTGGTGATTCCCAGCTCTGCTGCCTTTGGTGAGGCCAGAGGAGAGGGGCAGTGGTGTCCCCCTGGCCTCATGTGTCAGACACCAGACAAAGGTGGGTTAGGAGGGCTGGAGCTGATGTAAGACTGGGCTTGGAGCAGCACAGGGAAAGGTGAATGGGGGAGCCCCTAGGGCTTCACCAGCAGCACTCTCACCCTTGAAGCTGTTCCATAAACCCTCATTGTGCTCCAAAACAGGCTCCCTGCAGCTTGAGGCGCTCTGGTCCTGGGCAGGGGAATGGACCCTGGAGATCCCCTGTGGTTCGAGAGTCAGGGGCTGAGGAGGAGGGAGAGTGTGGCCTGGCTGACAGGGACCGTGGCTTCACGTTTTCTTTCACTGGAGGTTTGCAGTGGGGGTGGAAAATGTGATGGGAAGAGAGGGGAGTGGGGCCATGGACATGGCACACGCCAAAGCCCAGCGGTCTGGGGATGTCCCTGCTCGGGTGGCTGGGGACAGGAGTTTACTGGGAAGCACAGCAACTCCACAGGCTTCCTGGCCTTCAGCTGCCGTGGGATGGTCTGGCCCTGGGGCTGACGTGCTGGGAATGCTGCAGAGGTTCCAGGGCACCCAGCAGAACACAGAGCACAGGGCTGGACTCAGGTTTGCTTCAGCTCCCTCCCACCACCCAAGGCCATCCCCACGGCACACAGGTGTCTCAAATCCCACTCAGACACCTCGCTGCTGCCCCTGGGATGGCTGCAGCAAGCCTGTATTGCTGGGAGCCTTGAGCTGGAGACACTTGGACTCACCCAAGAGGGCAGCTGGGCTCTGCCCTGAGAGCTGCCAGCACAAGGCTGAGGCAGCCACAGCACAGTGATGGGATGTGACATTTCCTTGGGCCATGGGATGGGGTGTTCCCCCAGGCCAGCCCCACTGCACACCTGGAGAGATGTTTGTTTTACAGCCCTGGATTTTGGGAGTATGTAGAGCTAGTGGGACCTTCAGGTCTGCCAGCCAGCACCAACTCCCTTGCCCATTGCTCTTCTGGTGTGGAGCAGGGCAGGATTAGGGAAGGAGAGAGGGAAAGGTAACTCAGGGTATCCTAGGGCAGGGCAAAAGCAGGAGCATGCAGTTTTAACATCTGGGGAAGAGGCTCAACAGGGCACTCAGAGAGCTGGGATCTATTGTCTGGTGCTGTTCTGGGATGAAATCATGGGATCACAGAATAGTTTGAGTTGGAAGGGACTTCAAAGATGATCCAGTTCCAACTTACTGCCATGGGCACCTTTCACTAGACCAGGTTGCTCCAAGCCCCATCCAGCCTGACCTGGAACATTTCCAGGGATGTCACCTCTAGCTGTTGGCCTCCCCAGTCACCTCCAGTGACCAGCACATGATGGGGAGATTTGTGCTATTAGCAGGGCCAGGAGAGGGACTGGAGAGGCTGCAGCTGAAGATGGGAAAAAAGCTCATTTCTTCACCTCCAGTCTCCTGCCCAATGACTGCAGTGAGCCCTCACCACCACCACTGACCTTTAAACAAGGTGGTTGGAGAGATGGAGGCAGCAGAAATCCCTGAAAAATTATTTGTTTCTCACAAACTATATTTAGACCATCAGCAAAACCCAAAAGTGCTGAGTTTGGCTGAATAAATCTGGGAGCTATGTGGTATTTTCCCCTCAAGGAGAGCAGGATTAGCCAGTGAATGGGGAATGGTGTTTTTGTTTTACATACCTGAGGGTTTCCATTCCAAGTTGCTGTTTTGAGCTCCTGGTGCCCCTGTGATGATGACAATAGACCTGACAAGGCACTGCCCCATCTTGTGAAGAAATTTTTTGGAAAAGCAGAGGAGCAGCTGGCTCCTCCACCATGGTGCTGCTTGCTTTCTTTGTTAAACTTTGGGGTTTTTTAATATTTTCAGAGATGTTGGCATATCAGGGTGTTTTTGGGATGGAAATAAATCACACTGGTGCTGCTCCAGTACAAACTCATTCCCTGGGAGAATGCACCCCTCTAGCTCCTGTCTGCACCAGTGCTGCCCCAGGGCATGGGGGTCTCAGGCTCCTGGGAGGGCTGACATGCTCCTGACTGGTCTGAGCAGGGCTGCAGGGAATGGCCAGAGGTCACCTTGCTTCTCTGGAGCACCCTTGGATCATCTGAGGTGCAGTTCTTTGCTGGTTTGGATTCCCTGTGCCTGAATGCCATCTCCCCCCAGGGAGACTGGGATCAGGTCAGAGCTTCCCAGTGGAGTTTTCTGTTGGGGCAGGCAGCTGAGAGGTTTTCTGGTCCCTGGGAGGTGTCAGAGCCAGCTGGTGACAACGAAGAGCAGAGTGGCCCATCAGGAGCCTCCCATCTGGACATGAACTCAAACCTTGTGGGTGATGGGGCAGGCAGAGGGGCAGAAGGGCTCTGGGCCCATCTCCAGCAGGGCAAAAAATTATTTGCTCTGAACTTGTCAAAATTCCACATCCCTTGAGCTGGCCCTGCCAGGACATCAGACTCTCTTCTTTGAGAAATAAGGCTCTGGGGAACTCAGGTCCTTGAGCTGCAGCTCATCCACAGCAGCTCCTCTTCAGAAAGGGCCCAGGGACGGTGGGGATGGAGCTGCTGCACTGGAGCAGCTCTCTGTGAACAGGTTAGACATACATGAGGAACCTTCTGCCTTCTCCTCTGGCCAGGTGAGAGGTGAGGATGTCCTGGAGTTCTCCACACGGAGAGAAGGAGAAGAGGTAGTGGTCAAGGAGGAACCAGCTCGGGGAGGAGGATGCTGGTGCCAGATGGTTTGTCCAGAGCAAGGAGTGACCCAGCCTTGGGTAGGAACCACCAGAATGATGCCTGAACATGTGCTGCTTCCATGGAAACAGAGAGTAGTTTGGATTGGAAGGGCCTTTAAAGATCCTCTTGTTGCAGCTTCCTGCTGTAGACTGGGATGCCACTACTAGAAGGGTGTTTGGGGTCTGGGAAGAAAGGGAGAAAGTCCATGTGGGGCTTCCCAGCACTGATAACTCTGCCCAGTAACTGGGAGGAGAAATGCTCACCCAGAGCCATCAGAGACAGGAGAGCCTCAGCTGGGGCTGCTCCTGCCTTCTCCCTGCCCTTGGGCCCAGCTGTGCTGGGGGAGATGGCACCAGCCCAACCCATGAGCCCTGGAAAAGCCAGGATTCCTCCTCCTGCTGCATGCAGCTGGGAACCACAGCATCAATGACATTGCCAGCAGGTGAGGACCTGCAGAAAGCCCTTCATGGTTTGGGGCACCCAGGGGAAGCGACAGGTGACAGAGCCTGGAGGTTGCACTGGAGAGACGGGGTCGGTCTTGGCAACCGAGTGGGCAGCTTGGCCCAGTCAGTGGTGGGATGAAACCATTTCTAGCAGGTCCCAAGAGCCCTCCCTGCTCCTGCAGCATCTGGTGGGCTGGGGCTCAGCTCTGTAGGAACGTTCCTTCTTGCCAGGGGATGCTCTGACGTGTCCGGGTGTTTCTGTGCCCGGGGCTTCTGTGACACAGCAATCCATCACAGCTGGCAGGGCTCGAGGGGGCTCCTGCTCTCCCCAGATCGCTTCAGAGAAGGTTTCTCCTCCAGCAGCAGGGCTGGTGGCCGCAGTCCCTGGCCGGGCAGTTGCCGTGCGGGTTTGCTGCTCCTTGGAGAGGCGGGCGCAGGGGGGTGTGAGCAGCCGGGACACCTCCTGCCCCTGCCAGCGCGCCCCAGCACGTGTTGTGCCTGGCTCCAGCCTGCCCTGTGCTTCTCCCCTTCTCCTCTGGATCGTATTTATTTATTTATACGGTGAATGTAATAAAACCCCAGCAGGAAATGGAGGCGATTCCCTGCCATTCCCCACAAGCCAGCCCCGGGCCGGGCGAACAAGGAGGCGCATTGTGCAGCGTGGAGCCTCCTGCCAGCACCCAGCCCGTGCCTGGGGCTGAAGAAAGGGCTGAGTGTGTCTGTGAGCACCGAGACCTGGTGCTGGCACCCGCCCTGGGATGGGGATCCTGGGGAAGAAACTTCAGGGGGCAAGCAGGGCTGGGGGGGAAGGGCTGCTGGCTTGGGATGGTGTCTGGGAGCACCTCGGAGCCTGCCCCCAGCACAAGGAACCTGCTCTCCCTATGCTCAGGCTGCCAGGAAACAGAGATGGGCACTGATGATCACCTGGGGGAGGGACATGGTGGCCCCAGGGCCCAGCATGGGGGTGTATGAGCAGCTCTTCCCGGGGCTGAGCCAGCTGGGAGGGAGCTCCAGCCCTTCCCCTGCCTCTCCCAGGCAGCTGCTCCAATCTGCAGCTGCTGCCATCAGTGGAGTTGAGTGAACGGCGGCTGCCAGGGCTCACCTGGCTCCTGTCCCCCCAGCAGGGGTCTGCAGGGCTGAACGAGGTGACTGAGGGTGGGCATGGCAAAGTCCAGGTTCCCCTTCGATGGGAGAGGTCCCCACTGCTGGGGACAAGCGTCTCTGTGCTGCCAGGAGCTGAAAGCAGCCCTTTGTGCTGCCACCACACTCAGCAGATGAAATACTGCAGGTGAGATGAAGACATTGTCTTTCTCACCCCTCGTTCTCCCAGCCACTGCTCCCCTGGGACACACCCCTGTCCTCCTGCCGCATCTCCTGGGTCCTGCAGCTGGTCCCGACCCCTGTGCTGGTCCCTCAGGCTCCCAGGGATCCTGGAGTTAAGGTCGTGTCCCTGAGCCGTGTGTCTCCTCCCTGCTTTGTGTCACTTTGTGAACGGGCTTGTCATGGGGCAGGCAGAAGAGTCTGCAGGTCCCCAGCTCTGGGGTGATGGGGGGACAAGGCTGCAGCGGGCACCCCTGGTGGTGTCACACACCTGCCTGAGTCCTGAGTCCTGGCACAGTGTCCTTGCACCCCGGGCTGGGTTGTAAGCACAAACACCTGCAGAGAACCAGAGGCCAGGAGGTGACTGGGGGCACTGTTTGTGTTCCACCTGCTTGTTTGGGGACCAGACCCCAGAATCCCCATCTTCCCCCCCCCCACTGCACCTGCCCATGGCCCAGAACCTGCCCAGGGGCAGTGATCAGCTGTCCTGTGCTGGGCACAGCTGTTGCACCTGTGTGTGCTGGTATCACACAGGACTGTGCCAGGCTAGGAACAGCTTTGGCTTGAGGATCACTCCTGGTGGCGTTCCTGGTGTCCCCAAGGAGATGGTGAAGGGCAGGGCTGATCTGTGCCAGCCCACAGCCCCGTGGGTTGCTCCCAGGAGGGACCCCTCCACCTGCTCACAGCCCATCCGGCCTGGCGTTGGCATCCTTTTGAAACTGAAGCCACTGCCCTTCTGCACAGCTATTCCTGTGAAATTCTTCAGAAGGGAAAATCATCCCTCGCAGATCCCTGCAGGACTGTGCCCCTCCTGCCTCCCAGCTGGCAGGGATTGCCTGGAGCCCTGGCCCACCTTGGGCATGGCCTGTCCTCGCCAGGTGCATTCCTTTCCTCTCCCTGCCCCAGCCCTGCCTCTCTCTACAGCCAGGCACTGGTGGGAGCTGGGGCTCTGGGAGCTCGGCAGGGCAGAGGCAGGGGCAGTGATGGCACGGAGACCCTCACCTCGCTGCAGTAAGTCCTGCAGCCTTGGCAAGGCTGGGCAGAGCAGCACCCACAGTCCTGCTGCAGTTCCACCGCCCCTTTCCCAGATCCACTGCTCGTTCCCCAGCTCCATCTCCGACCCCCTGCGCCCTCCCCTGCCCCGCTGACCCTCCCAGCCTTCACTGCCCTTTCTCAGCTCGGTCACCTCCTCCCTTGCCCAGCTCTGTCATTCCCTTCCCTGCTCCATCAGCCTCTCCCAGGCTCTGTTGCCTCCCTCTCCAGCTTCATCACCCCCTCCCCAGCTCCGTAACTCTTCCCTACTCCACTGCTCGCCCAGTTTCATTTCCCCACCCTCTCTCCCCTCCCTCTCCCCATATGCATTGCTTGTCTCTTGCTCCATCGCCCTTTTCCCCAGCTCCACTGTCCCCTCCCCTGCTCCATCACCTTCTCCCCACTCGGCTGCCGCCTCTCTGACTCCCAGCGGGGCTGTCCCCATCTCTGGTGCTCGGGGTCCCCCAAGCCTCTCCCTCGGAAGGACACCCTCCCCTGCCGAGGCTGGCCACTGCTGCGGGCCCCGGGCGCGGGGGGCAGCCAGTGGATTTTTCCCTCCGTCCCCTCCCCTGGCCGAGGCTCTCGCGCAGGTTTCAGGCGCTGTTGACGGGAAGAAAGGAAATGGGGCAAAGCTGTGCCAGGAACCACAGGCTCCCGGGCTCCGCCGATCCGCCGCTCGCCGGCCTGGCCCTTCCCGGGCAGGATTCCTGTGCAGCTCTGAGAGCCCTTTCTTTCTGCTATTGATCTTGGATCCGCAGCGCAGCGCCACTTCCAAGACCGTAAATCTCTGTGCTGCTCTACCTGGGGTTCTTGTTTTCACTGCGGGGCTCCAGACGTGCTGGAGATCTCGACTTCTGCGCGCGGCCGGGATGTCCCCACGCCCGCACTGTCCCCTCCCCGCTGTCCCCGCGTTCCCCGGGTGCGGCCAGACGGGGACAGGGCACTTCTCCGCCGGCAGCGGCCGGGGGGCAATGCAAGGGCAAAGCTTGGGGTGCTGGTGGTGCTTCCCATACCCTCTGCCCACCTCTGGGTGGGATGGGGCTCCGGGAGGGTCCCTGGGGCTCGGGCAGGGACGGTGGAGCCCTGAGAGGGGTGGGGTGAGGGAGGAGCACCCCGAGGTGCAGGGCAGAGGTGAAGGGCAGCCGCACCTCTACAAGGAGCCCCTTGACTCCAAAAATCCCCGTGTTGCTCTTGGCCAGGCGGCAGTAACAGGAGCCAAGAGCAACAGTTTTACATATTAAAGCAAAATTAAATTAAAATATATTTATTTGTGCCCCTTGCCCCACCTCTTAACCCTTCATAGTCCAGGTGGAGGGCGCCCATGGGGGTGAACCAGGAAGGTGGGGCTCGGATCCCGGGTCTCATCCAGTCCCTGCCCGTGCCCTCCACCCGTTCAGGACCCTCGCTGGGCAGCCAGGGCTGGGGCAGAGACCTTTCAGGTTTGCATCCAGGTGATGCTTCCCAGCTTTTCTTTGCAAACAGTTCCCTGAAGGGAAGCCTCAGTGGCCAGAGCTGTGTTTGGGGTGCCCTGGAGTGGAGGCAGTGACAGCCTCGGGTCCCCCTCACATGGGACGTGTGCCCTGGGTCTGGGGGTGGAGGGTGAGGGACCCAGGGACAGGTCTCAGCTGCAGGTGCCACCTCCATCCCCATTACTCTGCTGGTCATGCAGGTTTGCTGCCACACAGCCACGCGTGACAGTTTGTCCCCGGGACTGCACCGCAGGACAAGCTGCCCCCAAGCAGCCATCTCTGAGCATGTGGCCCCAGCCCGCGGCAGGAGCCCCCTGAAGCTGCTCTGTGTCGCTGGGCACACGGGACAGTGGTTTCTGGAACACCCCAGAGCGGGTGGCCAAGGTGACACAGCCCTCCCAACATCCCAAATAATCCCAAATATCCCTCAATAACCCTTTTCCCAGGGCCCCGGAGCCCAGTGTGCAGACATCCCGTGTTAGAGGGAAATTCCAGGGCGACGCCTTATCTCCCTCTCGTTACACGGCTGATAAGCGGCTCCCGTGGAATTTCCCTGCAGCGCCGGGCCGGGATGTTTGGATCCTGCACAGCGGGTCAGCGATTAGGGCCGCGCTGACAGGTTGTTATGCTGTTCCCAAAGAAATCGCAGGGCTCTGGGAATGCCTGGGAATGGCGGGGTGCCCGGACCCCTGGCGCCGGGTGTCCCTGCTGGAGTCACCCCGGGGGGACGAGCCGGAGGTGGCACGGAGCAGCTCGGGCTGACCTGGGACCGGCAGCTCCTCGGGGCGGGCTGCTGGTGGCACCTTGTGACGGTGGCCTGGGCAGCCCGGCCTGTCCTCAGGGGTGTAAAACCTCAGGAGGGTTTACAAATGCTCCGGGAGGGATAGAGTGTTTGTAAAACCTCCCCATGCCTTGGATGTAATTTTTCACCCTGTGAGTGGGACATTGGATTTTGGGGTCTGGCAGCCCCAGCTTGATCACCCTGACTTGTGTCACCTCCCAGGAGCCGCCCTGGCCTTATAGTGACATTGCTGTCCTCTGTCCTGTGCCTGCCCTGAGCTGTCGTTCAGCTGGGGACACAGTTTTCCTGGCCGTGGACACCAGAGCTAAATCATTTCCTGGAGTCCCCACCGTTTCTCACCGCAGGGGCACAGGCACCGTGTGCCACACGCTGTGAGCTCCCCAGTTCCCAGCGATGGCACCAAAGCAGCAGTTTGTGCTCCCAAACTGCGGGACCCGCCGGGAGAGGGTCCCACCCCCAGGGGACAGCAAGCCCTGGGGTGTGCCCGGGAGTGCTCAGCCGCTCACCACACCCTGCGGGCGCCCGGGGGCCCTGGCAGGACCTGAGGTGACTGTGATGCTGTGCCCAGGTGTGTGTGTACGCTCATGTGCCAGTGCACGGCCCCGCGGGTGTGCGGGGCCTGTCTGTCTGTGAGTGTAAGTGCGTGCATGTGTTAGTGTGTGTGCTTGTGTGTGTGTGTGTGTGCGTGTGTTAGTGTGTGTGCTTGTGTGTGTGTGTGTGTGTGCGTGTGTGTGTGTGTGTGTGCATGTGTTGAGTGTGTGTGCTTGTGTGTGTGTGTGCGTGTGTTAGTGTGTGTGCTTGTGTGTGTGTGTGTGTGCTTGTGTGTGTGTGTGTGTGTGCATGTGTTAGTGTGTGTGCTTGTCTGTGTGTGTGTGCGTGTGTTAGTGTGTGTGCTTGTGTGTGTGTGTGTGTGTGCGTGTGTTAGTGTGTGTGCTTGTCTGTGTGTGTGTGTGCGTGTGTGCATGTGTTAGTGTGTGTGCTTGTGTGTGTGTGTGTGTGCGTGTGTTAGTGTGTGTGCTTGTCTGTGTGTGTGTGCGTGTGTTAGTGTGTCTGTGCTTGTCTGTGTGGGCACCTGCATGTGTCTGGACACGCACGCTGCACGGGCACGAGTGTTAGTGCGTGTGCACATCAGTGTGCAGCTGTGTCCGGTGCGTTAGTGCACGTGGGTGTGTTTCGGTGTGTTTCGGTGTGTGACTGTGCGCACACGTTCGGTGTGCACATGCGTGTGTGCACAAGTGCGGCAGCGCGTGTCCGTGTGTGTTAGGTGTGTGCGCGCACATGAGCACGTGCTAGTCGGTGTGCGTCCGCACCTGAGTACATCTCCTGCTCGTGCGCCAGTCAGTGCGCACCTGGCTGTGTGTGCGACCGCGCTCCCCGCCGCGTGTCCCCGGCGCCGGGACCCCGGGGCCGCTTCCCGCCGCGGGTCCCGCTCCTCGCCCCGCCCGCCCCCGAGACCACGCCCCCTCCGTGTGACCCGCCCCCTGCAGCCCTGCCCCGCCCCCGCAGCCCCGCCCCCGAGGCCCCGCCCCCGAGGCCCCGCCCGCCGGGAGGGGCGGGGCGGGGCGGGCGCGCTCGGCGGCGCTGCCGGTGGCGGCGGGCGCGGGGGGCGCGGGGGGCGCGGGGCGCTCGGCGGGGCCGCCGCCGCATGGCGCGGGCCGGGGGCCGGGGCCGGGGCCGGGGCCGGGGCCGGGGGCTGCCCCGGCGCGGCGCCTCCAGCACCGCAGCGATCGGCCCCGTGGCGGCGGAGGTAGCGTGGCCGGGCGATGGCGGAGCTGTAGCAGCCGCGGGGCCGGTGCGGGCGGCGGGCGATGGCGGCGGCGCGGCTGCGGGTGGCCCTGTGGGTGCTGTGGCATTTCGGGGTGGGCGGCCGCGGGCTGGAGCTGGCGGGACTGGAGGGCTCGCGGGGGCGCGCGGCGCGGTGCCAGCCCGTGGACATCCCGATGTGCCGCGGGATCGGGTACAACTTGACCCGCATGCCCAACCTGCTGGGGCACGAGAGCCAGCGCGAGGCCGCCCTGAAGCTGCACGAGTTCGCCCCGCTGGTGGAGTACGGCTGCCACGTTCACCTGCGTTTCTTCCTCTGCTCCCTCTACGCGCCCATGTGCACCGACCAGGTGAGCGCCAGCATCCCTGCCTGCCGCCCCATGTGTGAGCAGGCCCGCCACAAGTGCGTCCCCATCATGGAACAGTTCAATTTCGGCTGGCCTGAGTCACTTGACTGTGGCAGGTTGCCCACCAAGAACGACCCAAATGCCCTCTGCATGGAGGCCCCTGAAAATGCCTCGGCTGCGGAGCCGCACAGGGGGCAGGGGATGCTGCCCGTGGCCCCCCGGCCCTGGCCGCCGGGCACCACTACTGAGGGACGGGGCCCTGATGGCGTGGGGGCTTGCGACAACCCTGAGAAGTTCCAGTATGTGGAGAAGAGCCTCTCGTGCGCGCCCAAGTGCTCCCCTGGGGTGGACGTGTACTGGTCCCGGGAGGACAAGGACTTTGCCTTCATCTGGATGGCTGTCTGGTCCACCCTCTGCTTCGTCTCCACTGCCTTTACTGTCCTCACTTTTCTGCTCGACCCCCACCGCTTCCAGTACCCCGAGAGGCCCATCATTTTCCTCTCCATGTGCTACAACGTCTACTCTGTGGCCTTCATCATCCGCTCTGTGGCCGGGGCTGAGAACATTGCCTGCGACCGGGAGAACGGTGAGCTCTACATCATACAGGAGGGGCTGGAGAGCACGGGTTGCACCATTGTCTTCCTCATCCTCTACTATTTTGGTATGGCTAGCTCTCTCTGGTGGGTCGTCCTCACCCTCACCTGGTTTCTGGCTGCCGGGAAGAAGTGGGGACACGAGGCCATCGAGGCTCACAGCAGCTACTTCCACATGGCTGCCTGGGGCATCCCGGCCATGAAGACCATCGTCATCCTCACCATGCGGAAGGTGGCGGGGGATGAGCTCACAGGGCTGTGCTACGTGGGGAGCATGGACATCAGCGCCCTGACCGGCTTCGTCCTCATCCCGCTCTCCTGCTACCTGGTCATCGGCACCTCCTTCATCCTCACCGGCTTTGTTGCCCTCTTCCACATCCGCAAGATCATGAAGACGGGTGGCACCAACACAGAGAAGCTGGAGAAGCTGATGGTGAAGATTGGGGTCTTCTCCATCCTCTACACTGTCCCGGCCACCTGTGTCATCGTCTGCTACTTCTACGAGCGGCTGAACATGGATTACTGGATGCTGCGGGCTCTGGAGCACAGCTGCCTGCGCCTGCCTGGCCGCCGCGCCGCCAACTGCTCCCTGGAGGCCTCGGTGCCCACCGTGGCTGTCTTCATGCTGAAGATTTTCATGTCGCTGGTGGTGGGCATCACCAGCGGGGTGTGGGTGTGGAGCTCTAAGACGCTGCAGACCTGGCAGAGCCTGTGCAACAGGCGGCTGGGCATGAGGACGCGGGGCAAGCCCTGCAGCGGGGTCAGCTGTGGCGGGGGGCACTGCCACTACAAAGCCCCCACAGTCATGCTGCACATGACCAAGACGGACCCGTACCTGGACAACCCGACGCACGTCTAGGGACGGGCTGCCCCCCACGGCGGGAAAGGTGACCTCACGGGTAAGGGGCAAGGGCAAGGGCTGTGCTGCAGCAGGAGGGACACTCCCACATTTAGGGGGGGTGAGGCCGCAGGACCCCCCAGCACCACTCACTGACAAGTAGCTGCTTTTTCCTAGAGGTGTTTTGTTGTTGCTGTTGCCAAATCCAGTGACTCTTCTAACGCTTTCTTTGGGGGACAGTGGGGATGGGGCAGGGAGAGGAATAATCCATCCGTGTTTATTTAATTCTGTAATTTATTTTAAATTTTTTGATCATTAGCTGCGAGGAATGGAAAAAACAATAAACCCTGGATGTGTTATTTGATCCAAGCCTGGTGCTGTTTGCAGGGATTCCAGGGGTTAAAGAGCTCCCTCACGGGACTGTACCCCAGTCTGTGGGTCCCAGCCACGCCAGGCCATGCTGGGGTGCCTCTGTCTCTGGCAGGAGCGTGGTACCAGCGGGTGCCACCATCCAGTTCCCCTCCGTGGCTGCTCTGGGGCCGATTCTGCCTCCCAGCAAGGAGGAGGAGGAGGAAGAGGAGGAGGGTTTTCCTGTGCTGTCACACTTACGAATCATCTTTTCCACTCCATGCCCTGAAAGTGATTTGTGTCAGTGCCATCGGCTGCCAGAGCCTCAGTGCCAGGCTGAGGGGCTTTGAGGGGGCAGGCCAGGGAGGTGGGCTGGGGGCACGGGACCTTGGGGGAAAGAGGGCTCAGCTTTGATGTCCCCCGCAGAAGCCCGAGGTGCCGGTAATGGAAACTTCTGGGCAGCTTTATTTATCCCCCGCTCTGGTTACAATCCCAGCTCGCCTTCCCCATTGTCCGGAGGGAAATTTAAGCCTCTGCTGGTGGGGCTGGCTGGGGGAGCCGGGGCTGGTGGGCACGGGGCAGGCAGGAGGGTGGCTCTGCAGGGGTTCGGAGGAGGGGAACTGCCCACTCCTCCCCGAGACATCCTGAGGTGCTGGCAGGGGCCAGCTCACATCTGCAGGTGTTTGGTGGGGCTGTTTTGCCTGGCTGTCCCCACGGATGTGCCAGGGGTTCCCAGTGCTAAGGAAGAGAAGTGAACAGGGGGCTGTGTCAGGGGCATAGGCAGCGCAGGGGCTGTGGCAGGCAGGACCTATTGCCCCTGCAACACAGCTCTACTGATGCTTAGACTTGTCCATCATCTAAATTAGCCAGCCTGCAGGCTTGGCCCTGCTGGACCCCAGGGAGGGTCGACCTTTGTCCAGGGAGCAACAATTCAGCAACAGACCCTCTCCAGCACTCAACCTGGCACCCACTGCTCACCTCAACAGCCCTCGGCCCCCATTTGAGGAAACCCTCAGAGTCCAGACTGTCAAATTATGGCTGGAGGACAGGGGCAAGACTCCCCACTTGCCCCCACAGCTGGAGTGGGGGCAGGGGCTAGGGTCGGGGCCCCTCACCCACCATCAAGCTGTGCCAGGGCTTTGTGCTGCCGGGATGCTGGGACTGATGTCGTGAACTCCTTGAATCTGCTCCCTGCCACGCTCCGGATGCCGGGAGAAGTCGGGTCACTGAGCTGAGAAAAGCCTTTTCCTCCCCCAGGAGCTGGTGTGGTGGATGAGGTGTGAAGGAGCTCCCCAGTGCCCGTGCTGTGTTGCTGACGGGACACCGAGGGTCTCTCACCAGATTTGGGTACCCCTGGCTGTGCTGGTGGGCATCCAGCCCCTTCTCCAGGCTGGTGGTGGTGATGGTGCAAGGGTAGGGACCCTCCCTAGCCCCAGCACTGGTGGGCTGCAGCCTCCGGAGCTCCCTTGGCTGACACAGGACAGCTTGTTTTGGGCAGAAAAAAGGGCCGTGACCTGGGGCAGGGAGAGTCAATATTGGCTGCGGGACAGGCTCCAAAGTCCAGCTGGGGAGCTGGGCATGGCTCTGGGCAGGGGCTGCCTGGAAAGGGGGCGCAGGGCCACGTGTTCTCCCTGCGTTCTGCCCTGGCTGTAGAGCCCAGAGGCAGCCGGGCTCACCTCGTGCAGCAGGCACACAGCCCAGTGCTGGTGCCCGGCTGGCGGCACCCCTGGGGACAGGCTGCCCTTGAGCACCCCGCGCTTGCCAAGGAGCTCTCACCCCGATAACCCGTCCCAACGGGCCCTGGTATCGGGCCCAGCACAGCCCAGCTGGCTCCAGGGGAGGCTGCCAGTCCCACTGGGCCTGCTGCAAAGCAGAGCTGTCACGTGGAGGGACTGGCCCAGCTTCTTTCATCCCGTGCTGCGGGGCTCAGGCTCCCTCTGTACGCCCCCCCCTCCCAAGTTCATCCCTGCAGCCCATCTGCATCCTCCTCAGAGCAGCCCCAAGGGCACCAAACACCAATAAAGCCCCAGCAAGAGACAAACGGGGCTCAGCACTGCTCAGGGCCCACAGGGCAATACCTGGCTTGGGACGGCTGCCGAGGGTGAATTGGGGCTGCCAGCTGGGTGAGAATGGGGCCAGGACACCCTGAGGTCCTGGTCCAGCTCAGCACGGGCCAGGAAGAAGTGGTCTTGCAAGTCCTGGCACTTGCTGAGCCATGGAGTTTATCCACCCTCACATGGATGGACACTCCCTCCAGGTTTGAGGAGCAGAAGAAAAGCCACTGTGCTCTGGGAAGGTGCTAAAAACTCCATTACCCAGAATATTAATGATTGAGAATTAAGCCATGAGGAAACCCAGGGGTCCAAAGTTTGGTCTCATTTTCCCAAGGCTGGAACTCCAACGATCATAGGAGCCCCTGGGGTTTGCTGCAGGCAGCAGGTGCAGCAGGGCTGATGATGGTGGTTGCAGGGCCCCGGCTGCCCACCAAGCCCCCACACTGCCCTGCCAGGTGTGAGAACAGCTATTTATAGCCCTGCACAGGACACTGAGGCCATGGAGGGGCTGCTATAAAAAGCAAGTCTCCAAAAAGGTCTTGGAGCAGATGCTGCTGTGAGATCTCCATGCCGAGGCCTGGACATGTCCCAGCTGGAGTCACTCAGATTCACCCAGGTCCTGTTGCCTGGCCAGCAAGCCAAACCAGCTCCTGTGGAGAGGGGATAAGGCTTCTCCAGGGAGACCAGCATCTGCCCATTGCCAAGAGCCATCAAGCCCTCAAACCCATATGGATTTCCATGCCCAGCAGTATGGGGCCTGGCTGGAACACTCCCAGCTCAGATCCGGAGTGAGGAGCAGGATGAAGACACCCAGGAACTCTCATCCTCCCAGCAAAAACAAGCAAAGCTTTGGCCAAGCCCTTTGTCACAGCTGTGGACTGTCATGAGCATTGATGCACCAATGCTCCAGCTGTGCTGCCCTCAGAGCTCCCAGTGTCCCTGCTGGGCTGCTGGAGATCAGGATGGGGGCCTGGGACACAGCAGCAAAAATCCTTACTGCAAGCAGGGCTCGGGTTGCAAAACACACCCCAACGTGAGAGAAGAGGCTTTGGGGGCAGCCAGGCCCTGCTGGGGTGAAAGAGCAGAGACATCCCAGCTCCTCATCACCTTCTGCAGTCCCTCCAGGGGTACTCAGTGCCACTCTGACTAGAACAGGACAAGTGTCACACTGGCACCCTGCAGAGGACAAGGACCAAGGACTGCTCCCCACTCCAGAGGCAGGCAGAGCTCAGCTCTGTTCCTTGCCCCTGGGGAGGGTGACAACACACCAGCACAGTCCCAGAAGCTGATGTGATCCTGACTCACCCTTCCTTTACTCCACAGCTCCAGTGGTGGCTCTGCAAAGGCACAGGAGAGCCATCTCAGACAATCTCAGACCAAAACAGGGACCCTCAAAGAACACACACAAGCCATGTTTACAAACACAAGTACATAATGTTTATTCTTAAGTTTCCAATTTATTACAAGTACAGCCCTTCGCAGAAACGTCCTCCCCCCAAATGACAATTTTTAGAAAACGTGCAGTTCCAAAGGTTCCATCGTGTAGGACCTGAAGGTAATGTTCTCTAGGAAACAAGACAAAACAGCCTCTGAAGGGACGTGTGAGATACAAATGTCAGTGCTATTTTGTGGGGCAGGGAGTAAGGCTAAGGAGAGGGAAGGGGCCGGAACTTGCCTCATCTGCAGTCATTGACAGTCCAGAACTGAAAACAAGTACCTGTTTTAAAAAACCCCAAACCTGAAATGTTCACAAAACTGGGCTGCAATTTGTAATTGATGATTCTTTTCTTCTCAAATCCCAGGAGCTACAACAGCTGCTTCTGCTTTTCTGTTACAAAACCAGCACTGAATAGCCCCGTTGCCCGTTTATTCCAAATCAAACAATTCTGGGATAAGAAGTTCAAGCCCTGATTGTATGAACCAAACCTGTCATGATGGAGAGGAAGAGAGAATGAGAAAGCAAACCCTTTTCTTAGGGAAAAGTCAGCATCTGGGACAGCAGGAGCTGGCGCCAGGCTATGGCACAGGAACAAGAGTGTTGCTACAAAATGTCGTAAGTGTGTGGCTGACAGGGACTGGGTTCCCCCTCTCCCTCCCACCCCCCCACCCCCAAAGTCCCCTGATGTAACTCCTGCTACTGGCAGGAAAATGAGTTTTAAAGAGGGGCAAAATATAAAGCAAACACGATTTTGTATAAACTGTACATGTGCCAAAGCAAGACAAGGGTATCTTACAGGTGTTCTTTGTACAAGATCACAGCTAGAAACAAGCCACTTTCAACTAAAAAATTAATTTAAAAAGTTACACAGCACATTTCTGCTGCTCCCCTGGCCTTGGAGCTCTCCTTGGGCTGTGCAGACACCCATACTCTCCGGTTTGCTGCTGGCACTTGGGTCATCCAAATGGCTGCATGACTGCATGCAGGCCCAGGTGAGCTGGGAGCCTCCTCTTGGTGTGTACAGGTGGGGAGCTGAGCTCAGAGCCCTCCTTGGACTGACACCTCCAGGGATTTCTCCCCAAGGAGAGGGGAAAGCAGGAGCACCTCGGAGCAGTGGCGTAGGGATGCTGGTGAAAGCTGGACCGTGGTACACCTAAGTGCTTGCCTGCCCCACGCAGCCCGGAACTGGGGCTCAGAATGAACACCATATAAATACATACACACAAGCCCGAGTAGCCCATTGGCCTGGTGGCACCCAGTCCTTCTGTGGAGCAACACGATCTCCCCCAGCACTGGCTTGAGGCTGGTGTGCTCATGACTGGCAGCAGACAGTCCCACCACGCTCCAGCTGCTTGCAGAGGCAAGGAAGCAATTCTTTCCAGGAAACCAACTGCCTGAGCTGGAGCAGGTTGGTGTTCCTCTGCCCAGCCCAAGCTTGGCCAGGCTCTCCCACCTTCCCCTCCTGGCAGGACAGACTCATGAAGAACTTTGTGGATTTTGGAGGAAGCATTAAGTCATCGCCACTCAATGGATGACCAAATACTTGAGGAAATTGCAGAAAAATTAAAACTAAGATGTGCCCAAGGGAAGGCTGGATTAATAGAGAAGTGCCTGCTGCTTCTCAACTCCCTCCAGACAACCCATCCAACTGCCTGGCAGCACCAGAAGGCCTGCTCCAGTTCTGAGTCTCCCCATCCCTCATTTCTTCCTTTTCCGCCCCCGGGAATGATCAAGGGGCTCTGACTCACTGTCCCCTTCCTGCTCCTCCAGTCCCTGGCACCTGGCAGAGAGCTGCTTGCGTTTCCTGCGTGCATACGTGTGGCCTGGCAGGTGTTTGTGCACCATGTCAATCAAACACTGCTCTGTCTTCTCCAGGCAGGACAGTACGTGACTCCCGTTCTGGTTGTAGCGCTCGGCGTTGGAGAACACCTGCTTCATGTCGGAGAGGAACTCCTGCACGGAGCGGTAATTGCCACAGGAGCACTTGCTCTGCATAGTCTGGAAGTCCATGGGGTTGCTGATGACCTCAAAGTAGTCCTCAGCTTCCTCCGTGGTCACTGGCTCCCTGTCAAAGGAAGGGCCACAGGGATAGGAAGGCAATGCCAAACCTGGCACCACTACACCAGAGAAGTGGGGTCCCCCCCACCCCTTTGCCCCTGTGGCACCCCGACCTGTAGCCCCACAGTGCTGCAACAAGCCCAAGCAATATCTCGACCGTGTTAGAGATACATCAGCCCTATGGCATGGGAATGGGAAGTACAGGAGCCCAGGGAGCTGGTTCAGGCACAGGGAAGGTCCATACCTTCCCTCACTCAAAGCATCTCAGTACTCCAAAAATCCTGGGGGTAGCAGAGAACACCTACCTCCTGCATCAGCCCCTTGTCTGCCACCTCAGAAGGGCACCACGTCTTCAGTCCAGCAGAAGACTGAGAACATGGTGGTTTCTTCTGCAGCAGCTGCACCACAGCCAGCCCCTATCCACCTCTGCCTGCAGCCAGCCCTGCCCGCAGAGGAGGATGCCCCTGCCCTCACCTGAAGGGCCAGCTGAAGCGGTACTTGATCAGCTTGCTCAGGATCTCCTCACACTTCTGGAGCTCGAGGTTCTGGCGACGTGCTGTTCTCCTTGTCTGAAGGACCTGCCCATACAGAGGGTGCTGGTAAAAGGAGGGAACTGCTACAGGCTTTGGGGTTCAGCAAACAGCCCTGACCCCAAAGGAGCTAGTTCTTGGCACAGCCAGGACATTTCTTCCCTCTGAACGTGGTGAGGGGCTGGCATTGGCTCCCCAGAGGAGTTGAGGCTGCCCCGTCCCTGGAAGCATTCAATGACAGGCTGGACAGGGATTGGAGCAACTGGTCTAGTGGAAAGTGTCCTTGCCCACAGCAAAGGGATTGGAGTGAGATGCATTCAGGACCCCTTCCAAACCAGGTCATTCTGTGATTAGGACATGCAGCAGCCATTTGGGTTCAGGACAGCAGTCCCATTCAGGAGCTTGGTGGGAAGAGCTCACAAACTGCCCAGCTCTCCTTTGGTGGCAGGTGGCTTTTTCAAAATAAGTTCAAAGACAATATGGCCACAACAAGCAGCCAAAAATGCCAGCAAATGGAGAATGTGAATTCCCTCTGCCTGCCTTCTCTCGAGCTTGTGGTGGGCAGCACGGGAGGCAGACGCAGCAGCACTTGTGCTGCCGCTCTGCCCTGGCAGAGCCGACCGTGCCATTTCAAATCCCAGGGAGCAGCTGGTGCCGTCCCTGCACAGGCTCAGCACAAGGTCAGTCATGTGCCCAGGGACCCAGCACAGGTCACACCCAGCATGGGGACATCCCCATGGCTCCCAGAGCTTAGCTCATGGGACATCACTGCTGAGGAAACGTTCAATGACAGGAAGTCTCCACAGCAGAGGGTACTCACTATTCCGACCCAGCTTTGGTCTCTTCCCAGGACAAACGATAAATCCTGGCAGAGTCCTCTTCTCTGAACCAGTGTGCTGTTCCAGTAAGATTTTCCCCACTGGAATATCCCTCTGTGCTGGCTGTAGGTGCCTATCCTGAGCTTGCTTGCCCTCCAGTGTGTAACACAGATCACAAGCCAGTCCACTAGACCTAGTCTGAGCAGCAGTGAGCCAATAGACCATGAGCAAGGAGAGTGACAGGACATACCAGGACCACTAGTGCTGGTCATGAGACAGATGGCAGATCTGCAGGGTGTTGTGATGTGGCTGTGGGGCTGCAGTATCCTCACGTATCCCCTATGGCGTGTTGCTCCCCAGAGATAGTCACTGCAGCTCCCCCCACCCAGCACACACAGACTGCTCTGTGCAGGAGCCTATGGTTTTATTATTTAAATATCAAGTGAAACCTAAACCAGCTAAATTATGTCCTGGAAGTTGAGGAGTGACCATACGGACAACAACTGTCAGAAAACGGCCAAGGCTGGGGAGCAAGGGTCCAGCATTGCTGGCATTCCCTGGCCATCCAGGAACCCTTCAGTTCCCCCACCTCTCTGCAGAGACATATGGATACTATTTAAAACCCTTTAACAAGCTGCAGACTGCCTTCTGCTCAAGGGGACAATGTGTGAAAGCGGCTGGGGAGGGATGCCTGGCATATCTGTGCTCCGTCTGCAGCAGGCCCTTAAGGGGACGTCTCCTTTGTTAACCCAGCCCAGTTCAGGCTTTCACTAGGATTCAGGGCATTTCTCTGCAAAGGGATGGGAGAAAGCATGCCACCTGTTTGGTTTATAACTCCTGATGTGAGCAGTCTCCAGGGAGCAGTTTCGCTCTTACCAGCTCATCGATGTCTGCACCGTTGACAGGTGCCGTGCGCTGCCGGGGTCCCCGTGCAGGGTGCAGCATCTGCTTCTTCCTCTGGTGCCTTCCCTGCCTTGGGGAATCCATGGAGCCCTGCTTGCCCCGGGCTGCCTTTCTGGGCCTCACTGAAAGAGATAAGCCATGGGCTTAGAGGCCTGGGTGCACCTGGGAGCAGACACCACCAGCCCTTTACCTCCCATACCAGGCTGAGCCTCACTCAGGCTGGTGAGCCCCGGGACCACCCGGCCTCACCTCAGCTGCACTCTCACACCTTCTCCAGAGGAGATCTGTGGGTCATCACCTCTTGCCTGAAGAGGCCATGGCTAGCAACAGTCTGCTGCTAAAAGGGTAATCACACACAGCAGATCCTCAAGCTCCGAGGGACACATGAGAGCTCCTGGATCATCCACTGCAGGCCACAGCAAACCCCACTGCCTGTAGCACCACGAAACCCCAACACATCAAGGCTTGAGGGAGAGGCAGGGAAGCAATGCAAGGACAGACAGGTGTCTCAAACAGCACTGCAATGTACTCTCTGAAAGCACTGGGAGCAGAAACCTGGAGTTTTCTCACTTTCCTGCTGCCCCTTTGCTCCTCACAGTTTTGGGGATGGGTGCTTTTCCAAGCGGCCCACACAGTGGGATAAGCTAGCTGGTAAGCCCTCCGGAGAAGGGAACTGTGCACAGGGGGAGTGTCAAATTACTGCAGCTGGGGAGCTGCTCCACGTGCTGCAAGTGGGAAACAATGCGATTTTATTCCCCAAGACTGGGGCTGCCACATTACATCCTACAGAAAGGCACTTGTCCGTGTGAGGCTGCCTCTCAGAGATCCACGCTGGTGGTAACACAAGCATGCTGACGCACTCCCTTGTCTTAAGTTTCTCCCATGACCCTCTGTACGAGGAGAATGTGTTTGCCTTCCCAAGTCAAACCCCTTCCACCTGATCCCAAGTCCTTGAGCAAGCTGTATGCAGCACACTGGATACCTCAGCTGCAGCCCCTGATCCAGCCCTGTCCCATAAATCATCGTGCTGGGCTGCCCGTGCTGGGCGTGCAGCGGGTCCGTAGGACGCCCGCCTGCTGTCACTCCACTTGTGTGTCAAGCGTGCAGCACGTGCTAAATGTCTGACAATCCAACATTCTAGGTTAGATCCCTCAGGATAAACGCCATGAGGATCAATGTGACTTCTCTATTAAAACAAAAGTTTTCCACAGTGACCTTTCCATGTTAATGCTCTCTAAAGCCAGGGGTTGCATTTAGCACTTTATTTTTAGTGACTGTAGCCCTCTTTTGCTATTGTTTGGAAAGCTTGGCTCAGCTCCTGCCTTGGCCATGCAACACAGGCAGAACACACTCCAAGTGTGGACATGGATACGCCGCAGGACAACAAGCAGTGTGCATAGCTTGGTATCAGTGGTATCAGCGATCCTCCCTGAAACCAGAATAAAGTAAGGGAAGGCTCAGGCCTGGATAGAAATCCTCAAAAGAACATGGGATAATCCTCTGAGTCCCAGTCTCTGGATTCCATCTGTCCTGCTTAAGACAACCTGCAGTTAATGTTTTTTCAGTCAAGGATGGTTTGACAGAAAGCAAATGCTGACAAGTGTGCCATTCCCAGATTGAATTTTTCAGTGCAGGAATTTGCCCAACTGAGACTGAATCAAACTTCCCTAAAACCGAAGTGGATACACATACTAAACATAAATATGTTTAGGTGAAGAAGCAGACATTGAGGAGTCTAGAAAACAGTCTTTTACTCCTCCCAACTGCCCAGGAATGCTCCAGTTATGCATCCCAAGTGGTTATGCAAAAGGGTGCTGGTGGTTCAGGCTACACTACACCTGGAGCACTGTGCCTTTCCACTGGAATAAAGAGAGGAAGTGCTAGTCCTCCTATTTCAAAACGCCTCCTTGCCAAATCACTAAAGTCCTGCACTCAAGGGATTATGAACTGGTGGGAAAAAGAAAAGAGAGAGGGCTGTGGTGAGAGTTCCCATAAGCATTTAAACATCTTCCAATGTACAACAGATCCTGTAGGTGCAGAGACTGACAATCTCAGGAACTGCTGGTGCTGCCACTGCTCTGCAGGCTCTGCTGATCCTGCCATGCCACTCTACTGACCCCTCTCAGCCCTCCAAACAGTGTCAGTGTCCTCAGGGAGTGACTGGGCAGTGAGCAGTTTCAATCCTAGCTAGTGCTGACCCCATCACAAACGGCCAAGGGTTTACTCCAGCTCCCCAGGTAACCACAGCACAGCCACAGCCTTCCCCTGGGACATCTCTCAGGCTTACACCTGCTCTGCATGAGGAAAAGCACAAATCCCAAAGAGGATCATTATTTCAGATACTGAAGGCAGGAGAGTTACTATTTTCTGTTATTTCACTACATAGTCAAAGCCTTACATTTTAGTCCAGCAACTTCATAGTCGTCTTCCTCCTCCTCTTCCTCCTCAGCATCTGGTTCATCAGAAGCTTCCTCACTTTCTTCACCTTCATCTTCAGCAGAATCCTCTGCATAGTTCCTAGAACAAGGCAGATATACATGTTTGTGGCACAAGAGCCTGGGCATCAGTGGCCCCAGGGGACCTGGAACAACAAATACCAGGCTCAGTCCAAAGCAGTTGGCTGTATTCCAGAATATTGGGTACTTCCCCAGCTAAACATCTGGGCTGGAAATTCCCAAGAGCTGAATCTGGGTAGTTTTTGGTATTCTAGGTATCATGACCATGGGGCAGGGGATTTTAAGACTGTGATTGCTCTGTAATTACTCCTTCCTTAGAGGACAATTTGCTATTTTCCCAGGTCTGCAGGCCCAGCCTCAAGAGTTTCAACAGGGGCACTTTTTCCTGCTGGAATATTTTCCCTGTACTAAAGGAAACAGACTGATGAACAGAAGGTCAGGCTCCTCACGTGCTGAAGTCAGAAGCCACACAGAATCCTCGCCCAGCACATTCTGGTTTCTCACCTGTGTCTGTTCAATCATTCACAGAACCACAGAATGGTTTGGGTTAGAAGAGCCCTTAAAGCCCACCTTGCTCTGGTCCCTCAGCCATGGGCAGGGACACATCTCACTAGACCAGGTTCACTTCCAGAGATGGAGCAGTCACAGCTTCTTTGGGCAATCTGTACCAGGGCTTCATCACCCTCACAGCAGAGAATCTCTTCCCAATCAATATGCAATTTAACCCTGCCTTCTGCCAAGAAAGAATACCAAGGAAGCCATTCCTCCTTGTAAACAATCTCTCCATCTTTTTTGTGGGCTCCCTTCAGGTACTAGAAAGCTGCAATTTGGTCACCCCAAAGCCCTCTCTTTTCCAGGCTGAACAACCCCAACTCTCTCAGCCTTCCCTCACTGCAGAGATGCTCCATCCCTCATATCAACTAGGTGGCCTCCTCTTGACTCGCTCCAACATGTTGACATCCTTCCTGGGCTAAGGATCCCTGAGCTAGAGGGAGCACTGCAGGTGAGGTCTCATTCAGATCACCATGCTCAGGCAAAAGAGGACGCAGGCAAAGCTGCTGTGGGAGTCTAAATCCCCTGGATACAAAGGATCTTGAGCAATAAAAGGAATAAAACTTCCAAAGCATGGAGGGTAAAAGACCTGCCAGGCTGACATTCATTATCTCAGCCAGAAAGACAAGAGCAGAAAGCAGACAACAGGACAGGTGTTCCCCATCTGATGGCTCTGGGCCAGGAGCTGAGCAGCTTGCAGGTGACACTGACACATCAAAGTAACTATGAACTCAGGCTACAACAGCTGCCTTTATGCCCTGTCATTTCTATACAAGCCTGAGGAACTCTTAAACGGTGTCCAGGGAGTAATACTTTTAAGGCCATACACCACCTGCACAATACTGGCTGGCACACCTCTATTGTGCTGCTGCTCTGTCAGGGAGGATCTGCTGGCTGCTTCTGCATCAGGTGCCACTCAACAGCCTCACCTCACTGACAAACACAGAGATGCAGCACAGTCACCACCTGCAAAGGACACTTACTGTAAAATGCTTAAGTTCCAGCTTGCAACTCAAAAAACCAATCCAAGCCCCTGCTGTCAGGAGGCAAATACTCATATCTGCCACACCTCCCCAAACCACGTTCCCTTTGTCACATTATAAGGTGCTCCTGTCTTGCTGAGGTTATGAGGCACAGAAAACCATTAGAATGGCATTTTGTAGCCTGGCTTTTGTTGTAGCAAAGTAAGGATTGAGCTGCAGCCTGGAGTAATGTCTGCTCTAACTTACAGGAACACTCCAGTAACCCAGACCAGGGACCCACAGAACCGCAGCCACTAACTACACGAAGAAACAACTCAACCAGCTGCTCAAAGGAAATAACAATCCTTAGCACAGCTAATTTTGGTGGGTGTTTTGAACGTTTTCATTTTCAAGCTAAAGTTTGTTGGGGGTTGAGAGTTTTTCTATTACTGTGTCAATTTAAGGAATTTTTCCCATTATCATGCCAATGGAGCTTGCCAGGTTACACCCAGGACCTTTGAGGACTCTGGACAAAAGGGGTAGGTGGGAGCGGGGCTGGCCGGAGGGGCGACTGGTGTTTCCTGCGAGCTCGGAGGAGGACCCCGTCTGCAGCCCCACGGCCGAACGCAGGAGAGCCAGACCCTCTGCGATCTGCCCTGCATCCGCCCCGCTGCAGCTCCTGCCTCTGCGGACACAGCTGATCACCCGGGCACAGCGGTGAGCGAGGAGCTGCCGCTCCAGCCGCTCCCACCCGAGACCGGCGTGGCCCCTCCCGCCTCTCTGCAGCTGTCGGGCTTTGCTACGGCTGCAGCACCGGGACCGAGTGCAGAGAGTGTGCCTGCAGCTTGAGAAAGGACTACAACCGAGTTATCTGTTCTGTGTTGTTGGCAATTTTAACAACTGCTGTTGTTTCTGCTTGTACGGTTAGATATATTAGTAAAGGAGCTGTTATTCCTACCCCCTTATCTCTGCCTCAGAGTCCTTGATTCAAACATTTATAATACTTGGGGGGAGTGGAATTAAAGTGTCTATTTCAAAAGAAAACTTCTGCCTTTATCGGCAGACACCTGTCCTTCAAACCAGGACAAGTTATTAACTGGAACTCATGAACCTGCAGTGCAGGTTCAACACAGTACTGCAATGCAAGTACAACACAGGTGTGCTAAACTTACACCCTGAAACTGCTTTTCTTGTTCCGGTGCTGCTTTAACTGGGCGATTCTAACCCTTTTAAGGGGCTTTGGTCCCGTCTGATTTGGGTCTACTGAAAAGAGGCCCAGGACTGTGGTGTGACAAGGCTATGGGCAAGAAGGTCACTCACCTGCCTCGTGAGCTGCGCCGGGCTGTTGAAGGCTGGCACGCTGGGCACTGCCATTCCCCGTCTGGGATCTCATAGAGTGCCGGCCGCAGGCAGAAGAGGTGGAAGGCCTTGTTACACTCATCACACAGAATCAGCTTGTCATCCTCACCTAGGAAAGTGCAGCTCACTTGTTACAAGGCCACGTCCTCACTCAACCCAAGAGGCAGAAGCTGCTGCAGTGCTGGAAGGCAGGACTAACCAAGAGAAAGATGCAGAGTCCCTTCTGAGGGCAAGGACCCTTTCTCTGATGGTCTTCCTTGGGTATCCTCCTTCTTTCTGTCCCACCACTATATTTATGGACAGCAGCATTTAAAAATCAAACCAATGCAAAGTCCCTTGCCCTGTGAAGATTTCATTGGATGTAAAGATAGAAGTCTTCCAAAGACATTCCACACACAGATAAGCACGGGGAAAGAGAAGTTTGCTGCAAACAGGGCCCCAGAGCTGTAAGCTATAAATGGAGCTATTCTTGTTTTATGTTTAGTCTGGTTAACCTACATGGTATCTTCTTTCTACTCAGGGTAACAAGGCTACACTGAAAATCAGTATGCAGCAGGACTAGTCACTCTCTGTGCTTCCCACTGATGAAGGGAAACAGGGAAACAATCCTGAGCCAGCTTTCTTTTACTGAAGTGGAAAAAGAAAGTGCGGAGGGCTTGCCAGCTTGTCTTTCTCTAACATCCCAGTTCTTAATTTCTGCGAAACTATTGTGTTAGTCTCAGGTGAGCCCCTCCTTACTTTTGCCTAGAAACTCCTCTCAACAGCAGGTAGGATAGTTTTTGGCACTGGTTTGGAATACTGCTGAGGTTCTGCTGTGAAGGCAGATTTTGCACCAGTTCAGTCCTTATTTCTCTGAAGGGATGGATGGCAAAGCCTTGTGGCAAACAAAAGTTGCCCAGCAGTCCCCCGAGATCTGCCTGCCCTCATTTCCCACTATAGTTTCAGCAAATATAAAAGCGGCGAGGCAGAATGTACCACCAGGCTCTTTCCTCCAGGCTCCCATCCAACAAGAGAGGTTATGGAAGAACAAATATCAGCATCCCATCTCTGCTGACACCCCTTCTACTTCACCCTCCACCTAGAAGACTGTAAAGCCCTTCATTCTATAATGCACACAGAGAAAGAATCCCCTTGTCACCTGTTTGGTGACCTCCCCAGCTCATTGAGAAGTTCTGCTCCCACTGTGGCCCCAGTGCAGCAACATCTCACCTCACTTTCCCCATATGAACCTTCCCAACCTCTCCTTGCTTGCTACTTCTCTAAAAGACAGGATTAACTGACAAGGCTCAGAGACCCAAAGACCATTCCAAACACAAAACTAGGGAATGGACAGTTGCATAAGTGTTCCCAGAAGGACCTGTAGATTACTTTTGTCCAAGTACCCTAAATATCCAGGATATAGCAGCTCTGCAATACTGTGTACTGGTTACGTAACAATGGTTTACTGGAGTCAGGGTCAAATGGTTCTGAAAGATCAATGCTGCTGACTGTAAACCCCAACATACAGAACTTAAAATACAGCCACAGCAGAGTGACAGACTACAAGGACACACTGCCTAAGCAGAGCAGAGAGGTGACAGCATCCAGCTGCTGCACAGGCAGGAGCTCCGTGGGCAGGAACGCGTACCTTTCTTGCGACACACTTTGCATCTGGCATTCTCTGCTGACATATCCCACTTGATGCAGGCATCCAGCATCCCCAGCAGCACATGCATACGGGAGAAGGTCTGCGCCTCACGGATTGCTGTCTTCCATTTCTCCACGGCTGAAGCAACCTGCAGACAGACTAACAGTTACAACGATGCACAGACACAGCTCCCTTCAGTCTAAAGATGCTTGTATATTCCTTAGCTGGGACCATTCAAAACCAAAGCTCAACTCTGATATTTCTTTCCTTCTGTGGTATTTCTTTCACCTCAGCAGTTCTGGTTGTGGTTTATCCATATCCAGTCTCCCTGGATCAGACAATTTGTTCCTAACAGTCGACCATTTTGTATTTCATGGTCAAGATGAATCAACCTACATGAACTCCACTGAATTCTTGCTCTGAAGGTCTAATCCAAATAATCAGCAGGCTAAGAAAATAAAAGACAGAAATCTAGCACTGTAAAATGTGGGATGAAAGATGTGGAACAGCTGGCAATCACAGTGGAAGGAGGATTGAAGAGGCCTGTGCTGCCCTCCAGTGGGTACCACATAGGCACCTGGATCTCAGCAACACCCTTGTGGTCCCTGAGCTGCTCAGGTGACAGAGGGAGCCCTGTGCCACCAGCTACAATCACACTGCACAGGCATTTGGACCCCCAAATATGAAATCAACTGCTCCCCCTGTGACAGGACGGCCTCAGTTTATCTGAAATCCCAGAAACTGGGAATGAGGGTGACAGCATCAAAGCTGAGCTTTGCACCAGGGCACCTGCCAGGGTCTGCACAGAGCAAGCCCAATGGGAAACCATACATTCAGCCCAGGAGGTTTGGAAATACCATTCTGATGACTTCGGAAATGCACAGCAGGACAGAAGTTATCCAGAGACATCGCTCTCCAATGGTAATCCTGTGCTCTGCAACAATGAGGCAATGGCCCAGACATGACAGGAACATAATAGGCCTCAAGTTAATGTTCTTCTACCCCAGGAGAATGAAAAAACAAATAGTGAAGTGTCAGATGGGAAAATCTAAACTCTGCAGCTGACAGCAATTTGGGAGCCAAACAAAACCCAGGAGTTTTGCAGAGTTGCACATTCTCCTCTGACTGAATTTGAGGAAGCACAGCATATATTAGATGCTTGGAAAAACACACAAACTGTTCTGAAATGTCGAGATCCACACTGCTGTTGCTGGTGTGGACCCTGGAGAAGCACCAGAGACAAACGGAAAGCTGCCCAGCCCACTGTGGAGGTTACACAGCTCCACACTCTCTTTGCAGAATATTGTTGAGGTGCTTCGCACACTGTGTAATTGATTTTCCAAGGAACTGTTCCATGGGTTTTGCTGTTAACATACTGGGTAACTGCTTGGCCAAGATAAATCTGCAAAAGCTGTTGGCAAGTTTTGCTGAGATATTTCTCCCTAGGTCTTTGGAATTTAACAGATTTCTAGCCTTCCTTCCCAAGCATCAGGAGATTCTGGCATTTGAGCAGCACCAGTACCAAGGGAGTTCCAGCTGCCAACAAAGCAAAAGGGGAGACTGGAAGAAGTTACTTAAATCCCCTCCTGACGGGATAGGAGCAACCTAGCAGGGAAAACAAGTAAAAAGCAACCCCCAGAATAAAATGAGAAGTCCTCGGTCACATGTCAACCTCAGAGTGATAGAAAACACCTTCTTTGATAAAGGTAGGCCAGCCTCTGGACACGAAGGCTCTCACCTCGGACCCTGAGCTGAAACTGGAATTGCTTTGTTGTGCAGCTGCTCTTTAGGGATTGTCTGCAGGTGCAGGCTGACTCTCCCCTTGCACAGACTGCTGAACACGGGTCACAGGGGTGATAACCCAGCCACGTTCTTTACTCTGCTCAAGCTGCTGTGATGCAAGGTGACACTGCAAAGAGGTCACATATTCCCTGTCCTATTCTGGGACAGTCCAGCATACTACTGCCAACAGAAACGGGGATGTTTGCACTAACAGAGGCACCAGCCTGATTTTCAGGAGCAGCCACAAGTCAGGTCTCACTGCAATCCTTTGCCACTCAGCAGTGTGAGCTCCAGCAACGCAGCTGAGCCAGCAGGAACCCTTAGTACAGACAATTATGTCAGCAAATGGGTATCTGTTAAGCCATAACTTGTTTCTCACAGGGAAAATGAGACATAGCCATACCACAGGGCTACACTTCTTCCTCTATAGTATGGAAGTACATGGAGTGTGTTTTTCCAGTGCACTACACTTTGTTTTACCTACTATATACTCTCAGTACAGTTCTGGCTCAAAAGGCTTCATAATTATTAGCCTGTGCAGGATATTTCTCTTCAGAACAGTCTGGCTGCCAGTCAGGGTTTTTCAACAGATAACTGTATCTAAAAACTGTATCTAAAAACTATATCTAAAAACTTTTACAGCTACTCTTTCAAGGTCAGCTGTAAAAGTTTTCTGCTTTGGCAAAAAGAAAGCTTATTCCAGATAAACTGAGATTAAAAAAAAAATTCCAAAACCAAACAAACCAACAAACAACCCCAAAAAAGTTGAACATTGCTTGTACCACCATGAAGGTCTAGAAAAGTGTGAATGAAATAGTAAGCACCACATTGCATGAATAAAGGCTCCAGAGAGACTGGCATGACACTAAAGCCAGTGCTTGAGGAAGGGAAACCTGCACAATCACATATTGGGATTGTGTTGCAGTAAATCTGATGCTACCCTGAGTGTGTGCAACAGCTACAGCCCTCATGATTAGAGCTCTAAGGCAGACTGGAGTAAGGCACAATACAGTGCTGCTGCAGAAACTGGAAATGTGCTGATCCAAGCACTTTCTGCCTCAGATCTCACCGATTTTTACAGCACTCCATTCTGCTGAGAGCTTTCAGGATACAGCATCCTCCCATTACCCTTGCACTTAGGATGGAAGATTCAAAATTAGCAAAGTTTAAATACTTCAGGACAACTCAGGAATGTGAAAATTTCTATTGCCTATCCAAATTATCCTGCTAAAACAGCAATGGCACAGCTCAGAAAAGACCTGATGTTTAAACAAGGGTTCAGCATATACTGACAGGAGCTTTAAAAAAAACCCCCACAGATCCACACCAAAAAAGTACCCCCAGCATCAGTCACAGATTTCCAGAAAGGTTTGTATTGGAAGGGACTTTAAAGATCATCTCATTCCAAGCCCTTGCCATGGGAAAGGACACCTACCACTAGATTAGGCTGCTCCAATCCCCATCCAACCTGGCCTGGAACATTTCCAGGGATGGGGCAGCCACAGCTTATCTGGGCAACCTGTACCAGGGCCTTACCACTCTTACAGCGAAAAATTTCTTCCTAACATCAACTCTTACCCCTCTCTCTACCAGTGTGAAGTCATTCCCCCTTGTCCTGTCACTACATACTCTTGTAAATTAGTCTCTCTCCATCTTTCTTGCCTGCACCCTTTAGGTAAACACACATGAAGAAATATTCTTTCCTTTTGAAGTTGGGACTTCCAAGTATTTCTGCTGATCCAATTCTGATATTGTTGCCTCTGCTGAAGTCAATGATCAGTCAGGGCAGAGCTGAGGGCACTGGGGAAAGTCTTGTCACTGGGCATTAATGCCCTGTTCAACTCAGTGCATAGAAACTACCCCTGAATACAAGTACCCCTCTTAGGGTGTAACACTGGTGCAGAACAAGTGCCTGCAGTTCCCTTCCCAATCCTCTGCAGCCCCTCTCCATCCCTTTTATTAGATGTATTTAGACCCACAATACCACTTTTCTCCTGGAGGCACATGCAGCTTGTTTGCCCAGACATCTCCACAAGTGCCTCCACACATCCAACAACTTGCATCTCCCTTTGCCTAACGTGGCATTTATCTGAATCTCACTCCCTTGAAGTCACCAGAACCTCAACATGTCTCTCCTCCTCTTTGTAGACCAAAGCACCTTCAATTCTCTCTGACAGATACAATTCCTATTAAGTTCTATGAAAATGCTCCATAATGTACTTTTATTTAAGCAGAACTGTATGGAGGGAACTTGACCCATTTCCTATTCACAGAGAGAAAATTAAGTAAATTCTCACTATTATTTTTATTTTCTCCATACATTTACTACTCAAAATAAACACGGTACACCTGGCCCCACAAAAACCAAACACACTCAACTACAAATATGAAATGGGAGGAATTTGCTCAAGATTTAGTACCCCTTGAAATGTACTGCTACTGCTCAGAGTTCTACTGCAAGACCAAAACAGAGCCCTGAGGTGAACAATACCTTGGCTTCTTCTGCCATTTTCTTGTCTTCATCTATCTCCTCAGCCTTGGCAATGTAATCCTCTCCTTGGTGCTTCCTTCTCTTCTGCTTCGGGGCCATAAAACCTTGCAGAAACTTCTTAACAACACCAGCCTGGAGCGCAATCACACACTCTCCAAAATCCTTCAGGCTTTCCAGTGAGCACACCTGTTGGGAAGAGCGTATGACCCCATAACAGCTGGATATTACTCTCTCTGCTGCTTGAAGTGGGTCTGCAAATAGACACCCGTGGTATCTAATGCAGTGTGGTTACCTGCCACACCTGGTTATGGAATCAGCATATTGCTGCTGTCTCAAGACATGCTGGCTTTGATACAGAAGATAAAAATCAGCTATGGAGTTCTGCTCCATAAAGAAGTCTGTCATGAAAACATGGGAACAGGACACTCAGCTCTAACATTATGACCCACCTACACCTCAAAGGCAACAGCTCTGTAATCTTGAAAAATAACTGTTTAAAGAACAAATGAGAAAACTGATTTCCTGCTCCTCTGTTCTGAGCAGAACAAGACTGAAGACCTTCCACAGAAAATATAATCTCACACTTGTCTTGTTCAGTACTTTGCCTGTTCACTCACTTTTGCTTCATATTCTGGTGTCACATCAACATATCCCAGGCCTCCCTTCTGCAGCCGCGTTGCAACTTCAATCAGATCACTCCGGAGGTAGCTCAGCAGCTCCTGGTTGCCATCACAAGATTTGAGGCCCAAGTTCTGTTTCCGAGCCAAATGGATGGAATGTGTGATGTCCTGATACCTGGAAAGTCAAACTCAACCTTTGAGTACAGGCAGAGCACTGTCCCGGGGAGCTGGGCAGGCTCTGGGACAATGGTCTGCATTGAGACCTATGAGCACAGTGCAGAACGTTCTGTGAAAGACACGTGAAAGCACGTGGCAGTTCCAGCTCAGAGCAACCAGCACTGCCTTTGTTCCTGGTTTCAAGGAGCAATTTAAAGACTAACAGAACTTCCTCACTGTTCAGAGTGTTATTCATCAAGAATCTGCCCAACAAAATCAGTAATTACTCAACCTGAACGTCCTCCCCTCTTCAGCACAGGAACAATCAAAGCCCAGCATGGGAAGTTGCCCCAGGAATGGCAAGGATTGCTGTGCCAAGGACATGCTTTGACTTGGAGAAAGCATACACAAAAAACCAAGAGCAGGCTCACTTTTTCTCCAAGCGCTCCTTGAGCTGGCTCTCCCTTACTCCTTGGGGGTGCAGGCAATCCAGCAGCTCATCCAAATCCTTCTGACTGTCACAGAGAAACCTGAAAGATAGAAAAATGTACCTAGATCACCTAGGGTATCTTTGCGACAATACAATTTCTTCTTCTAAATAGTTCCCAAGGATCAGTAGTAGGGGTAAGAGGTAACCTATATCCTGACCCCATGGAGCAAGGTGAAACACTTCCAGGAATGCTGGTAGAAGAATTCTGACTCAGGTTGGCTTTTTTCAAGGTCCCCAAATGTAGCAAATTCCAGGGTAAGAAAAACAGAATCAAAATAAACACAAAATTGGTTAATGAAAGTATTTTCCTCATTAAGTTTATTAAACTGTTGACATTTTAATTCAGTTGTCTACCCCAGGGATTCCATTCACACTCTGCAGTTAGTTTAAGAGATCTGAATGTTAGTCAGATGTACTAGAAAAGACTAACACACTAGGCCCTGACAGCATGGCAACCGAATCACATTTTCTCTCATTAACCAGAAGTCCCCAGATTAAAAAGGGGGTGTCCTGGCTGATCCCCACAACTGCTGCTGCTGGAGCTGTGTGCCTGTGCAGGCTCTGTCTCTGCAAGTGCACAAGGCCTCCTCTCTAAGTTTGCCCAAACTTGAAAGCTCAAGTGTAGAATCTGAAAACCATATTGAACAGCATGAAGCCTTCCTGCTCAGGAATCCTTGAGGATTAACTGCCATCAGCAGTTAGTCCAATCTAAAAGGGGAATACTTTTACAGAGTACTGTAAATCAGATATTCTTTCAACAATTCCAGAGTACAATCCTGCTTGCATGCTGAGTTGTACATTTAAACGAGTTTTAAGACTCAAATGAGTTTTAAGCCTGAAATTCTGCACTTTCCTACTTTCCAACTTTATTCCAGGAAACCATGGAGCCTCTTCATCTGATGGTACGTGAATTCAACTCGAGCTTCAGAGGCTATTTACAGAAAATATGACTAATTCCCTATATTCTGTTAGAGGATTGCTCATTAGAAGAGGGAATACAGGAAACAGGATAATCAACCTTATTTGGAAACAACTGCAAAGAACCACTCTGTGATCCTTACAAGGAGATTCCAGATCTAATCTTCTGTTCTGAGCACAAGCTCAGGTGAGCCAAGCAACAACTAGAGAAAGATATTGCTGTGGCTCCTCTTGGAATACCAGTCTCCACAATGCTTATTTTTCTGGTAGAAATACTTACTAAATACCATATCTGACAATACTCCATAATGCCATGAATATGTATGGTCCTACTAGGGCAAAGGCCTCACAATTTGCATTCAGCGAGAAATTCATTACTCTAATAGAACATAAGATTAATTGTTCAACAAAGGAAGGAGGATGTTTTTTAGTCAGTCATCTGCTTCAGTACATCTGACCCTATGGAGCATCCTCACTCTGCACCCTGAGATCAAAACCTTTGGGCACAACTACTCTCTGTACCTTTCCCTGTGGAATAGGACAGAGCAGCTTCAGATATCCTTCACCCACTAGAATCTGTCACCACCTGGGAATGGCATAAACCACACTCCAAACCATCTGCCCTACAGTTACTCAGCACAGAAATATTTCCCAGACACCTTGAGATGGGTTGCCCAGGTCATGATAAAACAACATCAGACATTGCTGATGATACATCATGGAAACCAACTAGAAAAATATTCAAGATGACCACATCTGAGCTTTCCCTGCTTTCTCCCATGGAGACAATCAAAGGGGGGAACTCACTGCACTGTTTAGGCACACTGTAAAAAGAAAAGGTACTGGAAACACTCATCATGTAGGGTTTCTATTCTCCAGTATTTTGGGGGAAGACAACATAGGCTGCTGGGCAGCTGCAGAAAGCAGCTCCCACCCTTTTAAGAAAGCCAGAGTTAAGCCCTGGAACAACTTTGTTCCTGCTGAAAAAGGACGTGAGACAGGGAAGGAAGAGCATATGCAACAGGTAATTAAATCTTCCCAGTTCACCCTGAGAGTAAGAACTGCTTTCTGGGACAGGGAACTGATGTACTTAAGCCTGAACCTAAGCCTGATCTGCAAAATACAAACACATCGGAGACATCATGTTAGTTTTATTAGTGACCCCTTGCTACTCTGCGCAGCCACAGCTCCTGCTTCCTAGACTAGCTCCAGGCACCCCCTACCTGCAGGAACTACCTGCACGTCCACCCGGAGCTCAGCCACCTCAGGCTGGGAGCATGGACATCCTAAGACAGGCTGCCCTTTTAAATGGAGAAGCAAAAGTGAGTCTTGCAGAGAGGGATGGTAAGACAGTTGGTGCCCTTCCTGTGGCCTAGCACAGGTTAATCACACTATCCAGAGGGATGGGAAGATCCCTTTGAGAAAGTCAAAACTAAGTGGGGGTCTTCAAACTGATCTACAAGGGGGAAATCCTGACTGATGTAAGGGCTTCCTGCATTCCTAAAGAACAGCCTAGAGTCTCTCCTGACCTTTCTGGCAGCACAAGCCAACACACTGGTCAGCAACCAGAACAGAAGGCACAAGCATCAAGTCAAAAGGAGCTCCCAGTATTCACTCTGAATATTCCTACCTGTTCTTGGGCTACAGGCCAGAAGGGACACAGAAAGGTCTAAAACCTGAACTAAGGAGCAACGAAATTGAGAGGACAACATCTAGAGGGGCCCAGGACCAGTACCTGCTCTGGAGGGTTGGTGGAAACAGGGGAACTCCATCTGTACAGCATAGGTGTGAGAATGGAGTCTGTCAGCACCCACTCATGGTCAACTCAAACTGTCTGCAGAGGGGACCCGCCATACATGCTGAATTCCTAACAGATGGAGAACAATGGCAGTTACTCTGCAGAGATGCCACCGTTTCCAAAATGCAACTCCTTTCTGACCAGGATGAGCAAGAAGTCTCCTGCACGCTAATATCCTGCAAAGGCTGTAATTTCCCCATGGTTATTGCAGGAAAGACCAGGAAGTACACAGCCCATAAGCACTATGATGTGGACAGAGACTTCTTTGGGCCTATGTGCCCAGAACAAGGAGATTTTTAATAAGAATTAACATCTGTGCAAGTGGAACACAAGGTGAAGAGAGGGAGTAGTCCATGTGTCTGGAGAAGACAGAAGTAACCAAGTGTTTATGATGATGCACTTTTAGGACAGAACACTGGAACCTCCTCTTTTTGGGGACAAAGTGCTGACAGCAAAACCACTTCTGTGAGATACTGTTTATATAATTCTTGACAGAAGTATAAATCTATTTCTCCCTTTATCAGTGCCCTACCAGCTCCCATCCTCAAGGGGAAAAGGGGCAGGACTGTGAAATACAACTGTTCAGAGTTAATTTAATGTTTAATTTCAAAGTCTCATCACTCTAAAGTATAAAAGGGTACAGCTAAAAATGCTCTATATGAACTCTGAGGCTACTCCATCCCACGTTCCACATACCAATAGGAAAAGAGAAACAGCAGGACTTAAAGCAGAACACAAAGAAATGAACCTTCTCATGCACATGACAAAGTTATGAGTTATAGCTGGACATGTCCTTGTTTCCAAACAACAGGACACAGAGATATCCAAGGACTGCAGTGTGGGCTCGGGGCTCCTCATGGTGTCCAAGGACTGTGCAAAAAGCAGCCAAGGAGGAGACTCTTCCATAACCATTTATGTTCAGAGCAGTCCTTGAGATCAAAGGCAATGGGCCCAAATGAAAAAACAGGAATAGGAATATGGATTTCCTAAGAGAGAAGTTCTAGCTTCTGGCTAACCCCTGAAGTAACAGCTCCCAGTCTATCCCTTGTTTCTCTGTGGACGCTTACATGTAAAGGGTGGCAGATGTCAGACAAGCAGACTCTAAGCAGTTCCAAATCTTTAAGGAAAAGCCTTTCAGCTGAGAGACCTTATTGCTGAGCTGCAGGCATGGCTTTGGGTGCCCTATCAGTCAGGGAGAAGCAGCCAGCACAGCACTCAATTAGAAAGGGTTATGTGTCATTTGAGAAGCTGCCCCTGTGCCCCTGCTCAAGGCCCATGCCTGGCTCACATCCTCCACCTGCACTGCTCCCCCTGCCTGGCAGAACAGTGCACACAGGCACAAAGACCCTTGTAAAAAACCAGCAAGTACTGTGACTGTCAGCACTTAAAAGTCCTTCCTAGCAGGGATGAGAAAGGACAGAAATTAAGGCGTAACAGCCAGGCCAAAAAAAACCCCCCCAGGCACCTCAGTGTCTGATGTCTGAGTGGCCAAAAGGCAGAGCAGGTATGCAGTGACAGTTCTTCAATCTACCCCTCCAGACTGCAGCATCTGCTAGTTTGAGGACTCCTCTGTGTGCCAGGACAATTACCTTTGTGCCTCCTACTTCTCAATTAACTCCTCTCTTAGCAATTTGTCCACTGGTGTAATTCACAGATCCACAGCAGTTGGTAGCAGCCAGTTGTGTATCTCAGCTGCAGCACTTTCCTCTCTATTTCAAAACAGCCATTTGCTAGTTTTATTTCCCAATCCCTCTCTTCTCTATCAAAGAAAACCTCTTTAGGAGACTACCCTAGTTTCCCCTAGCATTACTCTCCATCTCCCCACTGAACATACAAGAGTATTTCTGTAATTTATTTAGTATTTCTTAGCCAATTATTCTCTCATGCAAAGAGCTTCTCTCTTCTCCAAAGGCAGACCCTGTAACAATGGATTTTGTAACGCAGGATTGTTCCCCAAAGGGAAAAGAAAATTGTTTTGCCCTTAGTCTGTACTTCACTTTATCATTCTTTTTATTTATTTCACTGAGATTTACCACAGATTTTAAGTAGGCTTTCTTACTTTCAGCAGCTTCCTTATCCTGATGTGAACTCAAAATGTTGTGTTATTGCTGCTACAGTTTTGTTTCCAAGTTCCTCAACCCCTTTTTTCCCCAAAGTTAGGAGGCAGCACTTGCTCTGATCATTTAGTATGGAAACTCTAAGGCAAATCTCTTTGAAAGCATTTTGGGCTTCTGGCTGCCATTTTAGGCATTTTTTAAAAGAAGCTTCTTTATTCTTTTTGTTGCTTTCTTTTATAAAAGGAGAATACATTACAGTCACTCCATACAAAGCAGCTCTTAGTGACAGTATAATTCAGCACTGTGTATGTCCAGGATCTGGTTCCAAGAGCTGTTCCTCCCAGGCTTAGACTGATTACTCCATACAGCACTCCTGCCCCTGTCACCACACTGATCTCCCTCAGAATGTTGTTGGGAGTTGCCAACCTGAATGAGCAGATCAAATACTGTGCTTTTTCAAGTTCAGCCTGGAGTCACAAGTTGAAGGAATTCTGTGTTAACTCATCCAATTTGGCTCTATGCTGCCCTCACTGTTAGCAATATGCTCTGTAAATTTAAGCTACTGTTTTCCTTATAGAATTGCTCCTTCTTCTGGAACACACCTTGCCATCTCTGCTCAATAAAGGTCAAGCGTTAGAGGAGGCAGTTAGGAAGAGCAGAGGATTTTCTTGTGGATCACATTCCCTATGCAGGACCCATTCCCTAGGAAAGCCCAACTGCCTGAATTTTGGCAAGATATGCAAAGGCCCAGACTGGTGGGGATTTGTCATGGGAGGATGGAGCAGCCAAGGAAAGCACAGGAACTCTGTGATACCCTGACGACCTGCTGCCATGACAGCAATACCAAGAGTCAGCAGTCAATGCTGATGGTTCAGATAAATCAAGACACCAACAATTTCAGTCTCTTTTACAGTTCCTGGTGGGGGATCAGGTTTAGTAAAGTAGTTCTGACTTGCAACTATTTTCTGAAGATGAGTTCAACTCTACTTTTCAAAGACCGAGCAACCCCACTCTGTGTGTCAGTAGTGGAACTCTGTGGGACAGACACTGGTAAGAGGGGAGCTGCAGGAGCACATACTTCTTGACAGTTATCCTCAGGGTTATCTAAAAAATACATCATACTCCACAGCAGTTAACAGGCAAAGCTTAACCAGGGTTTTCTAGCATGGGGACAGTGATGAGCATTCCTTACCACACAAAGAAGCATTCAACATCAGAGAATTTCTTTAAGGACATTGATAGGGCAAATTACCAGAGCAGGTTACAATCAAATGCTCAAAGGTAGATTTGATTCACTTGCAAGACACTGCTTGGCATTGGGAAGCATTAAAGGGATAACAGGCTGTCAACATGGATTTTAAAAGCAATACATCAAAGAAGCATTTTAATAGCTTAATTTATACTGGCTTTGTATGATTGATTAGGCTGAATGATGGTTCCACTGGCTCTTGGACTGGCTGTGCTGTTAGCAGGGCAGTAATAATAGCAACAGAGTCCTGGGGAGCTGCTGAACCAACCCAACTGCCCAGCATTGAAAGAGGAACAGGTTTGCAGCAGGGTTTAGCAAAATAAATCCACCTAGATTCCTTGACTTCTACACTTGGAGTACTTTGCAGCCAAGAAAACGAGCGTTACCATAAGTTCTGGCCCTGCTTGGGAGTGGTGGTCTCAGGAGGCAGGTCTGTGGCGGGCAGGCAGCGGTGCAGCTTGTTCCCTCGGCCGTCACCGCCTGCGCTCTTCCGCTTCTCTGCAAAAGAAAAGCACAGGCTCAGGGACATTGCCGAGCAGCATTCCTACATTCCAAATACAGAAAACTAGCTGCACGTTTTAGCTGTATACTGACAAAGCACTTTTAAAACCAAAGGAGGAATAAGCAGCATGAATTTTTATTTCTGAGCAGCTCCAGACAACACTCTGACGTGAATTTAAATCTTTACTCATTCAGGCCTTTCATTGTTAAGGCCTGAATGTCCAAAGGAACATGCTGAAATCCTGCCCATTTGCTGCAGCAGCAGCTGAGAGATTCAATCAGCTGGAAGCAAGGAGTTGATCAGGAACACAGCTGGTCAGTATTTGAAAATATACCCAACAGAGGAGCTTGGAATGATGCACCTCCAGGTCAGTCAGTATCCAAGACACAGGTAGCTGTAAAGTTACACCTGGATGAAGGATCTCACTGTAGGTTCATCCTGTTCCGTTCCTCTACAGGTGTCTAGGTTTGTCCCTTGTCTAAGACAATCCCACCAGGTGAGGGCTTGGATCTAACTTTATAAGCTCTCCCATGCAGGATGCTGTTATTGGACTTGGTGTCAGAATGTGATGTTACAAAATGATCTTGACTGAAACTCAGCTGAGTCAGATTACTGCAGGGTCTTTAGTCCCAAGAACTATTTCCACAGAGAATTCTTGTTTCCTCCTGTACAGATGGATTTTTGTGCCTGTTCAAGCTCGCGAGGTTCCAAGATCCAGGCTCCAAATCAGCCAGGAAAAATCACAGAGGAAGCACTAGAAGTTCAGCAAGTCCCTTGCACCTCACCTACGCATTCAGCAAAGGTGAAGAGCAGGCTGAGAGGAAGTGCAAGAGGGATGTTCACCAAAACAACCTCAGTCAGCAAACCCGTGTATCTAACAGACTTAGACTTAACTTGTTACTATTCCACAGGCTGAGCTGGGAGTCTTGGCACCAGCAAAATATCAGCACTGTGATGGACATCCTCACTCTGAAGCACAACTGGCTAACTGTGCATGGGTCTGGCATGCTGCAACTCAGCAGGGTCAGAGTGAACTAGAAGGATGATACCAACTGGCATCAAGCTCGCTACTTGTAGGAGAGGAGACTGTATTCCACAGTCCTTAGGTGGGACACTGCAGGCAAGTCTCCAGATCTGCAGCAGCAGAAGGGAAATATCACCAGCACCTCTTGTGTGCAGACTTCTAGAGTTAAAAGGAGGCTTAAATCAGAGTATCCCCATGAAAACAATCAGACTAGGCAGTTCTTTCACACACATGACTCCATTCGAAGTGTCAGAGCACAGGAAATATCGTCAAGAGACCATACCTCCAGGGCTGTAGTCCTTCTTCAAGTCTTCCTTTTTCTGGTGGGGAAGGGTAAATCTGTAGTCTATACTGTCATGTACCCAGCCTTTCTCAATAAACAAGCCAGGAACCTCATCTGAAAACAGCCAGTACCTGCAAGAAATGCGTGTTGATAGGTAACTGTTTCCTTTTCTGGCTAGTTAAACACACAAACACTTTTATTTGCATTGAGGGGAGAAGCATCTGAGTGCTCGACTCACTAAAAGCTGAATGCATGTATATCTTTATGTTAGCACAGCTGATTGATAAACAGGGAAAGCTTTGCTCAGAATCCATTCCAAGAGTATGCCTGCGCAACAAACATGAAAAAAAAAGAAAAGATGGTAACCTCCTGAGCACCCAATGCCAGCACTTGAACCTGCACTGATCCTGACCTCCATGGGGAGGCTCCAAAAAGCTGGGCATGCAACCAGCCACTACACTCTGTATGCACAAATACTTTCCCCTCTATCTTCTCCCCAATTCCATATACCCTCCTATCAGTCCCTTCCTGGGGGATGGTATCTGACACCGCCCCTCTCTCAGGGCAGGGATGGAAGCACATGGTCATTTCCTTTCCCACCTGTTATGATTCCTATCAGTGCCGACTGGGGTCCTGCGCATCACCAGTTTGGCTTTGGCAATTCCATCCTGGAAAGTTTTCTCAGCAGCAGCTTTATGCCTGCGGATTCTTTCTTCTTCTGCTTCTTTCTCCATCCTCACTGTTAGAATCAGCAAAGAGCAGCATTAGCTTTTCTTTAATGTATCCTGACATCAATATTGTCTTTTATTTTACTACACCATGGGAGTAAAAAAAGCTGTTTTATTGGGGATTTTAGTTAACATTATTTACGACCATACACTCACAGATAATCCCACATTGTAGATAAGGTGCAAAAGCCATGCTCCATGAGGGATGCTTATCCCTCATTTGTTTCAGAAGTGAAATAACAATCCAGATGAGCTACACTGTCCACTTCCATCTGTCCAGCATCCACATTTACAACCAATAAAACCCCTAAACTATAATTCCAAAGTGTTCTCTCCTTACATTCATACTCCCCAAGCAGCATTACTTACACAGAGACAAGGTCTGGTGTTGCACCGCATGATTTAGAGAGGTTTGAGTGGACAGTTTATATTTACACACCTCCATAACTAATTCTTTAAAGCAATAAACAGAAAACTGAGAGTTACTGCCCAAATCCTGATCTGGGAGAAGGGCTGCTGGCAACAATCTGACCATGGGAACAGCAGCAGGACCAGCAGCAGTAGGAACTGCTTTTAGGCAGGAAATACCTCCTCTGTACCAAAGAACCTGATGATGTTTGGGTGTAAGACAAATTTTTGGTTTTCTGTTCCCAAAACAGATACTGTGTCATCTAATCTCTCAGTGCCTACCATAATTAGAAAGGCACTGAACAAAAAACACCCACAGATATAAAACTAGAAGCAGGTATTGTTCTTTCTTAAATTTACAAAGTTTAAACTGCCACAGGAATCACGGCAGTTAAATTATAAATCTCCAGGGAGCAAATCCTTTAAACCTGACAGTGCTTCTGAAAACAGGCTGTTGTCATTTTTGCCATGAAGTTATTCCACAACACACACTCTACTCACTAGGTAATTTTTCTTACCTCTCATTTGTATTTCCTGTTGCTCCCTCTCCTTCTTGGCTTGAATGGCAAGAAGGCGCCTGCTCTTTACAGCACTGATCATATCATCGGCTTCAATTTCCACCCGGCGCTCTATTTTCATCATTTCGTGTTTTTTCTTTTCGTTCCTCCCCATCATATGCTCTTCTTTCCCGCTCTCCTTGGTTTTGGCCACCATTTCTTTTCGCTTCTGTTTCTCTGCCCTCTTCTTGTCATTCTCCTCTTTCAGGACAGCCAGGCGCTCCTTCCACAGCTCAGCTGAAGCCTGCTGCTTCGCCTCCACGTGGTCCTGCACCGAGTACGTCATTAGGATCCGGTGACACAGCGCTCCAAGGATCCGTAATTTCTCCTCAGGAGTCAGCTCAAAGAACTCCGATGTCTCCAGTTTCTCCAAAAACTCATCCTGCACTTCATTATCCTCAAAAGTTGCTGAATCCTTACTTTCATCTACGTTATCCGAGACCTCACTTTCCTCTTGCACATCTGACTTGCGCAGGCACAGGCGAACCAACTCGGAAGCAGAATGCAGAGTAAGTGGGATTTCAGAAAGTTTCATTCCCAGCTCAGCATAATCCTCAGCAATTTCATCCTGCAGCAGGGTCTGCAAGAGGATGACCAGCACTCTGTTCAAGTACAGGAAGCCTCCCTTTTCTGCACAAAGGGCTTCCATCAGGGACACTGCTGTGATGGGATACTGAGCATCTGGCATCAACAACCCTGAGTAACAGCTCAGGAACTCCACCACCATGGCCACATCTCCAAAAAGTGTGTTGGGAAGTCCCTCTGGAGTATCAACCAGTTTAAAAGTAGGCAATACCTTCCCTTTCAGATCTTGGTCCTCAAATCGCCTCTGTTTTTCCAGTTTTTCCTTCATCTCCTTCTCCTTCCGCTCCTTTGCTCTTTCCTTCAGTTTCTCTTTCAGCTTCTCCCTTTTCTTCTTCATGTACTCCTTGCGCTGCTCCTCAGTCATGGTGGCCCATCTCTTCCTGTGCTCCAGGAGCTCGTAGCGTTTCTGCACCAAGCCCCGCAAGTCCTCGGGGAGACGGGCCCGGTCCTCACTGGAGAGCAGCCGAGCTGTTTTGGAGATGATGCAGGAAAGAGCACTTTTTTTGTCTTCCCGGTCTTTGTTTTCTTTGTAATAAGCAATGAGATGGAGCGCTGCAGGAGGCAGGTGTTTCTGGGGTTTCCTGGAAGATCCAGGGGTGCCACTAGAATTCCTGGGAGCCCTGGACACCTTAGTGGTACCTTTAGCCATGTCCAGCAGAGTCATTTGTTTCATTTTCATCTTGGGGGTCTTCAAACCTTTCCTAGGAGACTTTGCCTTCCCCGACGACTTCTGCCCATTCAGAACCCTTTTACCTCTTTGCTTTTTGTCCAAGGATTTGTTGTTGCCCTTTCCTAGTCGGCTCCTCTTTGGAATGTGAAAGTTAGAAGCAAGTTTAGCAGGTGACACAATTTTCATCACCTCTTCCAGCTCCTCCTTAGGACATTTTGAGTTCTTAGAGTTTTTCACCTTCAGCGGAGAGCCAATTATAGATTTTTCCAAATGCACGTGGCACCACAGGGTTGGACTCAGTGGCTGTCCCAGGGAAGATCCATCTGCTTTGGATTTCTTAGGAAGCTTTCTGTCAGGTGACCGAGAGGTCTTCCTCTTGGTTGAGGGATTGAGAGCCATATACTAAAATTAAAGAAAGAATGATTTTGTATTAATACTGAAACGTAAATAAAGGTTATCTAGATCTCTTTCTGTCAATCATTTTTGCCCATGTTTTAATGCTTTTTCTAATGAAATTGCTCACTGCATTAAGGGTAGCAGGTTTCTGCAGTCATAATGTCAGAGAATGGTCTGGGTTGGGATAAAGATCATCTTGTTCCAACCCCTGCCACAGGCACAGACACCTACCTCTAGACCAGGTTGCTCCAAGCTCTGTCCAACCTGGACTTGGACACTTCCAGGGATGAGGCAGACACAGCTTCTCTGGGCAATCTGTGCCAAGGTCTCACCACCCCACATGGAAGAATTTTTTCCCAATATTAAATGTAAACCTACTCTGTGTGAGTTTGAAGTCATTTCCCCTTGTCCTGAACAAATATTTATCTTCTAGTTTTAGAATACCACTTGACAGAGTCTATGAAAAAGTGGGTTTACTGAATGAACAAAATAGTGCTCTCTACACCAAAAGATGGATTTTAAAACAGCACATTTCATGGTATGGCATTTAGTTGATTAATGTTATACCTGGCTCGTTAGCACAAAGGGCTGGAAGAACCCATCCATGCTATGTGTGTACTCAGTACTAAATTTGTAGCATTTGCCATCACTCAATGCAGCCCCGTACATGAACCAGGCCTCATGAAGTCACGTGCATCCAGATCTTGGGTCCAATACCTGACACTACCACGTAAAGACTGTAGCTCTCCCATTTCTCTTAGACCAGGAAATCATATCTTTACCTGTAGGCAAGTAATGCAAACTATTGGAAAAACTAAAAGGGAGCTGCATCTCAAATTTTCAAACCAGACCACTGTTTCAGATGTTCAAGCCATGTCACCTCTCAAAAGGTCAACCTTCAAAAGAGTAGGTTTCCCTGCTCTGCTTCTCTCTGGATTTGACAGATATGTGGAATTGGCAGCTGGGGGCATGGTTTAGTGGCTTCATGATCTTAGGGGGCTTTTCCAACCCTAATGATTTTGTGATCCTAAAACCCAACCAGCACACTGAGGTCTTTGCCAAGACCCAAGGAATGGGTGGCAAAGCAAAGCAAAGCAAGTACTTTTAAGAATTCTTACCTTATGTGGGTCAAGCAAGAAGTCACTGAATTTACTGGGTAGGGAGTATTTCTTCACTAACTCATCCTCCACGACCCACGGGGCGTTCTCACACGTGCCAGCACGCAATGCATTGTGACGGATGAAGTACCGCAGGATCTCCTTGTTGGGAGGGCGCTCTGTGCGGACTAAGCTATCTGCTGGAACGTTGCTGATGATCTTGGAGATAACAAACAGACACACTGTTAATGATTAACTTCTAGCCACATTATAAATACAGATCATTTGGCTATAAGGAACCAGGATCACTGAACTGCTTCATGTCCAAAAACTCTTCACTCATTCAAAGCTCTCTTGGAAAGACTCAAATCAAACAGAATTTGCAGAACTGAGAGACAAAGAGATTGCTAGGAGAATCAGATAGTCAAAACAGTAAAAACCATGAGTTTATGATGCAGATTTTTTGCCCAAAGCCCACTGTTTTATCTCAGACCTTCCTCCAGCTTGTGCTTTCTACTGACTTTAAAGCTTTTACATATTCATGTTTGATATTTTTCCTGATACCAGAGGAGCACCTCCACACATGGTACTCTTCAAGGTCAGCACTGCCTCTCTTGTCAAATTACCAGAGAGCAGACAAAAAGCACAGAGCAGTGCTGCAGCTACCCAGAGCTTCCCAAAGCACTGCCACCTATGACTCAGAGCAGCTCGGTCAGGACAACAGCAACAACTGCCACTCATGATTTCACTCGTCTCATTAACTGCACAAGCAAAGATGAGGCACTAAACAGCAACCACGATAAGGCTCTGTGACTCAGTGTATGTAGTATCAAGTGTTTCTATGCACAAAACCTAATTACAGATAGAAACAGCCAGGCTGGTCAGCCTCACAGGCAATTATCCTGCTTCCAATGCCATGACTCTGGCAGAAAGTACTACATTGTGCTATATAATCACTGGCAGTGATTAATTAAACTTGCATATTCATGTTATAATAGAAAGGACTCAAGCAGAAAACTCACCTTATCTTCATTTTTCAGTTTGACATCGTATTTGTGTGGCAGGAATTTAGGCGGAACCCACTTCCTTTCTTCCTTCTTCAACGAAGTGGGAAGCTTTCGCGGAGACCTACGTGCTCGATCATCTGATAAAAAAAGGTGAGACACGGTCTTATTAAGTGAAGGGAAAAAAAAAAAAGGTTAAAAAATCCAGACCACCACCGATGGGGTACCCTACTTCTTGCTATCTGTACAGCATTTGGTTAAACTAGAACATTAGGAAAAGAACCCAAACTGGATTTTAGAAATAGCCTGAGGATACAGGCTGGGAACAGAGGCTCAGACCAGCTCTGAACTAAGGAGGTAACACCTATCTTCAAGGAGTACAAAGGATCCTCTTAATTTAAACCCATCTCTCTGCATCTCTGCCCTGCTTATGGAACTCCTGTCAACAGCCCTGGCTGCCTCTGCCATGCCTTCTCTGAAATAGTTCCATGGCAGGAATCACTGAACCGGTTTTGTCTTAAGAAGAAAGCAATCTCCAAATGTTTTTATGTTTGTGGCTACCATAGAATCATGGAATAGCACAAGTTGGAAGGGACCTTAAAGCTCACTGCATTCCACCTCTCCCCTGCCCCCCCCAACCTTCACTAGATCAGAGACACCTTCCACCAGACCACCACTCTCCAAGCCCTGCCCAACCCAGCCTTGGACACTTCCAGGGATGGGGGAGCCACAGCTACTCTGGACAAACTGTGCCAGAGCCTCACCACTCTCACAGGGAAGAATTTCTTCCTGGGATTCAAATAAAGCAAAGGAAGCATGAGGGATGAGAGTATCTACTAAATATATAGAGAACACAAGTAGATATTAAACCTGAATAAAAATATAGATCACAGAATCACATAATAAGAGCACTGAAGCTCCAGCACCATTATACCTAACATGGCATAAAGTGATCACGTGACCCCTTCTTTTGTGATTTACATTCTAGACTCCACAAATAGGGATGGCTATATGGAATTCCATCAAACAGCTCAGTATTTGGGCGAGGAATAAGAAACTACTCTCCATTCCATCCTAAAGTCAATTTTTTAAAGGCCAATTTCACTTGTTATTGCATTCCATTATAATAAAACATCCATCCATCCCTGGAAGAGTTCAAAGCAAGGTAGATGGAGCTCTCAGAAAAATGGTCTACTGAAGGTCTACTGTCCATAGCAGAGGGGTTGGAATGAGAGGATCTTTAAGGCCCCTTCCAACACAGCTGATCATGTATTTCTAAAGCATCTATGTTGTGTTGTCTCCTGTATTCACTTTACTTCCATGTCCAGCTCAAGCCACAGAACCTGCCTTCAGCAGTTCACCATCAATTTTTGGGACAATCTAGCCTCTCCTCACTCCTGAAGATTTTCCAGAATTAATTCCCAAAGCAGCTAAAAATATAAAGCTACTTCAGACTGCACAAATGATTCAAAAAAGCTTGTACAAAGCCTTACTTTATCTTCTGAAGGCAAGCAGACTCCTTAGCAGAGAGACTATCTTTCTCTGCCCCATTTCTCCTCCAACAAAACCAGCAAGTTTGACACAAGCATTAATACAACTGCCAAGGTTTGCTCTCCCCTCGTGCGCACACAGGCACACACACTCTTACACCATAGTTGTGCAGAGTTTGTTACTGCTTCCAATTACTCACTCTAGTGAGTGACTACACTCTAATGTAGTGACTTCAACCCACATCACACGGCCACATATTATTAGAACATTATTAGAGAGAAAAAGTCCTGGTCAGTGTGGCTGGGAACCTCCGGCCTCTGTGGATCCAACTCAGCATTTCCTACTTCTCTAGTCTGCTGCATAACTGAAAGAAATGCTACATAATTATATTAACACACTCTGGATTACTTTGTTTCAATGATGTTACTATGAGCCTATGTTACATTATAACCCAGAATGCAAAAGCATTAGCAATAAAATATCCTTTTAGTAACAGAATATGTACAAGGAAAAGAATTATAAGAGTGCATGTTTATTGCTTAGGTTATAACTCTGCCAGCATCTTGAGTTGGAAAATATTGAGGTTCATTTTTTTACAGAAAGGGGAGGACAGTCCCAGCTTGCAGAGGTGACTACACACAGGCCAGAACCACCAGAGGGACTGAAACAAGAGCAGGAGCCCTCATCCCTGCAGTATCCGATCTTGGAGTGCTGCACTGGCAATGCCCACAGCTGCTGGAATACCATGCACCAATAAACAAAGGATCATGGTAAGTATTTTTTAAACACCACACTCAAAACTGCTGCTGTAAATTTGATCACTGAGCATTTTTGAAGGAAAAGGTACTTCCCATGCCTCTTATGCAGCATCTCAAGAAAACCAGCACTCAATAAAAAATATAGGTATAAATAAATAAAGCATCATTAGCCCATCTCCAAGCACAACTCCCGTTTCCAATGATGTGTGTAAGGCCAGATTGCTTCTGAAACACCTTTTTTATTACTTCCTGATTATACAGACCACTGCAATGAAATCAGAACAGATTATAACAGTACCCATCAGAAAGAGCAGACAATTTTTAAGCTCAGACTTAGATCTTGGTATAACTTCTTTTCCACTCGGCTTTGCTATTTGTTTGCTGGGCTGTTTTCAAAGTTTCCTCTTCCCGACATTAGAGGAGATTACACACACTCTCCCATATGCTGGAAGTCACTATTTACAAATGCCAACAGTTTATTTATGAGACTTTAAAATAAAGCTCTCCAGGTTAGAACTGTGTTGTGGGATTGGAGTTGGTTTGCTTGAAAACACTTTTTTTGCAATCTGTTTGAAAGAATCTTGTAATTGCATTTTAAGAAGTTGCACAGGATAAGGATAAACTTAATGTGTTTGGCTGGTGTTTTGTTTTGTTTTCCTTTCAACAACACTTCCTCAGAGTCAAGAAAAGCCTTGGACACCACTACCTAGCTCTGCATCATGGAAGAGCATATGAAAGAAGAGTAAGGTTTTAAAGAATGCTTTATTTTGAACTCCTAGGAAATAGAAATTGTCTCAACATATGAAAATTGGAAAGATAATAAACAAAAAATGAAAAAATCCCACTTATTTTTTATAACAACCAGGGACAAAGAGAATTAGAGCTTGTCTCTGACTCCAAAAGAACACACTTTAGAACCAGGGAGGTTTCCTCTGAGGATGAACATCGCAGCAAAACTTTAATTTTGAACAAACCTTGGCCGTTCCCCTCATTTTTTTTTTTTAAATACACTTGTTATACTTTAGACATCTATACATTTCATGCATTGCTTTTGGTATTACACCTTAGCATGACAGCACATCTTCTGCTTTAAATCAGGCAAGAACAGGTGAAAGCCAACAGCACTGATGCCCCAAAAATTCAACACTAACAAGAACAACTTTTGGATTTTCACCCCATAACACTGTTTAGACATTCACAGCCCAGCCCCGAGATGTACATAAACTCCAACACTCACTGCCAGGTGCTACCTGCTGCCATGCTGTGTCTCTACTTACTCATACCGTCCCTTCTGTTGTCATCCTCCTTCAGCATAGCTTCCTTCTGGTTGTCCTGGGCTGCCTGGCTGGAGTTCTCCTTGTCACTTGATGGAGAATGACAGGCTCCGTCAGATTTCTTTTCTGAGGCCTCTTCATCAGCTTTCTCCAGGGGATGTATTTTCACAACTTTTACAGGCAACATTTTCTCCTTACCAACCTGCACCAAAATATTGGAGAAAGAAGACTGAGCTTGAACAAGACAGGTGAGCTACTGGGCTTTAACACTATGAGGAAGGGAAAAATACCTGCTCAGACGACCTAGAAGCAAAACTCCTAACCCACAGTGTTTTCCAATGCTGCCTCCTCAGCCCAAGGACACAGTATGTGCACAAGGTGCAAGCGTGTTCTCAGCAACCCCAGTTGTCCTAAACACTGGTCACATACAACATTAACTCCTCCACATTTTCAAAAAAGTTCTGAGTTTCATCAACAGTCCCAGATTTGGAGAGAATTTTCAAATCTTTAGGGCCTTTTTAGAGATTTTTAAGCTTTGACTTCAAGCTCCATTTGTTTCAGATGACTGCTCCTTCTGGCAATGTGTAAGGTGAAAATATTATGATAGGTGATTATATTTAATTTCTTCTAATTAAATAATGTATTTATATATCAGCAGATCATCAAATATTTAAGTAATATAACAATTTTATCTGTTTCTCATGCACACACAAGTATTAGTCATTTTACTCTTGCTATTATTCCAGGATCCTGGAATGGCTTGAGTTGGAGGACCCTTAAAGATCATCCAGTTCCAAATCCTTGCCATGGATAGGAACATCTCCCACCAGAAGTATGGCTGAACCACAAAACCATTTTCCATCCAAAAGCAGGTGCTGTCACTGGGATTCTCCAGAGAATAAATTTTCACATCCTTCTAGTAACTTGAGCAGCTAACATATTCTTCCCATCTCCTGGCTCTTTAGCTATCTGGAATTAGCCCTATGCAGAAGTACAGGATAAAATGGAAAACATGTCCTTACCTCAAAGTCACACTCTTCTCCCACTGCAAATTTGGTCATGATCTCCAACCAAGCTGCATCCACCAACTTTTCCAATGACACAGTGTTGTGGTGGACTATTTCCAGGACCAGTTTCTCATACCAGATAGGGAACTCCTCCTTTAAGCTGAGCAAGCACAGCAGTTTTCATTATTCAGGGAATAAAAACGCAAATGCAAAGTACCCTCACATTTCCCAATTCCAGGAATTCCTGTTAAGAGCCAGGACGCTGTCTGAGGCAGATGCTCCATTAGCGTGTAAACATCCAAGGGCTTTTTGCTCTCCTCCCTTGCCCCAGCACTCCCCCAGGTGTTAGCTGGCATGAAAATCCCAACTGTCCTGTATCCCAGAAGGAATACTGTAAACACTCAGAAAGAGCAGCACTGAGTGTGAACCCTTTCATGATGGTTATTACTGTTTCTCTATTAGATATTAAACATAGATCAAGATGATGCAATTATCCTGGGGCTTGTTACTTTAAAATATTTGTTTCCAATAACACCATGATTCTGATGAAGATTCAGCATTTCCTTTTCACCCCACCAGGCTGACAGTGTAGTAGAGACAGGGGCAGGTTTAGAAAATCAAATTATCTTGCCAGAGAAAAATAGCTTGCATTTCACATGTCATGATCTTCAAACTTTTCCATTCAAAGAAAAGAAAGGACTGTGACATTAACTTCCCTTCTAAAAGCTGACCTCAGGTAGCTGACAGGGGCACTAAGGAATACATTGTATAAGGCCTTCTGGCTAAAAAGTAAAGTCTATTTCAAGCTGCCATAAGGAGGAAAAAAATACTCCGTTTTTCCAAAGCACTTTCAGCTTCCCAGACTCCAGGATCTGTGGCTGAGAACCCTCAGGTATACGTGCTGTGTTACAACTGACATAAGCAAATTTATCCTTTTAGCAACCTATCGAAATGAACTTTTTTATCCAGTTTAGTGTTGAGTATTAAAGCAGACAAATTGCCTGGGAAGCTTTTCATCCCATTCCAAAGAGACAAGACCAAAGCCTGATTTCACAGAATCTTTCTCCCCCCTCTCCACCCTTAGAGAGATTATAGATGAATTTGTTATTGAGAAATTCAAGAAATCTCCCATTTCTATTTCACTGACATTTCTTAATGTTTCCAGAAGTGGTCAATCAATCCAATACAGATAACCAAAAGAAAGTAGCAGTAGACCACTAGGTTTTGACTCAGGATTTTAAGTTTATGGAGCTGCCTCTGCACTGACCCTGCCCTCTCAAATAAGAACACCAGGGAGTAAAGCCAGTAAAGGCAGTAGCTCTTTCTTTCTCTGAAAGAAATAAGGACTATTAGCAAATGGGCTTCTTATTTGTTGGCTTTAAGGTTGCAATTAACCACAAATGATGGTGAATTTCTCCTTAGGAGAAGGCTGTGAACTCTAGGCCAACAGATCAGAAACATGAGAGAGAGTTTGAAAATAGAGGCAGCAGAAAATTCCACCTCTTAGGTGGACATTTTCCTCAGTTTATATCCAGGAGGAAAGAAGTCACAGAAGTCCAAGTCATCAGTTGACAGAATGGACAAAGATGTCACTTGTTTGGCATAACTCCTACGATTCGGTAATCACACAGTAAATAATGTGTGTTGGTTGAGACAAGGACTTGCACCTTTACAGAAAAATTCACTTCTATGACAAGGGCAATGCTGGATCTTATCCAAGGATTCCTGTGGGCTAGAAGAGGTCGGGGCCACAGCAGCCCAGAGGAACACAATTGGCACAGAACAAGGACTCTTGTTGTTTCCAAGTAGAGCAGATTCCCCAAAATCTCACTACAACCTTTTTTTATTTAGTGCAACAACTCTAATGCAGTTTTGGAGGAAATAACTGCAGGTGTGGACCTGGCTGATCTCAAACACTTCAACCAACTTTTTTTTATTCTATTTTGACTTTACATTGTTCAAGGTTTGTTATGTTTTCCTCTAAAATGTTCCCAATACTCCAGGGGCTTAAAAATATGCCAACTGCCATACGCTCAACTATTTGGTACCAAGATACAGCATTAAATAAGTAAATTACCCAATTGCATTAGTGATGGTGTAAAACTTGGACTTAATTTGCTTTCAACTCCAGAATCCCCATATCTCCTTAAAACTCCTTACCTCACAAACTAGCCACACACATTCCCAAGCCCACTCTTACACCCCAATATCTAAAGAAAGGCACCAACTCATGTCTCCTCTGGTACTTACAGCTCAGCAACCTCCTGCTCCTCCTCCCAAGCCTCTTTGTGTGTCAGCTGGCTGCTTCCTGTGCTCTTGCACGTCCAAATCCGCTCGCTGTATCGCTCTAAACGTGCTTCGTACTCTCTGTACAAGTGGCAGCTCAGGAAAACAGGATTTATGCAGTGGAGAGCACAATCACCATAGCACAAAAAAGTAAAATTTAATTCAACTTGTATGACTGGAATGTACATAGGCTAAGGAGAGCCTCAATAAAGTCTAAACCTGTGACTACTGTGAGGATGCTGCACTAAAACCCAATGTGTTGGTGCTGAGGCCAAAATGCCTGTCCTGCTCATCTTGGCACAGAAGGTTCTCATAACCAATAGCTCAGCTGCACTGCACAAGGAGAACACAGATGGCTGAAGGTTTCACAGCATTGCTAACTTACTTTTCAGCTTTTCCAGTCTGATACACTGGAAAACAGCACAAGCAATGTCACTGGCACATTTAGGAAGTACAGCATGGATTGCTGCTAAATTCCTGACAATACCTGTTGTGGTACTGCTACTACAGTGCCTTATGGTGGCGCTACAAAATACAGATGCAAATTACCAGGCTATCCATTACCCTCGAGCTTTTGAAAAAACCCAAAAAAACCAACCTAAACCATTTGAAACTGAAACCCCTAGAAAGGCCACTTTTTCCTTTGGTTTCAAACAAGAGCATCCTTTTGCGTTCCAACATGAGGATCTCTCTCATCAACCACATCACCTGGAATCACATGGAATCACAGAATCCCAGAATGGTTTGGGTGAGAAGGGACATTAAAGTCCATCTTGTTCCACCCCCCTGTCACAGGCAGGGTCTAGACGAGGTTGCTCCAAGCCCTGTCCAACCTGGCCTTGAACACTTCCACGGCTTCTCTAGACAACTTGTGCCAGGGGCTCATCATCCACACAGCAAAGAACTTCTTCCTAATGTCTAATCCAAACTTATTCTCTTTTAATTTGAAACCATTCCTACTTGCCCTGTCACTTTATGCTCCTGTAAAAAGTCCCTCTGTCTTTCTTGTTGGCTCCCTTCAGGTGCCAACACTCCTGTGTCACAACCTGCCTCAAGGTTATGTTATTCCAGGTGGAAATACACGATTAAAGAGTGCCTGGGCAAGACACTGGGGTGCAGAGAGCATTAGCCACTATGCTGTGAGCATCTTTGACTGCTCTCCCTGGTCCACCTGAGTGGTAATTAATGGTCAGGGTAAAGAGAGAGCAGCTACTTCACATTTACTACAGACAGAAGATGCACAGGCACAATTATGAGTGTGGTGTAAATCCACACCAACTGCTCCGTGACCAAGTTGCCACACGCCTTCTAATGGGAAGTTAAGAGGAGAAATTCTAAGAGAAGCAAGAAAAGTACCTTTTGCTTCTCCTGCATATGCTCTCCAGCAGCAAAGCCAGCACGAAGCATGAGGCACACTGGGTATAGCCACAGCTCAGCCCACTGCCACAGAGTCTTGTGGGAAGAGCAGAATGCTCTACACTCTTGCACAGGCAGAGCCACCAGCCACAGCAAAGCACTCGGCGTGTCTCACACATTGTCATTCAAGAACATTTTAGTGCAACCAATCTATATTTTTTCCCTTTAGTGACTCCTATTAGAACTGTAACTTCAGCAAAGCCAATTTCCTTAGATGTCTCCTCACAGCCCCAGTGTAAAGCATAACAAGGTGCTGCATTATGGGTCTTGATGTACAGGTAACTCACAGACATAGCAAGCAGCACTGTGCAAGGATATTACCCAGGAACAGAGTCAACTCCAGAAGAGTCTGCCACAGCACTCCCTTTTCCTGCAGCACACTGCAAAATCCAGCAGAAATCCCATGGTCTCCCAGCTTGTGGAGTCTCCTGCCCCTCAGCAGAAGAACAGATCTGACAAGTCATCACTCCACTATGATTCAAGACCTCTGGCCCATTCTTACCCTCCTTGGGGTTTAAAAGATGCTAATTTTTTCACAGAAACAAGAGGTTCTATGGTTCAGCGGCAGGAAGTTTGATCACTGTGGTGGAGCAGAGCCAAGGAAAAAAATCACAGCTCACAGGGAGCTCATCTGCAAAGCCCCACCAACCAGCCCAGAAATGTCACTGTGATGCCTGTTGTAGTGATGCTGAGCTATGAGAGAAAAAAATATAAAAAAATTAAATCAAAGAAAGCAGGAATCCTCTTTGAATTTACAGCAACTTGAGACTGGCACAGGTTGCCCAGAGTAGCTGTGGCTGTCCCATCCCTGGGGCCAGGTTGGACAGGTCTTGGAGCAACCTGGTCTAGTGAGAGCTGTCCCTGCCCACAGGACAGGGGAGTAGAACAAGATGAGCTTTAAGATCCCTTCCAACCAAACCATTCTAATATTCTATGATTCAATGATCCAATTGATCACTTTAATAATGACTAAACTGCAACTATAATACTGTTTATTTCTGTGCCTTTCCCACAAAGAATAGCATTAAAACGAAATCCAATCCTCATGGCAGACGGGAGCTTAAATGCAGGAGCAGCAGTCATTTCCAGCTCTATCCACCAATGCCTCTCTGCATTCTCCCTTGCTTTCCTTCTGTCTAGCTGCTGAATAATGGAATGACGCATTTTCCCCCAAACATCATTTCCCATATCAGCAGGGAGATCCAAGAGACTTCTCCCTATGAATGTTCCCCTCCTTGTACACACCTATGAGAACATGCTTAATTTCACCACATCAGGACTTACATTTCCCAGACCAGCCTGGATGTTAGAAGTGATAGGTATGGCCATTCCCTGTTCAGCTCAGATCTGCCTCTTCCATGCAATTTAATTCCTTCTCCAGCTGGCCAGCTCATCTAACACTGACCCTGGACACACTCCTTACCCAGGGCTCCAGACTTGTCCCACATCTGATCCTGCCTTTGTGCTCTGCCAAGACCTCCAAGTCAGGTCCTGCTTTGAATTCCTGGGGCCAGCAAAAAGCCAAAATGCATGAGGATATTTCTGCAAAGTTTACTATAGCTCAAACTTTCCACTACATAAATGCTGGTTTCTTTCTCCACTCAGACTGGAAACCCAAGAAATTTCAGATTGTTCAGCAGGTCTTAGCCGGGACTGCGAGTCATCATGCCCCTGGTATGCCATAACCAACCCATCTCTCTACACAGTTGGAGCCTCCATTGCCAAAAATTCCCCAACACAGGAATAAATAAAAAACCCCTGGACACAAGCTACTTGTGAACATTGCCCAAGAAGCTATGAATAACATGCATATTAAACTAAACACCTGACTACCCACTGTGTAGCTGTTAATACATCACATCTGTTTGCATCCCAGTGCAAATCACCCAATGCTGAAAGTTAGCAAAATTAAAGTACAAACAAAACTACAGTAAAAAAAAGGGACCCTTTTAAAGAAAGATGTTTAGAAGTAACCAAGCTAACTACTGGACAAAACAACTGCTGAGGGAATAAAAAAATTTACTTCCTCTTCAGTTAGTAATTTTTGGGAGAGCACTAGTATCAACTCCAAAAAAAGTTTTACTCTATCTGAATTGTTTGCATTTATATTAGCCAAGAAGGTAAACTTCCCAGAAAGGCAGGTACATTTATAAGGTGTCACTCCTTGGACGTGTGGCAAAGTTCTTCTGCAATTGGAGAGAGTGACACAACAGCGCCTTGGTGTTGCCACCTTCCAGGCAGTTTGTCTGGCCGGCATCACATGCGAGGATGTGAGCAGCAGCCTTTAACCCGCCAAACCCGGCCCATCCCCCTCCTCTTCCTTGTGCTGATACCATACAGAAGCATGAACTAAAGAAAGACAACAGGTTTTTATCCATTGAGGAGACAATACAGCTTCCCAAAACCATGCACCAGAAGCTGAGGGAGAGCTTTTCCTGGGACAGCCCAGGCTGGCTGAGCTCTCTGAACTCCCTCCTGATCCAGCAGCAGTTTTCCAAACCATGCTGCGGCAGACCCACATGCCCACAGCTGAGCTGACTCTTCACCAGGGTACACACTGCATATTCGGGAGACTGCAGAGGCTCAGCATCACTGCACTAGTGGCAGGACCATACACATGCAAAGCATTTTCCTGCTCAAAGCAGACCCCACTGAGCTCACGTAGGGATGAGTCTAGCCCTGGCTGCCCCACGGTCTGCCATCCCCACACACACACGATTAGCAGGGACCGAGGCTCTGCCAGGATGCAAAGGGCTCTACACAGCAGGACTTCTCTTAGAACATTTTTGCAGGATTTGGCAGCCAAAGGAAAAACTAAAGCTGCAAAGGAAAAAGAGGCCCAAATAAACACCTGAGCTCTGCTGACCAGTTTATTCCACTCCCACTGCCGGCAAACACTTCCACAACACACACCCAAGGGGCAGATGTCTCTCCTCATGCACACCACCACAGTGTCCATTTTTGGTGCAACCCACTATGCAGCAGCTGCAAATTGTAACCAAAAAAAATGCTTTAAGAACCTCTGATGTTTTTCAAATGCCTCACTTGTAGCTGTGCAGTAGAAGGACTTACATAGTCTTTAGGGAAAGAGTTGATCAATAATTTTCCAAGATATAAAACAATTCAGGAAAATATATTCTGTCAGGTCTTGGCATAAGTAACAGAGTAAAGACTCAGGTACTTCCTGGCACACTCTCAGTTAGGCCCTTCCCATCTTCCAGAGCCACTCCTCCTCAACACTATCTAGGATAAATAGAAGTGGCTAAAAAACCCCTCCAAGTCTTCCTTGGGTAGCATCTCCCTCCAGCTCACTGGCTCATTTGCAATTTTCTGTTCCACTTTTGGCCTAGCATATATTATACACAGTCAATAAGGCAGAAACCCAGCATTGCTTGGTTTCTCTTTATAGCCTCATGACGTCTGACTGTGAACATGAACTTTCTAGAACATGGCTGCCTCCCACAGCACCCCATGAAGTACTTCCTCCAAGAAAAGAGCATCTCTCCAGAACCTCAGTGCTTGCCTTGGTTTCTTCTTTCCATTTGATCCTACAGCTAACACCCTCTCCTCTCAGATGGATAAACTGTCCTTTTTTTCCCTTAATTTTAATATCACCCAAGTGTTTGCACAAACACATTCTCTACCTACTCAATAGGTCCACAAGAGCCACCCAACAAAAAGATGCTCTCAGACGGAGCCCCAGAACACCTGTGTACTGTTCTGACAAGGCAGATAACCCTTAAAGACACACCTTCTTTTATAAAAGTAGTATGTAGGTTTAAACTCTTTTTGATCGCTATCATTCCTCACAGGGAAAGAACTGCCTGGTCAGGTGGATGACTGAGCTACTTTCAGTTTGCACACACCAAAAGAGCAGGTTGCTGTCACAGACTGAATGTTTTAATCTGAAATACAGTTATAAAAGCAAGTCTCCAACACTGTACCTAATCTCGTTCTACTGGGCTGAGTGCATTAACAATGTCTACCTGCACTCAGAGATGCATTTCCTTTTCAAAAGCCACCTAATCCTTCCTAGGGGCTTCCTCTGCCTGTTCTGCTCACTGAAGAAGCAAGACACTCTTCAACACAGAGTCTGTGGAAGTTCTGGAGCCCCTTTGTCTTCCACACTGCCAACATCACCTTTCTATATCCACGCATTCCCTTTCGCTTAGGGCCCTTCCTTAGCTCCCAACTCAGATCCTGATTTCTGTACCACAAGCACCGCCTGAGCCCTCTGGAGCGGCCAGGCTGCCGCTGCAGCGAGGTGCTGCCCCTTCAGCCCTGCAGCGGGCCCGGCCCGCGCTCTGCGGCCGCGCTGCTCTGTCAGTCAGCTGCCGGCCTACGGTCACCTCCTGCGACCAAGGGCTGTCACACGCAGAGGGGAAAAAAAAATTTTGAAAAATTGTTTCTTATGCAAAAACAGCCTAGGAAGAGATACGTTCTGAACGAAAGCCTGAGATGCACACAGGGAAAGCTGCTGCCGCTGTTTAATTCTCTAGAAAATAAGGACTGCAGAAGCCTCCGATGCCAGTGTGCTCCTTGCCCGCAGAACCCCAATGTCTGCACCCGCTCCAGGAGCGCCTGAATTGCTCCCACAGCCCACTCTGACGGTCCCCGGTGCCCGTTAATTCCGCTCCCCGCCCGCTCCAGCCACGCGGACCTGCTGTCCCGCTTCTCCCGCCCGCCGGGAACAGGCTCCAGAACTCTTCAGGGAACAACGACCCCGCGGCAGCGCCCGCCGTGCTCTCCTCACAGTCCCACTCCCCGCCCGGCCCCACCGCCGCTTTGTTCAGCTCCACTGCCCCGGGACCCACCCCAGCCCCCCCACGCCCCCGGTGTGGCGGATACTCGCGGGTGCGGAAGGCCTCCTGCGTGTGGGGGATGACGAACCGCTCGCCCGGCTCCCCCGGCGGCAATGGCTTAGCCAGCGGGAACGGCTTGCGGCCGAGTAGCGGCGCCATGGTGGGACCCGGCGGGGCCCGGGCGGGACGGTTGAAAAATGGCGGGAGATTCCGCTCCCCCTCACGGCGGGCGGCGGGACCGGCCCCGCGCGCGCGCCCCGACCCTGCCGCCCCGCCCCACAGCGCCCACCCCCGCGCCGCCGCGCCGACAGTCTATTGGCTGAGCGCCCGCTCCGCCAGCTGCGGATTGGCCGCACGGGCGGTCGATCGCGCCGCCTCGCCCCGCCCCGCCGGCGCGGCGGGGTGAGAGGTCGCGTTATGTAAGTGGCAGCGCAGCGCGCGGCTCCATTTTGTGGCCTCCCGTTATCCGCCCTCCCCCCCTTGCGCGCGGCAGCCAATCTGAGCGCACTCCGCCCCCTCCAGCCCCGCGGCCACCAATCAGAGCGTGATCCGGCTACCGCCCCTCCTCGCGCCCCTCCGGGCGCCGCGGCGTGGCCGCGCGCCGGGCTTTGTCCTCCGCGTCTGGCGCGGGGCATTGTGGGGCTGGAGGTGTTGGTGTGGCGGGCGCGGCCGCCCTCAGGAGCCGCGGGCCGGGCCCGCCCGTGCGGCCTCTCCGCAGCCCCTCGGCGCCGGGGCGGCAGCTCGGCCGTGCGGGCCTCCGGGGCGGTGAGGAGGAAGAGGAGGCGGGAGCCACGGCCTGGCGGCTGTAGGGGCAGTGGGGAGGTAGCCCGGCCACCCTGTGGGTGCTGCTCCTGGGAATAGAGGAAAGACAAAAGTTCGAGAGTTGTGGGCTTTGTGGGTTTACGGTTTTACTTTTTCTTTATAGGAAATGTTGTGTGGGGAGTTTTTGTGGCATGAACGTTTACCGAGGACTGGAGGGGCAGCAACTCGAGCACTGCCTGCCTAAAGCAGTCAAAGAAGCTGTGGTCTCATACCTCTTTCCCAGGGATTGGGAAAGCAGATTTGTGTTTAATGTGCAAATATATTCTAGTTATCCTGGGTTTGTTGTGTTCATGGCAGTGAGGACTAGGTCTGCTTTATATACCCCTGTTGTGGCTGCTTCAGGGTGAGAAGCAGCAGCCCTGAGAAGCTGCTTAGAATCACAGAATACCAGAATGGTTTGGGTTCGAAGGGACCTTAAAGATCATCTTGTTCCAGCCCGTGCCATGGGCAGGGACACCTTCCACTAGACTAGGTTGCTCCAAGCCCTGTTCAGCTTGGCCTTGGGCACTTCGAGGGATGGGGCAGCCACAGCTGCTCTGGACAACCTGTGCCAGTGCCTCACCACTCTCACAGGGAGTAATTTTTCCCCATACCCAGTCTAACCATGGCCTGTGTCAGGCAGATAGATAGTCAGATTACCCCCTGCACGTGGAAGGCTGTTTATGGTGGGTGATTTGGCCCAAAGGGATGTATGAATTGGGACCGGTTCTGCTCTGAAGCAACAGAATTAATGGTGCAATTAATTTCTCTAGAAGACAGGGGAGTAACTGCATCTTAGTATTCTCCAGGTTGTAGATGTAATCATCAGATTATTGCTGTGTTTACTAGATTGCTTTATAGGAATGAGGATCCTGTCATTTCTGCTAGTGAAGTATTAAAAGCGTTTAACTTCCCTGGGGGCACACTCATTTGACGTGTTGTGTAATTCTGGGAAGAAGTTTGTGCTGTGAGTGTCCTTGGATACTTGGATTGCATAATGGAGCACAGAGCACAGTGTCTGCTGGAATCAAAAATCTACTGTGTTTTCCACAGCATTGTAAACAGGCAGGAAAGAAGGGTAATGCTGTAACATAAGTGTTCACTCCTTAAACTGTTGTTATTGGTGGTAGTAGTAGTATTCTGCAATGGAACAGGTTCCCAGTGAAGTTATGCCCCATCCCTGGAAGTGTCCAAGGCTAGGCTGGACAGGGCTTGGAACAACCTGGTTTAGTGATAGGTGTCGCTGTCCACGATTTGGATGGACCAAGATTATCTTTAAGGTCCCTTCTGACCTATCCCATTCTATGTACCAGAATAGATATGTAATGCTGTAAATCCATCAGTGAGTGTAAGAATGGTTGTTGAGGATTCCCGTTACCCTTGTAAGCTGCTGTAGGAGTTGCTTGAAATCACAGTCAGCATACAGCCAGTGAAAAAGGTTCTTGTGGTACTTCACATTGAGCTTGACTTTATTCCATGTTATTTTGTCAGAAATTAGAGTACCTGAGCTGAAATTCTATGTGGTGTGCGTCTGCCTCTCTGGCCTTCAGGGCAAAGTGGGGAGGAGAAGGAAAACTGGAGTGTAATGAACTGAGGGAGAATGGGGATCAGATACAGAGCTGTGGAGCAGTGTAATTTGGGGAGAACATGCTTAGCTGGAAGGCAGTGTTGAGTGAATACAGCTACTCTGTAGCTCTGACACTGGGGACACCTCAGGGCTCACCATGGAGCCATGTGCCTGTTCCTCGGTAGCAAACCATTGGGATCTGAGGCGTAGCAGCCTTCTGGTGTCGGTACAGGACTGGCAAAGGTCTGGTACCCCCCAGTCATTTTTCAGGCTGGGAAATTGCGTGTAGTTCCTGGCACACCCTCACCAGAGAGCTGGGCGTTGACCCCGCAGCTGCTTGCTGAGGCATCCAAAGGTTGGGTTTATCTTCACAGGCAATACTTGCCTGTCGCAGCAGCTTTTCAGCCTCAAGAGCTCTGAGTTACTCCAGGATAGTTTTCCAAGGGTGTTGTATACTGTCTCCCAGTGCCCAGGAGATGGCAGTCCTGCATTTGGACAGTGTGTGCAGCTGTTCTCCAGACACACCAGAGGTTGCCTGAAGAGGAAAATCTCATCATGGGCTGCCTGCTTGGCTCTGCTGGGGACAGAAGTGGCCACATTTGCGGGGTCTGGTGATCCGTCCTGTTCTTTGAGATGCCAAAGCTGTGGTGGTGAGCTGTGAGAACAGTCTCTGCTCAGCAGGCAGGCGTTCCTGGTGCGTATTGATGGTGCAAACTCCAGCAGAGGATTGGTGTCACTGTTGTCACCATGGAGGACCTGGAGATGCAAGGTCCGTGCAGCTGCAGCTCCTCCATGTGGGAAGGTTTAATCACAGCCAGATGAAAGCGCCCTTGTGAGGATGGAGCCCAGATGAAGCCTTATCACTGGCCGTCTCTTCTCAGCCATGGCTGGTGCCTTTAGCATTCCAGCAGGGAGAACATGATGGAAATCGCCGTTGGACCCCCTCCTCCTCACTTACAGCCCTCAACTGCTCTTACCCTTCCCCTCAATCCCCATCCTCACTCCCCTTCACCAGCAGTGTACATAGAGGAAATAGAAGCATTTGGACTCATGTGAAATAACCTTCCACTCCTGTTAAACACTGGTGGAACTAAGGGGATTTACCTGAGCAAATGAGTTGAATACAGGCAGGAGATGAAGCTGTGTCCCTGGGTATGTTCTCAGATCTTCCCTCTTCAGAAACAAAAGCAGATTTTCAAGTCTGGTACGTGCATGTTTGGAAAGCAAGACTGAGTTGGTGACCCAGAGGAGTGAGGAGCTGGTGAGTGGTGGGAGAGGTGACACATGAGGCTGTCCAGGCTGGCCATGCTGCTGTCTGGCTCTTGTCATGACTTGCCTGGCCAGAGTGCACCTGAGGAAGTGCTGCATTGATGCTGTTCCTAGCAGCTTCCAAACACACTTGGAGGTGCTCGTGGTTTGCAAAGCCCTTCTCTGGGTCATGGACTTTCTCTGTACTGACAGCTATTCCTGGGATCTGTGCTTTGGAAACTGTTTCCTCTTGTGTTCCTCTACACTTTCAAGCAGTTTCTCAGTTTCCTCATCCTTCCCATGGCAATCCAGATTTCCCAGTTACCCCATACTGCTCCTCTGGGCTGGTGAATCAGCAGAAGCCAACTCTGCCCCAAGTATTCCAAGGTCAGTTTGATGCTAAATGTGACTTTGGCCATGTGGGTCATAACATGCCTGTCCCATCACTCCAGGTAGCTGCCAAGATCCAAACTGCCCTCACCCCAGTGTCTGCTGGAGTACACAGTGCTAGACTCGGTGCCAGCTGTCTGGACATTGTGCTGACACACCTCCATAAATAACACAGGAGTGGGAGCAGGACACAGCTGTGGGTGGTGGCCAAGTCTGCCACCCTGCTGTCCCAACTGATGCTCCCCAGAGGGGAGCTCCCTCAGGGCTTTGCATTTGGAGCTGCAAGCAGCCTTGTGTCTTTCAGAGAAAAAGGAGAGAGCTGATTAAACCTGGAGGAGCTGGAAGAGTCACAGAGATGGGACTTCAGGGAGGATTTAGTTAAAAATGGCCCAGATACATCAAACCATCTCCTGCAGAAAGCCATACCCCATTACTGCTTCTATGTGCAGGACAACTTACAGTACTTATTCTATTAGAAAGAAGCCTGATGCTGCTTTGATATATTGCCAGGAGACTGTGGTAAAGTTTGTGATTCTATTTTCCTTGACTGATTTCAGTCAATCACTTCCGATAGAACTGGCTGCCTACCTGATGCTGAGGTTACATTGTGTCCCTGCCAGGCAGGCAGGATCCCGCTGGAGTGGGCAGAGCAGCACCTGAGGAGCTCCCAGGGGTGGGAAAACAACAGGCTTCCAGGGTATGTCCCCAAAAATCCCCAGCATTATTGACCTCCCAGTGAGGCAGTGAGCACTGCACAGCTCCTGGTTCATAGCACGTACAACAGGGGCAGATTCCATGGGACATCTGCAGATGCTCTTTCTTTGCTGCTGCTTTGATGATGTCCCAAGGTGTGTCTGAGTCAGCTCTCCTGCTGCAGCCTGGAGTTAATCCAGATGCTAGATGGAATATTGTTTCTTTCTAACATCAGTGAACATTTGAACTGAACCAAAAGGCTCTGGCTTTACTCCATACCTGTGAGCCTGAAGCATGTTTTTGGGCTGCTGGTCTTGCTGAGGCAGTATATGGCCATCCCAGGTGCAAATATACATTGTTATATATATTTTTGGTCACAGTTTCACTATCAGAGCCTGTCCTGGTTTAGGGCAAATTTGAGAGGAAACTTCCGAAGGGGTCCCTCAAGAAAGCCAATTCAAGTGGCCCCTCCCCCTACTGGTTCAGAAAAAAATTCTTTGGAGAAAAGTGGAAAAAACCTGTTTATTTAAAAAGAAAAGTGTTCACAAACATAAAAAATTTAATAATATTGAGCAATAAAACCTCTTGCTGTTCTGAAGAGAAGGCAAATTCACAAAGTTCTTTTCGTGGGGTGTAACTTTGGTTTGCTCAGTCTCTTATCTGTCCTTTCCTGCACTGGAAAATGCTGTGTCCCAGGCCCTAGTGGGCCGCAGGTGTGAGCACCTGGTGCTTTTCTGGATTTTCAGTCCAGAGCAGGGCCAATCAGTTCCAAGAAAAAGAAAAGCCACAATCTGGGGAACTTCTCTGCATCAGCTAGCCAAAAAAAAGCTAACCAAAAAGCAAAGGAGTGCAGGAAAAATGGGACTTCTGGACAGCAAATCAATATGATTTTGCAGAAGGCAATTTATTGTTTACAATTCACCCTAATTATACATTCTAGAACTACTGTCCACGCGGTCACACATTTTGTGATTGGCGATTCTTGGGTATTGATCCGCCCTGTCCAAACCCCCCAAAGTCAGTGACTGGTGGTCACCTGCAGCGTCGCCTCCCGTTATCCTGGGCTTTCTAATCTTGGTATTCTGTGTTTTCAACTTCTTCTCTCCCAGTTTAGCATAGTTTATGCTCCAGTGGCCTTGAGGGGTCTCAACAAGTTGTCGAAAAACACCTAAGATTTTCTCATGCTGTGCACCTGTTATAAACACTGGTCTAAACTAAGAAATACACAAAAACCAGCTAGCATGTGAAAGAAGCGTGTGAACGAACAGTAAAATTTGCAGAAAAACAACCAGGCAGCAAAACATAGCTACTAAATATAGTATTTGGCTGGTGCACACAAGGCCTGGATTTGTACAGACATGTCCACTGTGGCCTAAACTTTGTCCAGCATTACAACAAAGGAGAGCTCTGTCCTGCTGTCTGTGCTGCAGACAACACAGTCCATGGGAAGGAGTGCAGGGAAGCAAGTGCAGTTTCTGAAAACAAACCATGCTTCTTTTCCCACCCTTTGCTCTCAGAACCAGTCATAGAGGTGCAGAACTTAATATCCAGCATAAACAGAACAGATGACTGGGGATACAAGCATCATAAAATCACCCTAGGACAAGCCATAATGCCATCTCTATTAGCACATTTTGGTAGCTCCTAAGTCAAGGGCTCTGGACTGGCACTGCAGCACAGGCAGCTGCACCAAGAGTGTGCAACAGCCAAACCCTACTCAACAGCTCAACCCCAATCCTCCCAAATTCCTGGTAGGAAACACCTGCTCGCAGTTGCATGTCTTCATGAGGAAATCCTGCCCTGCATCAGTTAAAGCCATGGGGCATCCTGCATGTGCTGGAAGCTCCTTTGTACCCATATGGGCAAAAAGTAGGGTGTTGTAGGCTTCTGAGCTAGAGGTGGCCTTTGCATCTGACCAGACACCTTCCCTTTGGTACCCAAGGATCCCTTTGGGAAAGGGTCCTCTCCCCTCTCTTTGCTGTCTTCTACATGGTAAGAAATTGCTCTGGCCTAAAACCAGCATTTTTGTAGGCTGGGGAATGAGCAGGGAAGCTCCTTCACATGTGCTGTGTTTCTGTGACTGGGGAATTGAGAGAGGCCAGAGACACCCATCCAAGGGCCCAATCCCACAGCTCTCCCTGCAGCACTCAGTGCTTGCCAAGGGGAGACAATGTCAAACTGCTGTTCCATCAGCTTTCCCTTTTTGGGGGGGCTTGGTGACCTCAGCTGAGGGGACATCGTGCCTTGTCCTGGCATGGTGTTGTGTCGCTGCTGAAGAATTGCTTCAGGTTCCCCAGGAACCACAGCCTCTCCTAGGCCACCCATCACTTCTTGCCACTGCAGGACCATGGAGCTGGACCATAACACTATTGAATTTTTCCTGAGGAAAGTTTAAAGAGGACCTGGAGGCTCTTCCCTGTGTGAGGAGAGTAGTGTCAGAAACTGGAAAAGGCAGTAATTGCTGCTATTGTGGCTGTCTGAGACCTGCCAAGCCTTAGCCATAGACAAATCATTAGGACGGGGTAGGAGGAAAAGTCACTTTGTTGCCTAACACCTGGGAAGATATTTCATGAGACGAGTAGCCTTGACCTCAAATTATTTCCAAGCTATCAGCAGAGGGAAGAGGATGCTGTTGTCAAGTGCTGCACTGCTGCAAAGCAAATGCTGTTCTGCTGAGCTGATGAGTCCTGGCATCCGTGTTGCTGTGGGGTTGCACTCACCATGAGTGAATATGAAGAACTCACTGGCTTGAAAAAAAGGGTGTTAGAAATGCCTATTTGGAAGATGTCTCTGGGATGATGGGAGGACATCTGTATCATCTTGTTTTTTCCATCCTTGGGTTTGGAATGACAAAGATTCATCTGGAGAACTTGATTTTACCACTAATGGTGGCAAACTCAAATGTTCTTGTGTTTCATCCCTGAGTCCCTGCAGTGTCCTTGTGCTTTCTGTGCCAAGAGGTGACATCACAAACCGGGCCAAGTGCAAGTGGAGAACAATGATGTCCAGATACTGATGACACCAGATAAGTAACAAAGCTCATCACAATGCTTACATATGGATATAAGGGAGAAAAAAAGAATAGATTTAGAGAACTCAGCTAACATTTTAAATTTAACTCCTCTTAAATTCCTTCTTGAACTGCTCTTGTCACACTCAATCTGGTGTTGACTCTGCCTTTCTAGAGCCATTACAGACCTGCCTCTGCTCAAGCCTGTTCATGGTGTCTGTGTCCACACACTGACAGCTTCTTGAGCCCTTTTTCTCCAAGTACTTGCAGGATTGGTGAATGTCTCCAACCCGTGCTTGCGATGGATAGAAGTTTAGTACAGCAACATGTGGGGGAGGGTGTGTGATGACTCTTGGGACACAACAGATGCCTCTGTTGTGTGTAGGCAGCATGGCTGGGGGAACGAAGTATCAGCCCTGGGCAGTGTTTATTTTGGGAGAGGATCTGGGTTGTACTATCTGGCTGGACAACATTAACTGCAGTGGGATGAAGAGGCTCCTCAGTGAGTGCTCATTGCAGGCCTGGGGAGAGCACAACTATGGGCACGACAAGGAGGTGGGCATTGTGTGCTCAGGTGACTATGGGATTTGCCTCATCTGTGCTCTTTGGGCAGGCAGGGCTTGGTAATGTCTTGGTCTTGCAGAACCAGCACAGGTGTGTGTCTTGGGCTTGTTCAATCCTCCTCTGTCCTGCCCCAGGCTGGCCAGGGACTGCAGCAAGATCCCTGCTGGCAGCCCCAGTGGCATCCACATCATCTGACCCACAGGACTGCATCATAATGTACTGTGAGATGAGTGGGGCAGACAGGAGCTGGACTGTCATCCAGAGGAACCAGCACAGCTCAGCCATCTCCTGGAATGAGTCTTGGAGCACCTACAAACCAGGGAATGTGCACACTGAGTTCTGACTGGGCACCAAGCACATCCACCAGATCACCAGGCAGAAGGTCTACCAGGTCAGGTTTGTCATCTGGGATGCTGCAAATAACATGGAGTTTGCAGACTACAACCTGTTCAGCGTGGGTGATGAGTCCCAGGGCTACCAGCTGAGGCTGGGAGCACACTCAGGGACAGCAGAGGATGCCATGGCCTCCAAGGGCCACTTGGAAGAGTCTCCATAATGTATTCTAAAAGCCTCTCAGTAATAGTAGTTAGGAAGGTTTCTTAAAATGATACATGTCTTTTAGATAGCAAAACAAGGATACAATAAAGTCTGTAAAGCAGCCAGTTTTGTAATTTATCTTGAGTTAAGCAATCAATGGTACCATAGACAAATAGCAAATAAGTAAAATAATAATATCTTATGGATAATGTCTATAAAAAGTCAGTGAATTCATATCATGAGATTAACAACATAATCAGGATTATTGATATATCAGTAGTAACTGTCTTAAGAAATTGAGGTAATATTTTCTTAGACATTTATGCATATGTGACATTAAAGCAAAAAAGTAAAAAAGCACTAAATAGCTTAACTAATCAGTTGTCTTATCTCTACAATAAAATAACTGCATCTTGTAGTTCAAATGAACGGATTTTAACAGAAGTCAGCTCCATGCAAACTTCACATTACTTATCTCTTTATCAAAAGAATTTCGTCTTATAATTTAAACAAACGTATTTTAACAGATCTTAAAATTAATTTCACTGAAACTTAACATTATTTAGACATAATAAAAGTACACCTAAGAGAACTGAAAGTTAACGTTACTGAATTGATCTTAATAGCACTTAACAGAACTTAAAATAATAGAACTTGTGAAAAACGAGGTTCACTTTCCTGGTAAAATTTAAAAAGTTTAATAATACAATAAAGCAAAAAGTTATACGGCTGGGTGCTTGGCAGTTAGCCAAGAGCACTCTTGCTGTTTTGGAGACACCTCTTAAATTCATCAGCCTGTTGCATATTCATAGACCTGTCATGCTTATTCAAACTTTTCTATAAACTATTTTCCATATTCCAGGAACTGTTTTGCATGGCCACTCCTTGGGTCCGCCTTTTTAGAGCATGTGTGTTTCTTGGCTGTGGTTTTAATTTATTTTCCTTATCAGTCTTAATTTGGGCTGTGATCGTCAATTTCTACAGTCAGTCAGTGCTGGTAGCTGGTATATCTGTAGCAGGTGTCTAAGCAGGTATACTAAGTGTTATCCAACCAAGCAGGCAGTTCACTTACTACAAACACACTCTATCAGCTTGTTACTCCTAAAGAAAACTATATCTTAAAAACCATTTCAACAGCACACATACAGTATCCACCCTAATATTTGCAAAAGGCTAATTCCATAATATGTATTTATAACAGAATTTAAATTGAATAACATTTAAATTTAACTTTGCTTAATCTTAAAACCTAGTCTTAATCTTAACAGAATACTTGATACTTAATCTTAACGGAAATTAACCGTACTTAACACAGAATCTTAATTCATTTTGACTCTATCATTACAAAAAGTTACTGAAAAATTGTCATACGGCAGTTAAACATGCAAGTAAACAACTGTATTGAGATAATAGCAACATGAATTTACTGTAGGAATTCAACTGCTGCAGCTTTTATAAGAATGCTTGTACAATAGATTTGAGTTTGGCCTAATAAAAGTAATGGGATATAAATACTGAAGGCTAAACCAATGGGTTTTACACAAGTAACTTGGTTAGGTTGCCTTGGTGGGTGTGTAAGACTGATCCCTGCATACAAACAAAGTTAAGGGGTCAGTTTATTCCCAAGAGTAAGCTACTGTTTACTCTATTTGTGGTCCTTCAATATACTTAAATGTAGCAAGGAAGAATAATTACACTTGAATTACTAAATAGCTGCACTGAAAGTTTCACAATAAAAAGTTTGTTAAAACTATGGAGTAAAAGGCAAGCAACCGGGTAATACAAACGGTTTGACTGAGGCAAAGTGTCCCTCGGGGCCCTTGATCTTTATCAAGTGGTGACTTTGATAGCTAAGGCTGCTTCCCCCAGTACCTGAAAGTGTCTGGGGCACTTCAGCAAGGGCTCATTGTGGGGATCATTTGGCTTGAGAGATGACAGTAACTCAGGCCCTCTGTCTATGAGACTGACAAGTGGTATCTTTTGTCCTTTTAATGTCAGGGTTCAGTGGCATGTAGGGCGTTGTTCTAATACAGGCTGTACCCAGCATATTTGGGGTGTTATGCATACGTTGCCCTGGTGGTCCAAAAACTCCTGTGGGAAGCAATGAGCAGAAGAATCAAGTAATGTTGCTGTGTCAGAAGTTGCCAGGTGCAGCCCAGCACTCCCTGGTGGGGCGGGCTGTAGGCCGGCGATGGTCCAGCGAGGCTGCTGGTGGCGGCTGGGCTGGGGCTGCTGCAGTCCACTCTGGTTTGCAAGCCCCACAAATTTCACAAGCAAAGCTTCTAACCCTTTTTCCCACTGAGCATCAAAAATGACATACTGTTAGGGTTAATAGTAAGTTCTCCAGCCCCTTTAAATCATGAGGGCTCATAAGATGTGTTGACAACACAGACCATAAAAGATTAGCAAAATGGAGAGATCCCAGCCCGTGTCCTGTAGCCATGCAGCGTAGTTCCTTACTTTCCACATACACGAGGGGTTCCCACCGTGGGGTATTTCCCCTGGCGCCATGAAACATGACTGGTGCGACTATTTTTGCTGCAATATCAAAATTCCCCTCCTTCAGAGCCTTTTTCTTTGATCACACCCAGTTTTCTTGGGGGTCAGGAGGGGATAGGTCAGGCTCAGCATCTGGATCTATTGGTCCTAAGTCGAAGGGGACTCCCTCCTCACTGCTAGAGCCACAGTTGGCAATATAGGCTGCTAAGGACCACGAGACAGAACGCCTTCCCCTCCTTTGTCTGGGCAGAGGGCGCTTGATGGCTGCGGCTGCTCTCCAGTGTCAGGAATGCCAGTTTCAAGCAGGGACAGTGAGAGCGGGGCAGGGGACCAGCGACAACCGCAGAGGATACAGCTCTGAGACTCCCTGCAAGCTGCCCATGCATCGGCCCCAGAGCTGGGCTGTCCATCACCAAAGGCTAGGGCTGAGGTCAACACTCTTTCCCAGGGGCTATCCCTGATCCCTAGATGCTTTGTGGCAACTCTGAGCTTTCTGACAGGATACGTTATACAGTGCCCCTTCGACGACACTCCTCCCTTATCCCATGTGTCCTGAGGGGAAAAAACAGGAGGGCTCTGCTGACCTGCTTTCCCCAGTGTGTTTGGGTGGGCATTGCCCAGTCCAAGTGCTCTCTGAGAGGACATGTCCATTCTCTCTGACCAGTGCCTCAGGCAGCAGCTATTGGGTCACATCTGTGCCAGCTGTTTCAGTAAACCCTCAGTACTGGGCCAGTCTCCTCCTTCTTCTCTTCTGCTTTTAGTCCCCATTTTCATCCAGTGCTTGGGCAGCACCAGCAGGTTCTTCCCCCCACCTGCTGCTTTGACATCCAGCTCCTGCTATGGTCCTGGTGGAACCATTTGTACCGCTGTGTGTCACCAGCACCGAGTGTCCATCTGGCTCCAGTACACTCTCTGTGCTGGGAGATGATGGTTCCCTGGGCAGCAGGTCCCACAGCAAGGGCAGGGGAGGAGCAGGGGACAGCTGCAGGTCTCTGTCTGGGGGAGGCGCAGTCCCTTCTCCCTCCTTCCATAATTCAGCTTCCCTTGTGACCTCCAGATACCCTGGCTGGGCTCACATTTCCATGCCCTCACACAGTTACTTCAAGGGTCTGCAGTGCTGGAGGGTCTCACCATGGGGTCCCGGCTGCAAGGACCTCCCTTAGAGCTGTAGGATGAGGATGTCACCGAGGGGTAACAGCAGCCAGGGCCATCCCAGCGTCCAGGGGTGGGGATGTCAGGCACAGCTTGCACCTTGGCTTTGGGGCTGCACTTGGAGTCCCAGGTGGGTGCAGAGAGCCAGCCCTACTCCTGCATGGCGTGGGGAGTGCTGCTGAAGGGCTGGGGAGACCCTTCTCGTCTGTTTTGAAATTGGGCTGCCAGAAATGTCTCTAAGACAAATGCTACAGTCCCTGGTTATATATATGGCACTGGAAACAGAGGCTGCAAATGAGGCCCTTTTGCAGCCCGGTGTGTGTGAATCCCATGTGAAATGTCAGAGCACAGTATCCCCTCGAGTGAGGCACCATGTGAGGGTGGACAAACCTGGAGGGTGTCTAACAGAGATTTCTGGCATGGACAGGTGACAGACTGTCCCTACAGGCCTTGGCTTCAAACTTTCTAAGTATTAACAACTTCGAGAAAAACCCTTATCAGTAGCTTTTGTTGGTTTTGTGGAATTTGGTGTGAACACCAGCAATTGAGAATTCTTATCACTGAAGCATAACAGCTGGCATGTGAGAAAAGGTGTCTGTGGAAGGAGGCAAACAAACCATAAATTTCCAGAAATGAGTGAGTTCTGCTGTTTGGATTGACTACCTCAACTTACAGAGCTGGGCTGCAGGCAGAGATGCCTTGTGCCCTCCATCAGCAAAGCCTGGGGCCAAGGTCAACAACCTTTCCCGGGGTCATCCATGACCCCTGGGTGCTTTGTGGCAGCTCTGAGCAAAAACCTATTGGCCATATAGTGCTCCTGTCCCTACACTGCCCACCCTTATCCCATATGTCCTGAGGGGAAGAAGCAGGCTCAGGAGGGCTCTGCTGACCTGCTCTCCCCTACTGTTCATGGGTGGGCATCACCCCAGCCCAGGTGCTTTCTCAGAGAGCATCTCCATTCTCTCGTGGCCGGTGCATTAGGCAGCAGCTGCAACTGTTGGGCCACATCTGTGCAGGGTATTTTGGTAAATCCTCAGCACCAAGCTGGAGTCTCTTCTTTCTTCCCCTCTTCTTTCAGTCCCCATTTTCATCCAGTGCTTGGGCAGCACCAGCAGGTCCTCCCCCCTGACCTGCTGACTGATGCCAGGAGCCCCTGCCTGGTCCTGGTAGGTGTTATCAGGAGCTTTTCTTGGTTTCATGGAATTCTGTGTGAACCCCAGCAGCTGGGAACCCTTACCACAGACACACAACAGATGGTGCATGAGCAGAGGTACCTGCAGAGGACAAACAGTACTGCTATTTGATCAGCTGCTTCACCTCACCAATGAGCCCTATATAACATCAGGATTGGCCATGCTGCCACCAGACCAGACCTACTCAGCTCCCCACTCCACAGGGTCTCAACAGAGAGAGAGCATGGGTGAGTACAGGATGGGATGGGATGGGATGGGATGGGATGGGATGGGATGGGATGGGATGGGATGGGATGGGATGGGATGGGATGGGATGGGATGGGATGGGATGGGATGGGATGGGATGGGATGGGATGGGATGGGATGGGATGAATTCTGTGTGCAGCTGGGCATCCCTGCCTTTCTTTCCAAGGTCTTAGGTCCCTTGTGTTTTGTTTATCCCTTCTGTAGTAGCTCCTGAATATCTTTAGGTACCAGCAATGCCTACAAACCCAACATGCCAGTTCTCCTCCAGAGGATTCTCATTCCCAGATTCACTGTGTATCTTCTTTCTCCAGCTGCTCATCACTACAGTCCTCTGTTCTTCACCTCCGTGCTGGCCCTGTTATCCCCACTTCTTGCTCTGCACATTGAAAACCTGGAGAGATTGAATGTAAATTTAGATGAAATAATTAATATTCCTTCCGACAGACCTCTTCCTGGTATGTATTTTCTGTCTTACATCCCTGAATTCTGTTCGTCCAAATTTCAGGAGCCCTCTCCTCTGCACAGAAAGGGAGGTGTGGAGAATACTCTTGTGGAAAGAAAAGCATCCTGATCAAATCTTTCTCTAATTTAATAAATTAAATTAAATTAAATTAAGTTTAATTAAATTAAATTAAAACTTCACCAGATTTGGTAATTCAACCTTCTTTTTTATTGACAAGACTGTATGTGGCAGCTTTTTCTAGACAGACTCTTACTTTATGTATTCTCTTCCCATATATATTTGCATAGTTCATTCAGAGCCCTGAAACGTCAGAGAGGCTTTGTATAAGTGAATAACCAAAATGCTTTCTGAGGCTTGCACGTGGCTAAATGGTTCTAAAACCTCATCACACCACTGATGGAGGTCACAATTCCAAAGGCTGTCAGGGAAACAGTCTTACTGAGATGGGTGCTGGGATTTCTCTTAAGCAGAGCATTGTTCTCTCATAGCTGTGAGCTCCCTCATACTCTGAAGGTTTCTGGAACTCTTTGAGTTAAATGAACATATGAATCCTTCATCCCTGAAAAGCAGGTTCACAGGAACAGTTTGCAGTTGTTTGATCTTGGTCTGAGAGCACCCATGGCCTACTCCTCTCTCGATCCTGCTCTCCTGTACATCCTTCTACTCATCAATACTACCCTGAGCAACTTGTTCAAGTGGAAAGTGTCCTTGCTTATAGCAAGAGGGGTTGGGCTAGGTTGTCTTTTAAAGGTCCCTTCCAACCTAAACCATTAATGATTCCATGGTTCTACTTGGATATGCTGTCTGCTCCTTGTGAGAGAAGCAAATAGGCAGCTGCTTAATGGCTGCAGCATTCCCATTCCTAGTCTGTGATCCCTTTGAAGATTTTCCAATTAAAAACTAACACACAGGAAGAAAAATAAGCCTCGTGGCATCATTGAAATGCCCTACAAAAAACTTAGTGCTGGAGTGGGGGCTGGACTTACCTCTGTATTGCAGCACAGGGCTATTTTTCTCTTTCCTTGTTTTCCTGATGCAGATGAAGCTGGAGGGACCGGGCAGAACCGGGCAGGTGACCCTCAGCAGGAACAGGGCCGCAGCGGTAAGCACCCACATCCCCAGGGAACAGGGAGAGGTGTAGGGAATGAAGTGGTGGCAGTTGGCATCAGCCTGGGAAGCTGCCAGTCCAGCGCCTTGCAGAACTCCAAGTGCTCCTCCAGACTTGAAGGCCACTGAATGAGAATGGGGTCAGGTTGGACAGGGGGAAGAGATGTCAGACAATGAGGGTGGTGAGGACCTGGCACAGGTTGACCAAAGAAGCTGTGACTGCCCCGTCCCTGGAAGTGTCCAAGTCCAGGCTGGATGGGGCTTGGAGCAGCCTGGTTTAATGGAAGGTGTCCCTGGCCATGGCAGGGGAGATGGAACAAGATGGGCTTTAAGGGCTCTTCCAAGCCAACCCATTCTGGGATTCTGTGATCTCAGAGGATGCTGCTGCCATAAATTTCCTGCCACAACTTTCCTGCCACAAATCCACCGAGGATGTCCCTTCTGAGCAAAACTGGGCTTCCACAGCCATCCACAGGGTCCAGTGCTAAGGGAATGAGGTTTCCTCCTTCCTGACCCTGGGATGCAGTGGATGCCAGGGTTGCAGAGACAGCAGACTGAGATGTTGTGTGCTGGTCCTCCATGTTCTCTCATGCCCCAGGTTGGCCCAAGGACTGCAGTGAACTCCCTGCTAGCAGCCCCAGTGGCATCTACATCATCCAGCCCACAGGACAGCAAACCATCGTGGTATACTGTGAGATGAGCAAGGACGATGGAGGCTGGACTGTTATCCAGAGGAACCACAGGGATACACCAGTCAGCTGGGATGAGTCTTGGAGCACCTACAAACACGGCTTTGGGAATGTTCACACTGAATTCTGGCTGGGCACTGAGTACATCCACCAGATCACCAGGCAGAAGGTCTACCAGGTCAGGTTTGTCATCTGGGATGCTTCAAATAACATGAAGTTCGCAGACTACAACCTGTTCAGCGTGGGTGATGAGTCCCAGGGCTACCAGCTGAGGCTGGGAGCACACTCAGGGACAGCAGAGGATGCCATGGCCTCCAAGGGCACGACCACCATGCATGACAACATGAAGTTCTCTGCTAAAGATCGAGATCAGGACACTTCTAGTGGGAACTGTGCCTCCAGCTCTGGGGGCGCGTGGTGGTACTCGGCGTGTTACTCTGTGCGTCTGAACTTCAAAGGGGCCATGACATGGGGCAACCTGGGGAGCTGCAGAGCCTCAGCCATCCTCATAAAACCCACCTCCTACTGCTAGATGCATTTTCATTTCCTTTCTGTCCAACTTGTCCAACCTCTGGCTCTCCAAAGAATTGGACAAAGCAAAACCAAAATGCCATGGGGTCTTTGCAGAGGTTGGTCATACGTAGCTACTGAATAAAATAAGGCATTTTCCACTTCTTCTTCCTCCTGCAGATTTTCTCTACTTCTCAGCTGTGCCTGTGTCCTCTAGTTCAGAATCAGATAATTTTAATAACATTAATAATAGAAACACTCTCCTGGAAACTCAGAAGTTTCCATGTTGGTAGTGCGTTTCATACGACGTGTGAAATGGTCAACCCAGTAGACTTCTGTGGTGTTGTCAGTTAATTTACATCTTTAGTTTCAGAAAAACTACCTAATTTTTGCTGAAGATCTTGCTCAAATACTAAAGTGCACAGGCAACTTGCCCCTCTGAACCTCCTGCATGTAATGCTTAATAGATATTAAATAGTCAAATAAATTGGTATTCAAAGAACTGTCTGAATTGTGAAAGTTTTTTTCAGACCCTTTGAAGTGCTCAAAGAGGTTAATGCATTAGAAGGTTTCTACCACTGCAGCTCAGCTTTTCCCTGAGCCAGGGCAATGATGACTTCCCAGAGTCAGTGCTGGTAGAGCAGTCGGACTTTATGATCCTAGAGGGCTTTTCCAACCCTCATAATTCTATGATACATCCTCATCTTTGAGGGCCAGAACCCTTCAGCAGATGCCACTCATTCCAGTCTCCATGGTATTTATGTACTAAAATTGCCTTCAGTGGCATGTGAGTCTTGGAGTGTCTTTGGCTCAGGGAGATGAGAGCTGTTTCCTCATCAATATAGAGACATAAGCTAGAAAATAAAAATTATCAGTTACAAATCTTCTATCACTTTGTTGCACTTGTGTATGATTTTTACACTGTCATTTTACTGCATGTCTGCCTTGAAATGTGGGATTTTTCTCCCTGCCTCCTACTGCCTCCTGCTCCTCTGCAGTGAGTCATGAGGTGTGTGACAGGCAGGAGTAGGCATCTGCCAGCTCAGAATGGAGACTAAACCCAGTGTAGGAGACAATAACTTAAATAAAATGTTCTTGGCTATCAAACTTGGGAATTTCTTGTCACATTTAGAAATTTTTTTTTTTTTCTTGGCCAACTTTCTTGCCTTGAGATACACATGGAGATGAGTGATTAAAGGAACCCTCTGCTGATGCCCAGACTGGGCACCCACTATGCATTCAGGTAGGGTGAGAGGCAGCTCAGGGGCAGTGCCATCCACCTGTGATGGGCTCGTAGCACCAAATTGCCTTTCATGACAGGAAAGACAATCCCGTTGGATATTCCATCCTCATGGTGAGTCTACTTAGCAAGATGCAGAAAAGTCTCTTTCGCACCATGTCCCCTTGTTATCTTTAACCAGTGTCAATTGTCAAGTGGAAGAGATTGCCCCCATCTGCCCTTGCTAGAGCCCACCTGCAGAGATGCCACCAGCTCTGGGGTCCTCAGCACAGGAAAGGTGTGGAGCTGTTGAAGCAAGTCCAGAGGAGGCCATGGAGATGCTCCAAGGGCTGGAGCCCCTCTGCTCCAGACAGGCTGGCAGAGCTCTGAGTGTTCACCTGGAGAAGGGAAGGCTCTGGGGAGACCTTAGAGCCCCTTCCAGGGCCTAAAGGGGCTCCAGGAGAGCTGGGGAGGGACTTGGGACAAAACCCTGGAGTAACAAGACAAGGGGGCCTGCCAGAGGGCAGGGTTAGATGGGATATTGAGAAGAAATTCTTTCCTATGAGCATGGTGAGGCCCTGGTACAGGGTGCCCAGAGAAACTGTGTCTGCCCCATCCCTGGAATTGTCCAAGGCTTGGCTGGACAGGCCTTGGAGCAGCCTGGCCTAGTGGAGGGTGTCCCTGGCCATGACAGTAGGGTTGGAATGAAATATGTTTAAGGTCCCTTCCAACCCAAACCGTGCCATAATTTTTTGAAGTGATACCTCACTTTTCCTACAAGCTCCACGGTTGCTGTGTTTCCTCAGACCTCTCTTGCTCTCTCCAGGGAGGCTCAGCTTGTCCCACAGTAACAGAGATGGGGTATAGTGGGCCAGTCCCCCCCAGCAGGCTCCTCTTTCTGGGCAAACAACGTGGTATGTATCACCATCATGAAACCCACTTAAAATGCAATGTCTGAAAAGAAAGGATTTGAGAACTGAAATTTCATCATTACATTTCTGCTGGTCCCCAGAGGGAGCTCTTGCCCAGGGTTTGCCAGGCATCTTCCTGTGGGAAGGAAGTCTGGTTGACAAGGAGAGCCCAGAAATACCCTACAAGGAGCTAGCTGCAGGTTGCAATTTTCTTTTCCATGTTCCTTACTCTGTCCTGCTGCTGCATGGAGTGTTGAGATCTTGTCAGCACCAGGACAGGGCCCCTAAGCCAGGGAATGTGAATGAGGACACCCAAGGAAAAAAGCACCAAGAACTTCATTGCACAGATATCCAATCATGGACTCACAGAATGGTTTGGGATCTTAAAGCTCATTTGGCTCCATCCCTCTGCCACGGGCAAAGACATCATCCACTGGACCAGGTTGCTCCAAGCCCTGTCCAACCTGGTCTTAAACACTTCTGGAGATGGGAGAGCCACAGCTTCTCTGGGCAAGCAGAAAATATATGGCAGAAAATTTCTTTCCAGGCAGAAAGAATACAACATGTTTCCCTGAATGAGGATTTTCAACCTTTCCCAAAGGATTTAATATGGACTTCAGAATTGTTTCCTAGGGAACATGGTAAGCTTGTACAAGGTATAAATTGCTTCTTTTTTTTCAGATCTTTTATTCATCTGCAGCCAAAGATAGAAAGTACAAAGACTTTCTCTGCCCATTCTTGCATGGGACTGAGGAACAGCTGCCCAGGTGGCTCTGACAAGCCAGGGACGTTTCTCCCCTGACAGTCTGGAAGATCTCACTCTGTGCCTAAAAACTCCCACAAGAGGAGGCCAAGGGTGAACTTGCACCTCTGTCCTGAGTTCCCATCAGTCAGCTTTGATTTGGACACACAAATAATTTCAATAGTTCCAGTCCTCTAACGGTTTATCCAATTCTTTGTTAAGTCCGACTGGACTTTTGGTTTCACAACATCTGGAGATGAACACACCAGCCCTTCCTTTGCCTGGTTCCTCCAGAAGCACAGAACAGTCAGGGTTCAAAGGGACATCTGGAGATCATTCACCCCAATCTCCAGCTCTGAAAAGTGCTGAATAACCACCTCTAACCATTCCTTGTTCCTGCTGCATCCGTGTCTACACTGTCAGTGCCTGCCACCTCATTCACCTCTTTCCTAACAGCCCTGATGGCTTTTCTTGCAAGGATGACATTCCTACTTCTGACCACCCATTTTCTTTGTCTCTGTGACATTTCCCAGTGTTTCTCCATCTTTTCTGAGCTGGGCACCGAAGCCACACAGACTTGTGACCTTGTTTTATACTGGGGCAAGCAGTATTTTCCTTGCAATATCTGGAGCCTTTTTTACTTTTTAATTACTCATGAATCTTCAGCTGATGTTTTCAGGGAGCTGCTTACAGTTACCTTCAGCTCTTGACTGGCGTTAGAGTGCCCCAGTCTGCAGTGAGGGATGTGCTTTACTTTACCCTTATCAGCATTGACTTTCATTTCTGATGTTATCACTCACTAGCTCTGTAGCCTGAAATACTTCTGCAGTACCCTCTAGCCACCTCTAGCTGTGACAGTTCTGAACTATTTTCTCCAGCAGAAACACCATGACCATCCTATTTGCAGCCTTTTCTCTGTATAATGAATATGCTGCAAATTCCAGCCCCAGTGGACATCCAACAGGAAATCTGCATGTTTACCAGTTTGCCTTATCTTGGCAAGCTGTTGACCTCTTACAGCTCAGTGTCTCTGAAAACTCCATGATAGACCTTCTTAAAAGTGTTTTTGGATGGCATTATATTGACCAATCACTGTTGTCTACACACACCACCTTGTCTTGCAACAGCTGGAACAGCTGAGCTACAACATTCTCCTAAAATCTATGTTGACTCTTCCTCAGTTTATTGTATTTACAGAATCATAGATTCATGGAATATCCTGAGTTGGAAGGGACCCACAAGGATCATCAAAGTCCAACTCATGGCCCTGCACTGGACACCCCCAAAATCCCACCATGTTCCAAACAGCACTGTGCAAATGTTCCTTGAGCTCTGGCAGCCTTGGGTCCATAACCACTTGCCTTGCCACTTCCCTTTATCCATTAGTTCCTACAAATGCAGTGTTTATTACTAATTTTTCAGTAGGTAGAGAAATAAGACTTCTGGAGATCTTTAGACAAATACGGGACTCAGGTCTGGAGCCCCCAGCACAAGAAACCCGAACCTGTTGGAGCAGGTACAAAAGAGGCCTCAGAAATACTCTGAGGGTTGGAGTCCCTCTACCCTGGAGATACTTTTGGAGAGCTAGAGGTGTTCCTCTGGAGAAGAGCAGGCTCTGGGGAGACCTTAGAGCCACTTCCAGTGCCTAAAGGGGTGCCAGGAGAGCTGAGACAAGGGGCTGCAGTGACAGGACGAGGGGGAATGGCTTCCCAGTGCCAGAAGGGAGGGTTAGACGGGATATTGGGAGGAAACTCTTCACTATGAGCGTGGTGAGGACCTGGCACATGTTACCCAGAGAATCCCTGCAAGTGTTCCAGAATATCAAGGGATTGGACATGGATGAGCTGCTGCTTCCTGCTCCTTTTAATCTCCTTTTAACAAGCTCTCCTTGTTTCTACCCATACGGTCTCCCTGACGAAGATGTACTGAGGCCACCAACTTTGCTGTTTGTTTTCTAATAAAGCTTTCACAATATATTTCTCCTCTCTACATTGTTCCTGGCAACAGTGCTACAAGTTCCATTCTTAGTGCTTTTTTTTTATTTAGCATTTTTTATTTTTAGGACTTCCCAGGATCACCATCCTGTGGGAACAGACTGGAAGCTGTGTGCTCCTCTGCATCTGTTGAACCCTGTGGGTCTGAGCCCCACCATCCCCACCCAGCACTGCTGTGACTGCACACACCAGTGCCCCCGTGCTGTCTGGATGACATGGAGATCTTCATGTTTGTTCATGTCCTATCCAATCCTGGTAAAAAAAAACCCTAGTAAATCCAACCCTTCTGTACCAGCCATGCCCTTCCCAGGCACAGGCTTTTTCTCCACACGTCTGAGCATGATGTCAGGATAATTTTGGAGCACTGCTCTGGGGACTGTGGTCTCTAACCACCTGTGTGTCAGTGCACCTTTGGTACAACTTTAGGGCACCCATCTTGCATTGCATTCCAGACTACATCTCCCTTGCCACACTCTCTCCAAGATTGTGTTGCATCCCTACAGCTGTGCTTGGCATCACGCATTTTAGGATCCAAACAACCTTTTACAAAAATCCTCAGCTCTGCAACCCCCCTGCCCCTATGCAGGACTCCCGCTCAGCTCCCTGCTTGACTAGGGATCTGTCACTCCCTTCCCTGGGCTGGATGCCCTTTGCCCATGGGACTTCCCTTTTCTGCAGCACGAGAGGTGTTAGACCAGGAACGAGGGAGTTGTGATTTTCACAGAAGCCCCACTGATGCTTCTCTGTTTCCCTCAAACAGATGTTGTCCCAGAACACTGGAGTCTGCCTGAGGCTGGTGAACAGATGGCAAATGGTTTTTGTCAAAATCCTGGGAAATCTCTTTTGCACAGCATGAGTGGAATGTGCCCAGAAAGCCTCTGTATCTCTGATATTTTTGTTTCTTTGTGCCTTGCTTAATTCTTAGTTTCCCAGGACACTCACATGCCCATTACTGCTTTAAAATGTATGCAGACAGTACTTTTAAAATTCTCTCTTCAACATCTTGACAGGCAGCTTGGGACAGGCTGAGGTGGTTATAATGAATCACAGAGAGGACAAAATGTTACAGATCTACAGAAATCTGGCTGCAAAATGAAGAAATGGTTCTCAAGCGAAGAAATGGCCCCAAAGGCAGGTTTGCACCAACCAGTGTAGAAGCTGTCCAAACCAGCTTGTTGTGCATATCCTTCCTCCAGCTCTGGAAAATACTGTGGATAGCTGCTGACCCTTCTTGGACTCACCTGGATGGTATGGAAAGCATTCAGCTCCATCTACAAACTGGATTAGGGCTTCAATGCCTGCAGCTATCTGTGCTGGGTTTATCCCACCCATTTATACTGTATCTCCATCGGAGGTACCTAAGATCTGTGCCTGGGGGCTTGCCAGGCATGCGTGCTCCTTCCAGGATGTGGGGCTGGGAAATAAGTTGTCAGAAACTAGAGAGAAGAGAAGTGGTTTAAGTCTGAAATTACAAGTGCTGTGTCCCTCTGTGGCTCAGGTCAGTGAGCAGATGTTTGCAACACAGGTCTGGCTGGAATGGCACATTCCACATCCACAATTATCCAAGATCCACTGTCACGGAGCAGGGGGCTGGTGCATCGAGCCCTTCCTGCCTCTCTCAGGAAACCTCAGAGGGGAAGGCAAGTCAAGGTAGATTTAGACTGGATATTAGGAAAAAATACTTTCCTGTGAGGGTAGTAGGTCCCAACACAAGTTGCCCAGAAAAGCTGTGGCTGCCTCATCCCTAGAAGTATTCTGGGCCAGGCTGGAAAGGGCTTTGAGCAACTTGTTCTTGTGGGAGGTGTCCCTGGTATAGTGGAAGGACAGTGGAATGAGGTGAGTTTTAAGGTCCCTTCTAACCCAAATCATTCCAGGATTTGATGTTTCTTTGATTTTAAGGGCTACGTGACAACAAGGTGTGTAAATCCCAGCATCCCCGAGCTCACAGCTGTTCTCTGTCACATTGGTTGCTTGTATCCCCTCTCCTGATGGCTCACAGCTTGGAGCAGGTTTTCCCGGGGCTGTTTCTCAGCTCGGCACTTGGCTCGGTGCCTTGGGCTGTGTTGTGCTGAGCTGAGCGCCCATTGCTATAATTTTACCTGTTTGTGTCCCTTAATCTGTATTTGCTCCCCTGAAAGTGCAGGGAGATCCATTAAAGCAGAGGCACTGGGTAAATACCGCCCGCTCGTCGCTCCCCAGCGCCCGGGATCAGCGATTAACTCCGGGTAAACAGAGCCGACTGCCAGCCAACCCTTGACCACAGCAGGGGGACAGGGACCCGCAGCGCTCCTCCCCGGCCTGTGGGGGCTGGGACGGCTGGAGCTGGAGGGGGCACGGAGCTGCAGCTCCGGTGGGGGCGGCTGGTGCCACGGGACGTGTCCTGCTGACGGTGTGCCACGGGCGGGAGCGGCCGCCAGCGCCGTGAATAGGGCTGGCGGCCAACCCGCCCTGGGGAGCAGGTGGAGGAGGCGCCCCGGAGGAGGCGGGGTGCCCTGTCCTGCCCCGGCAGCCCAGCAGCATGTGCTCGATGCCAAGGCAGCGGCCGTAGGGCTTCAGCTCAGCCAGGGCGCGCATCCACCGCGGCTCCCCAGCAGGAATGGCAGGGGCTCAGGTGGGACTGGCGGGACCTTTCCTGGAGCCTCCGGCCAGGCCTTGCCCCATCTCTGACTCTGACTCAGAGGACACAGCCGCGGGCGGCACAGGACCCGGTGCTGCGGCACAGAACTCCCCCCAGGTCATCCACAGCGGCCACTTCATGGTGTCGTGCCCGCACAGCGACTCCCTGCCCCGCCGGCGGCACCCCCGCGCCGAGCCCGAGCCAGCCGACCCCTGGAGCATCGACCCGACCCTCACCCGGCTCTTTGAGTGCATGAGCCTGGAGTACAGGTGAGTCCCAGAGCCCCCGCGTGTCTGATGGACCCCCAGCTAGCCGAAGGCAGGAGGCTAGCTGGGCTCCGTTCCCCAGCCAGGAATTGGTTTCCATCTGACCTCCTCCTCCTCCATGGGCTGTGATGTGCCATATGCTCAGAAATTGCCATCCTGGAAAGTTTCAGGGAGAAAGAGCTGATCTTGGGTTGTTGGCTGTGGAGCCAGGTGAGAAACTTTTCTGTTCAGGTGTGGCTTGACTCCCCTCCATTTTCCCATGGGATCTGGTGTTGCTGTGCCCAGCTGTATTTCCCCCATGGCCAGACCTAGCACACTCTTTAGAACAGGAGCAACCCTGAGCACAGCTAACTCAGTTCTTTGCAATCCATCGCAGAGCAGGAGTCTTGCCTTCCATCCTTGACTCTGTCCCCATATCCTGAGATTATTCCATGACATGCAGTAGCACTTGGGACTGGATGGCTACACAAGTTTTGCCCAAAATCTCCTGAAAGCATTACTCCTTCTCTCCTGCAAAATCAGATGGGTGACTGCATTGTTTCCCTGCCGCACAAATTGCCAAAGCCCAGTGACAGCCCTTTGGTGACAGCAGGACAGACTGCAATGTGTCTCCTGTGGCCACGGCTCTCATCCTTGGAGGCATTCCCCTCTTTTTACAAGCCCCAAGGTTTTGAGTTCTCTCCAGCATGGCATCACCATGACTTGCTCTGGTGGAGTCAGTGCCAAACTGCTTCCATTGCTGTCTCAAAATGTCCAGTCGTGCAAACCTAGATGATGATGTACTACCATGAAAAAGCAAAACCTCAGCAGAGCAGCCTTGAAGAGGTGCCCATTCCCTCATCTAGGATCTCATCCAGTGGCTGAGCTCTCAGGTTTGCCTCGGAGTCCTTAAATGCTCGATGCAATAGGGAATGTAGTCACTGCCAGGACATCCTTGGGGATGCTGGCACAGAGACAGCACTCCAAGGACACCAGTTCCCACATAGCTGTGCACATCTGACCTGTCACCACATCCCAGTGGTGGATGGCATCATCCCAGTTTGCCAGCAGCTAGCACAGCACAGCTTCTGCTCCAAGGGGCTGGGGAAGGCAGTGCTCTCTGGGAGCACAGGGAGCCTCAGTGTGGGGTGACCCAGGTGAGGATCACGCTTCCTGGTTGGAAGCATGTGGCACTCACCCCTGAGTGCCACAAACAGGGGACACAGAGACACTGGTGGCCTTGCTCTCTCCTCTCCCAGCCCCATTCTTTCCATATCTGAGCCCTGCAGCTTTGAGGCTGGAGAAACAAACTGTCACACCCGGGTGCTCAAACTATAGACTCATGAGGTGCAAGGCAGTTCTGTGTTCCCCTGGGCTCTGGAGCTCCCAGGCACAGTGGAAATGGACAGGGTACAAGGACTTTGACAGCTGGAGTACTGTGTGGGACTGGCCACTCCACTGCAGTCAGGGCTCCATTGCTCCAGTTCTCCCTGCCCCTGGACTCTCAGTGGCTCGTTTCCTTCCTGCACTGAGCGTGGCAGTGCAGATACTGGCTGCTATGCAGTGGGACACTCACCCAAGCCTTGTCTAGCCTAGCCTTGGATACTTCCAGGGATGGGGCAGCCACAGCTTCTCTGGACGACCTATGCTGGGACCTCACAGGAAAGGATTTCTTAGCAATATCCCATCCAGCCCTGCCCTCTGACACTGTGAAATTATTCCCCCTTGTCCTATCCAGGCCCTTGTCCAAAATTCCTCTCCAGCTGCCTCAGACCCTCTTTATGTGCTGGGGGGGGGTCTAAGGTCTCCACACAGCCTTCTATTCCCCAGGCTGGACAACCCCAGCTCACTCACTTTTTTTTGCTCATACATTTTTGACACGCTTGTAGGCAGCAGCTAGAGAAAAGTGGAGAAATGGACTTAAGTGTTCTTGGTGCATTTCTGCATTTACTGTCTGATATGATACTTCTCTGCATCACCTGCCATTTCACACCTCCCCTCCCAGCCAGGTTCCCAGAGGCAGCACAGCCTCAGTTGGGGTTAGCAGCCCAATATTCTCCAGGAGAGCACCCACAGTTAAGCTCAGACTAACTTCCTAACCAAGGAAAAACCACTGTATGCTGTCACCTGGGAGGCACCTGGGGAGTTCCTCATCCAACCCTCGTGCAGGGCAGGACTAGATCCAAAGCCAGGTCAGGTTGCTCAGGGCCATCACTTTGACAGATGAGGATGTGAGCCCACTGCCTGTCCAGCCTGCCCAGGGCTGCCCCTCTCCCACGGGGAATTGCTGTCCGTGGCTCTAGTTTGGAGTTATCCTGTTCCAGTTCTTATGTCCGTTTCCCCTTGGCCTTTCTCAGTGCATGTTTGAGAACTGTCTGGCTCCTCTCCTTCTTTGGGCAGCTGATGGCAGAATTCTCTGTTCATCTTCTCCAGGCTGAGCAAATCCATCCTTCACACTCCTCTTCTGTCATGCACATTAGTCCCCAACCACCTTGATATTCTCCTCCAGGATCACTCCAGTTTGTAAACCTCCCTCTTTGTCCATTGGACACAGTGTCCAGACTTGGCCATAACAGTGTGGGGCAGGGGAAAACTAGCCTGTCTCCTGGTGAGCTGTGACTGCTGCAGACACCCATCCTTTGCTGCCTGGGCTCACACTGTTTCAAAGGCAACTCACTAAACTTTCCCTAAATTTTTCAATGACTACAGCTAGAATTCCACCCCTCTCCAGCATTCCTCCCCTGCATTTCACAGACATTATAGCAGTCCCTGTCTCAGCCTGAGCCATCATTCTGGGGATATGACTTATCTTCCTTCCATGGGCAGGACTGTGCATCACCCCTCACCGGTAAAGAAACGTTCTGTCCACATCAGGGCTTGCTTCCAGCAGTAATTTGCTTCCTCAGATCCCCCAAAGAGAGGCAACTCCCCTCTATGAGGTCTTCCTCCTAAGGCTAGGACGAAGCAGTTCCTTTTTACCTGCATTCCAGGACATTTAGAGCAGCTTCCTGCTTAATGATCCTTTTCACTCCTCCTGCAACATCCTGCATTCCTTGAATCCTTCCTTAGAATGTTGTTTCTCCCTGCAGCCCACCTGGCTGTGTCTCATTACCTAAAAAGCTGAAGGTGGAGCTGAGCTCCTTCAGGAGCTGCTCACACTTTGGCATTGGCACCAGAAGCCTTATCCTCTCCATCACCTGGGCTCACATCCCCTCCTGTGACTTATTGTTGGGAACCACTGTCCTGGGGAACGTCCTTCTGAAGGAAGGAAAACTGGGGGCAGACTGGGAGATAGGGACTGCAGTCACTCATAGTCTTACCTGGCAACATCTGTCTTGTGCTCCAGAGAGGAGATCTGGCAGGCAGGGACACCAGACTGGGAAGTGACTGGGAGTACACACTCGGCCTCTCTTGTGATTTAAAGTCTCTTGTCTGCCAATTCCCGACTAATTCATCCTCTTGTCAGCCTATGTCTCCCCTGGGAGAGGTGGAATTGCTGCTGTTGATTCGTTAATTCACAGTGCCTTAAGTGCTCACACAGGGGTAGTGAACACCGGGCAGAGACTCCAGGGATGCATTCACTGCCGTTCATCATCCAACCCCATTTTTTTTCTGGCAGACAGCCTCCATTCTAGGGGGTCTGATGAGTGGGAAAGGCTCGTGCTTGGGCTAAACCCACCCACGCTGCACTGTGGTGCTGTTGTCACTCGTTGCAAGGGGCTGCACTCTTTTCTTCTATCATTCCCCAAGGTTTTGAGGCTGATCCTGTTACAGGATTGTGCGGAGGGGCTGGGCTGGTGTGCTGGTGCAGTCCTACATCTCTCTAGATCACTCCTCTGTTCCCTGCTCCTCTTGCTGCTGATGAAGAGGAAAGTACCCATGTTGCCACGAAATCAAGGACTGCAACAACTGAAACTGCTGCATGGGTAAATGAGTCACAGGCCAAACAAGGTGCTGCTGGACCCGTGCCAGTGTTGGACCCAGGCTGAGCCCTGCTGCCACCTCACCCTATCCCACAAACACCCCCTAGCACAACAGCGGCCGGATTTGTGTCCTCCCTCCTCCTGGCAGCGTAGGGCAGCAGGACCCCCAGCCTGTTTGGGGCACCCTGTACCCTTCCCATGGCTCAATGCAAAGTTTGCACCCAAATCCCCAGTGGAGATAATTGGAGGGAAGGGTGGGGCCCTTTTCAAGCCAAAGCAGGGAGCAAAGATCAGCCTGTTAAGCCCCAAAACTGAAAGGATCATTAAGGAGGGAAAAAGGCATTTGGTGGTAAAAATGAAAGGCATCTCCCTGCTGCTTCCATGGCCCACTGGCCTCACACAAGGCCAAGGTGTGTCCCACAGGCTCAGGCTGCTCTTCTGAGCTGGCTGTGAGTGAGGAACATGACCTTGACCAGCATGATTTGGCCATGTGCCCAGGAATCCTGTCCCTTCCATTGGCTCCTCCACTTGGCACCATCTTGCTGTTTGCCTTGTGCACCTGGGGAAAGTTCACAATCCTGGTGATAGTGGAGTGGTCAGTATCAGCCTTAACTCTCTGCAGGCTGGAGCTACAGGTCCTTCCCCAGCCCCTGGGGCCGTGCATCAGGCTGGGTCTACCTCGTGGGAGACCATGCCCATCCACTCCTGCACCTGCTCCTAGACACATCCCTGCATCAGGCTCTGGAGTTGTAGGGTCCCCAGTCTTCCCCCTCTGCCAGAGGCAGATTTCAAGGCAGGTCAGAACAGAATCCACCAAAATCATTATTTGAGAACACGTAGAGGTTTCACAAGCTTGAATGAACGAGTCAGAGGCTTCATACCTCTCATCCCCAGCACCTCCCTGGGGATACAGCCTGGTGGCACCTGAAGGGACTGGGAACAAGGGATACAGCACCCTGACACCAGCTCAGCCTCCACCTTTCCTGCTCCACACATGTACCAAGGAAAAGTGGGAGTCAAAGCAGCATCAAGATATTTCAGAGTACGAAGTGTCTGCTGGAGAGGGACATGGCTTCCCAGGCAGGAATGCCATGCAGCCTGCAGCCAGATCTCAAAGGGACCCCTGGAGCCCCTGGCACAGCCCCGAGGCCGTGCCATATTGCTGAGAGAGCTGGAGAGGTGAAATGGACCCCAAAGTAAGCCAGAGGGACCCTGGCCTCCCCTGCAGAGCTCCCGGGGCAGCGGGGCCCTCAGGACCTCCTCAGTGGCTGCACATGAGCCCTTCAGCTGTGTCCCTCTGCTGGATGGACACAAGACAAGGAGCAAAACGAGGCTTCCTGCACTGCAGGTCCCGTCAGGGACATGACCATCCCCACTCTGATGAGCTGCAGAACAAACACAGCTGCCTCTGGGAACCAGGGAATGGGGAGCAGGAGCCCAGCTGGGGCTGGGGGGGCAGGATTGGGGTGGAGAAGAGGCCAGGGCAGCTCTGGCTGACGGCAGGGCTGGTGTCACTTTGTGTCTGTCTTGGAGCACAGGCAAGTGTCCCTTAACATCCTGAACATCCTCCAGTGTTGTCCTGCCTTCCCAGTGCTGAAGGCAGCACTTCCAACCCTTGCCTGCTGTTAAAAGGGGGGTCAGAATTAGCTGCCCAAACACTGTGATGAGGCAAGAGCCACTACAGTACCTGTCACCACACATCACACCTGGGCAGGAGACTTGCCTTCCTGTCCCCCAGGGCCAGGACACAGCTGGCTTGGTCAGGGGCAGCAGGATCCCACCTCGAAGGTGGGGTTCAAACGTCAAGGAATCAATGCCTCAGCGTTCTTTGCTTTAATCCAGGGGTTTGAGAAGCCTCCTGTGGGTCTGTGAAGCTCAGGGTTTAGGTCTGTGCTGCTCCCAGGGTGTGCAGGAGCTTGGAATGCTCCTGTGGGTGACTGGTGCTTGGCAAGCACCACACGGCTGCACTTGCTCCCTGTTCAAGGTGGTGCCCCTCAGCCTCCCCTTTGCTTGGTGTTTCAGTGGGAAGCTAGTATCTCCAAAGTGGAAGAACTTCAAGGGGCTGCAGCTGCTTTGCTGGGATAAAATTCGACTCAACAATGTGATCTGGAGAGCATGGTACATCCAATGTGAGTATGGGCTGGGCCACACTCTGTCTGCCAGATGCCAGGCTGTGCCAGTGTGACGAGTCTGGCACCAGAATGACCATGTACAGGTGCAGAGATAGGGGTGGGGCATAGCCAGCTGTATTCTCCCCTGTGCAGATGTGGAGCGGAGGAAAAACCCTGTGTGTGGCTTCATCACCCCTCTGGAGGGCATGGAGGCTGACGAGCACCGAAAACCAGAGGTAGGCCAGGTCCCTTGCAGCTTTCTGGGGCAGCAGCAGGTCTCTGGGCACACTGGGGATCTAGGGACATGTTGCACTTCATGGATTTGCTGGAAAAGGTGTTTCTGATATGGCACAAGGAAAGCAGCCCTGGCTGTGGGTGCTGGGGCTGAGGAGCTCAGCCGTGACCCCTGTCCTGCCTCCCAGGCTGTTGTGCTGGAGGGAAACTACTGGAAGCGCCGCATTGAGGTGGTGATGAGGGAGTACCACAAGTGGAGGATCTACTACAAGAAGCGGGTGAGTGGCTCTGCCCGTGCTGCTCCCTGCCCTGTGGCAGTGCCAGCAGTGGGATGGAGCAGTGTGCCCTGGAGCCGTGGCTGACAGGTGGGACGTGTCAGGCCTTTGCCAGCGTGGCAGGGGGATGCTGGCTGAGCCCTGAGCTCTCCCTGCCTGCGGGTGACATAGGCTGCCTTCTCCTTCCAGCTCCGAAAGTCCACGCGGGACGGAGAGATCTCCAGTCCAAAGACGGTGAGTCTGCTGAGAAAGGGTGGGAAGAGAGAGAAAGGGGAGCATGATTTGGACCCCTGCACTGGGCAGAAGGGCAAAGAAAGGCCCCAGGGCATGATAAGCCCATTGGAATGGGATGCTAAGCGATTCCACCCTCTGGAAGCAGCAATGTGCCAGGCGTTAAAATGGAAGCTGCTAGGGAGCCAGGAATGGACCCTACCCACAAAAGCTTGTTTGCTCTACCTCATGCAGGATGAGGATGCCTGGAGGCCAACAGAGAAATGGTGCAACCAGCTCTTCTGCAACGTAGTGCCCACGCTGCTTGGGGATGAGGAGGAGGAGCACGGGAGCAGGCAGCATTTTGATTTGGACACCTTCCTCTCGGACATATCTGACACCCTCTTCACCATGACACAGATGCCCAGCACACACCAGGCACTCCCTGAGGACGGTAGGTGCTGCAGACTATGCTTCAGCAGGATGTGGAGGAGGAATCCAGATGCTGTATCTTGGCTTAGCCCCTGAGAGCTACCAGCCATGTCTTTTTGGGCAGGCAGGGTCCCCTGGCATCTGTCCTGATGGAGCAGGGGGAAGTTCCTGTCCTGCCCAGGGACACCCCAGGGAGTGGATGCTAAAGGAGTGTTTAGGCAGGGTGGGATCCTCCCCTTCTCCTGTGGTTCCTATGCACCAGCACGTGCTGTTCCAGGGCTGAGCTCCCCAGGGACCATGGGCACCACGAAGGACTTTGCCTCAGCCCCCAGGGCAGGTCCTGCTTCCATGGCCACTCTTCACTGTCCCTACCTGGCCATGTCGCCTGGGCGTCTGCAGATCCAACCTGTGCCAAGGACCAGCCTTTCCCTGGGGTTCCTGGGAACTGGATGAGGCCCTGGAGGTGCTGATGGACAGTGGTGGGATGGAATGGCCCTGGCTGTCTATAGGGTAGGCACTCATCTCGCTGCCAGGGCAGGGTGCAGTGCTACAGGGTGACTCTGGGGTGACACAGAGGTGTGGCAGCCAGGCAAGTGTCAAGGCAGTGGTGGGCGCAGCCCTCAAGGTGGGTCTTGGAGATGCATGGCTGGGCCTTGATATTCCAGCTCTGCCCTATTCCAGCATATGTTGGGAACGCTGACATGATACAGCCGGATTTGGCACCCCTGCAGCCCAGCCTGGATGACATGGACATATCAGGTAAGATGCAGCCTGGATATGGTACCACATACCACCCAGCCCTACACCCTGTGACTGCCTAAAATGGGGGGGGGGGTTACAGGTTTGGCCTGGCAGCAGTGGGAGCTGCTGAGACAGGCAGAAAACACTGGGCATCCAATGGCATGGGAAAAGCAGCATGGATGGGCAGGGGCTGAGGACAGAGCCTTGTTGTGCCTGCCTGCCTCTGGAAAGAGCCAGAGAAAGTCAGAAAGGGCTTGGCCAGGAGCTGTGGGAGGGGATTTCTACAAAAAGAGGATATGTCCAAAGTGGAAGGAGTCCCTCATTTTGGCTGCAGATAGAGGAAGGAAAATTGTCCCCCAGAGGAAGAGGAAACCTCTAGACAGTAGGTTCTGCTGAGCCCCTTCCTCACCCACTGCCCATGCAGCCTGGGTGGTTGGCTTGGAGCTGGGACCCTGCACTGGGCTGTGCTACATCCCCTGGGGACAAGTCACTGTCCCTGCCAGGCTGCCCAAAGACAAATCTGGTGCTGGTGTCCACCTGGGCCAGGGGGCTGCTGAGCTGACCCCAGCAAGTGGGCAGTAGCAAACTCTCCCATGTTGCCATGCAGGCTCTGAGCTGCGAATGTCCATGCAGTCAGCTGGGACATGTCCTGGTCCCAGCAGTGTCCCCAGATGCCAGGGCAAGGCACTGTTGGGGACCAGCTTCACTCTCAGACATCCAGAGCTGGTGGCCTGTACACGCTGCGGGGGTGGGAGCCAGTGAGGGTTGGCTGTAGCTGGTGGCCTTGGGCAGCACCAGCATCTCCAGAGCTCTATGTGAGCTCTGTGGGCACCCTGGAGCTCTATGGCCCGCCTCCACTTCCACTTCCTCCAGGAAAAAAGGGTACTTGCACCATGGCTGAGGGGTGTTGTAAGACCAGATGCTGGCAGGGAGCAGGCTGCGATCCGTGTGCCAGGGCAAGATGGATGCTCTTGGGATGGATGAGGTGGGAAGACTCCTGCCACCATCCTCTCAACTCTTGCCAACCAGAGATCACATCAGAATGAGGTGTGCTGGGAAGAGGGTCTGTTGCCATGGCTGGTGCCCCAAGTGGGCATCACTTGCTGGAAGGTGTGACAGCTCCAAGTGGGTCAAATTGATACTTGGTAAGTGTCCCTTATCCTGAGAGGTCGTGTATGGTGTCACACCAGCATCTCCAGCACCTCTCTGGGGACCTAGCATAGCCTCAAGCTCAACAGGAGCATGGTGGTTCCTTTCTGAACCAATACATCAGTCAGGTTGGCTTTTTTCCTGGGGAAAGGCCTGTGTTTTACTACAGGGTGCTTCTTGGCAATGGGATGGGTCTTACTGCAGACCACAATATCACGAGGAAACATCCCTTCCTGCTCTGACCATGTCCAGTGCCTCAGCCCAGGGACACTGCTGGAGCTGGGGAGGGTCCCAAGTCTGGCTGTGGCTCCTGGTCTGCCAGGCCAGTGTGTCCTGGGACAGAGTAGAATCCCATGGGGTGCTTGGAGACCACCTGTTGGTGGGAGTTTTGTCCTGGATGGAGCAACTTCCTGGGTGATAAGGTGTTACATATGAGCACCGTGTGTTCCTGGTACCCTTGGGGCTGTGGGGAGAGTAGAGAGAGGAGATTGGGGTGCTGGGTGCCAGCCAACCCAGTTATGTCCCAAAGGGCCACTTTTTCAGCAGGGCAGGCAGCTGGGGACCAAAGACCACCCAGAAGCCTTGTGCAGAGCCACACAGGGCAGGCATGTGGGGTGGGCACCACGGGCTCACAGGGCTGTCATTGCGTGGGGTGGTGTGGCAGAGCCCAGTGCCTGTCAGTCAGTGTCTGCAAACCAATCCCCAAATGAGGAAGCATCTCGTGTCTGCAGCGGGTGCTGGACTGTGGTGTGAGGCAGATGGAGAAGTCCTGAAGGCAAAGGCGAGGGAGCAGTCCGGCCCTGTGCCCTGCTGGCACCGTGCTCCAGGTAGGATTGGTGCTGGGCACTGGGGCTGGACTGTCCATCCCATGGGGTGGCAATGCCCTGCTGCGCTCCAGGGCTCTCCCCAAAGCCTGGGACAAGTGCTGGAGGGTCTTTGGGTTGGAAAGGCCCAATCACACTGGAGAGCATCCCCAAGTTTGAGCAGGATACCAAAGGTGTGGTTTGAGGGCTCTTCTCCCTTGAGCAGGCTGTGCCCTGGCCGTGCTGCACTGCCTGGAGCAAAACAGAGCAATCCAGGAGTGAGGAGGAGCATCGGCAAGAGCTATGGGGTGAGGAAGGGGCGGGGGAAAGGGAGGACAAGGCTACCAGGGCATTCCATTCCTGCAGCACAGTGAGAGACACAAGAGGGTCTGACAGGCTGGGTACCACGAATTCCTATAAATACCTGCAGAGCTTCAGCGCTGGTGGCAGGGACATCCTGGAGTGGGCATGGCTGAGGTGGGGGCAGTGTGGGGGCGGACTGCACCCAGGAAAGCCAAGCTCCTGCCTGGCAGCACTGCAGCACACACAAAGTGCTGGCCTGTGGAGGGGCAGGGATGGCCCTGGCATGGTGTCAGGAATTCACCATGGCTGTGGCAGGGGTAAGGGGCAGTCTGAGAGATAACTGGGACATCTCAGCAGTGCCTCTCTTCTGTCTCACTACACTGTTCTCCTCAGATGGCAGCACATGGCATGCTGGAATCATCACTGTGCCCAGTCCCATGGCATCCTACAGTGCTGGCATGTTTGCTCCTCTGGTGTAGATTCAGCAGGGTCCCAGGCCTTTGTGGGTCCCAGCCAGGGCACCCCACGTGCCTGGACCACAGATGGTGCCCTGAGCATGGGTGTGCACACCAGGCAGGAACTAGCAGCAGGGCCTGAAGCGAGCACTGCCAGCCAAGGGCTGGAGAGCACAGCTGGGTTCTTCCCAGAAGAGATGCAAGTGCTTGTCCCCAGTGGCTGCTCAGACACTGCACCTGTACCAGGGGCTTCCAGGCAGCAAACTCAGTGAACCCTCCTGCTCCATCCTTCAGGGAAGCATCCAGCAGTGCCATCCATATCCCACAGTCATCCTCTCCATGAAAACCCCTCCGTGTGGCGATGCCAGAAGCAGCATTGACACAGGCACTGAGCCAAGGCATTCAGGGGCTGATGTGCCTAGGGAGACAGCTGCCAGAAGTATGGGGCCAGCCCTCTGCGCTGTGGTGTCTGGGCCTGCGGAAGGACCAGGGTTGTGGGAAGGAGAGAGGAAGGGAGGGGGAGTCACGGCAGGGTCACGCGGCTTGGCTCCAGGAAGGCCATGGGATGTGGTTAGCCGCAGGCTGCGTGCACAGCGGCGCTGGAGTGAGCAGCACACAACTCGTCACCACTCCAGGGGACCATCCCCATGGCTTGGGAATGCCATGACCTGATTGTCCCTCCCCTCTGCTGTGGCTGCCCCCCAGCCAGGCTGTCACAATCCCTGCCACAGCCTGGGGCTGATAAAGCAACACACACCCCCGGGAACAGCTCTGGGGCTGGGGCACATGGAACTCAGCTAGGTGACAGGGACAGAGTCCCCACATCTGGGTGGCATTCCAGGTGGGTTCTCCTGCCCATATGCATGTGACAATGCTGGCCCTAGATAAAAATGTGCTGGATCTGCCCTGGCCCCAAAGAGTGCAGGGTGCCAGTGACAGCGCATGGTTCCACCCCTCATGTCCCAGTGTGACCCCCTCCTCTCTGGGCAGGTCTGCTTATGCCAGTCACTGTTTCTCCACTTGGCTCTGCAGAAATCTTCACCAGCCACCGGGCACCCCCATCTCAGGTACAACTGGGCTACCAGGATTCATCTTGCTTCTCGCCCATGGCTGAGCCCCTGTTCAACAGTGGGGAGTCCCTGATGGGTGCTCGGGGTCTGCCTGTGAGCCCCGAGGCCCCACTCGTACCTGGCCCCCCCCTCCAGGTGAGTGGGATCCCAGCCTGCAGCCTGTGCCTTACTGGTCGTGTACCAGTCACCTGCCCTGACCCTGCCATGTCTTCTGCAGCCCAGTGGCGCCTCCCAGCTCAGCTTCCACAGCACCTTCCCGGGCTCTGAGCTGCCCCTGGCCCCTCTGCCCCCCGACCCCCCCGACGTGGCACCCAGCAGCCTGAGCCCCCAGCTCCGACACAAGCCCACACTGCAGTACGACTTCCCTGGCAAGTGTCTCAGCCTGGAGCCACCAGCACCCCACTATGTCCCCCCCATCCCATCGCCCCGGGCACCACTGCTGAGTCTGGAACCCCCCTTCTCCCCTGCCTCGGTCCCCCATTTTAAGTTCCCCTACAGCAGTTCACCTGACCCCTCGCTTGTCACCCACCCTGCCTCCCCTCTCTCGAGCCCTTGCTTCGCCCCCTACGTCCCAGGGCTGGGCTATGCCACAGGCATGGGGCCCCAGGGGTTCCCCAGCCCTGCTGCCCCCCAGCTCCTGCCCCCCACCCTGCTGGGCAACCCCAGGTTTGCCCCCTGCAAGGGGCTGCCCCAGGGTGGGGGTGGGCGACCCAAGGCAAAACCCAGTGGCACCAAGGCAAGGAGGCTGCAAGGACACGCCCTGTCCCACCTGCCCGCGCCCAACCCCTGCCCGAGCCAGCTCCTGACTACAGGTAACAGGGTTGGGGGGCTGTGGGGGGACACAAGGGTGAGGTGGGGGGCATACTATTGTGGGGGTGAGAGTGGGGACCCCATTTCTCCCTGGGGTTAGGACGCAGGGAATATCGGACAGGGGACATGGCTGTCCCTATAGTGGGGTAGTTCCAAACCCAGGGGTGAAGCCACGCCTGAGGGATTGCCCTGGCTTCAGTGGCCTCAGAGGGGGATGTGGCCCAGCCCCAGGACTTGGCTACGGGCACTACTGGGAAGTTCCTGTGTCCCCAGTCTGGTCTGTGTGGCCCTGTTCGTACTAAGGGCTGGGGCTCTCTGCCTGCACGAGGCTCCGGAGAACATCCCTTTTGCGAAGAGAACAGGCTCCTCCTCCAGAGGTGCATCCCGGTTCTCTGGGGCAATCCAGCAGGGAAGGGGCTGCAGCAGCTTTGGTGCAGGGTGGGGCTGGCTGTCTCCTGGTGCAAGGAAGGTCACCCCAGCGCCAACAGCCCCACGCAGCAGCGCCCATCTCCTCCCTGCTCCCTCAGCCAAGCAGGACCTGGTGCTGGATACCCCTCGCCCGATGGGTGCAGGACTCACGCCCACAGCCCCTGTCTCCCCGGTAAGCACTTAACAACCCGCTGGATTGGGAATTGCCTTCTCCTGGCTGATGGGGAGGGGCAGAGATGGGGTCTGGAGGTCACACTTTGCTATGGGCTGGACAGAAATGGAGGGAAGGAGGGGCCACGTCTCTGGGTGGCTGGGGATGGCAGGAGTTGCCCGAGTTTCTTCTCCTGTAAAAAAAGCCAGGGCAGAGGTGAGAGACATCCTGCTTGCAGGGTCCCTTTCCTGGGGCGCCTGCAAGATGGTGGCATGAGGCTGCGCATCCCCCTCCCCATCCCCTTGTGGGCTGGTTTGGCTGGGCAATGGCCGATCTGGTGTGTGTGGGGTGCTGATCCCCCAACTCCCCTTCCCTCTGCCTTTTTCCAGCAGCAGAGCACTGTCCCCAAAGTCCCTGCCACCTTCCTCTCCAGAATGGCCCAGATGAGCCCAGGACTGGCTCCTGGCTCCAGTCCTTCCCAAGTGCTGTTGCACACAGTGGGCATGCAGCCGGATCCCCTGCAAGTCCCTAAGGCAGAGCAGCTGTCCCCCACCTCGTCTTGTGGTGAGTCTGGAGGACCCCAAGAAGCTCCATAGGGCACTGGGTTTCCTGCAGAGAGCTTGGACCAAACAGTGTGGGAATTTTCATTTTGGCTTTAATCCCAGCTTCAATTCCATTTATCCATCTGAGCGTGGAGAGTTCCTTCTGTGCCCCTCACCTGCCTCTTTCTCCAGCAGCAAAAGCAGAAATAGGGAAAGACAAAAATGGAGCAAAATGTCGGACTGTGGTTTTCAAACCCCAGAGCTTGGTTTTGGAGCAGGAAGCATCCGCTTTCACCCGCAGTAACCAGTGTGGCTGCTGGAAACCAGCCTCTGGTGTTGTTCCCAGTTCAGTTTGGTGCTGCACCCTACAACCTTGCTGCCCTTGCAAGTCTTTCCATGCAATTTCCACTCCAAGAAATGCTTGGAATTTAAAATGTCAAATCTCAGATGTTCCCATTTCTGAGCAGCTGTAAAATGAGTGGGACTTGGGGTACTGTATGCTTGGAGGCTGAAGTGGAGGATCTCCATCAACTGAGTGGGGTGGCTTGTCCTGGGGTGGGGGCAGTACTGTGGGATGCCCCTCTTTGCCCATCCCAGGTGCTGAGATATCACCTTGTCATGAGTGCTGTTGCTATCCCTCTCTTCATAGCAGCACCTTTCTTCTTCCAGGCAGTGACTGGCCCAAGCCCAGCCAGGCTTCCCCAGGACCCACTGCAAGGCTGGGCACTAGCATCTCCCCGCACCAGACCATGCCCCGTCCAGGAAGGCCCGAGTCCAGCAAGGTATGGCAGGAGCTGTCAACTTCATACGCACCCCCCTTTCCTCCTCCCCCCATTCACCCTCACTTCAAGCTTTGGGCCAGTCCCCAGTGAGGCTGGTGACCCATGGCTGTCCCCGCTGCTGGAGGTGCCTAACGGCGCTGACCTGCAGCTGGAAAGCCGCCGCATCACGCACATCTCCGCTGAGCAGAAGAGACGCTTCAACATCAAGCTTGGCTTCACCACGCTACACAGCTTGGTGAGCACACTGAGTGCTCAGCCCAGCATCAAGGTGAGCACCCAGGGCCAGCCCTGGGCGTGCAGGGACATGGCGCATCACCCAGAGATGCTGCATCCCTACTGTGACCCACAGCACAGAGCTCCTCTCCTGCACTCCAGTCTGTGATGCCAGAGGCTGGAGCACACAGCGGGCACACAGTGCGTCTGTGTGAGGCTGGTCTGGGCCCCCTTCCCCTCTCACCCCATGGCCCCCAGGTCAGCAAGGCCACCACCCTGCAGAAGACAGCCGAGTACATCTGCAAGCTGCAGCAGGAGCGGGCAGCCCTGCAGGATGAGGCACTGCGTCTGCGGGAGCAGATCGAGGAGCTCAATGGTTCCATCAAGTAAGGGGGCTGTGGCTGGGGGAGATGGGGGAGAGCACTGCCTGCTTTGAGGCAGCCAGGCAAGGCAAGCACCAGTGCCAGGACAGCAGTAGGACGTGGCAGGTCTCTCTGGAGCACCTCCCGGCTAACTGTCCCTCCTCAAACCCTTTCTGTGGGAAGGCTGATGCTCAAGAGGCAGGACAGAGTAGGGCCAGGTCCCACACCTGCCCTGGGAGTGGGACACTGGCTGGCAACGCCTGATGAGCTTCTGTGGCTCCCAGTCTCCCGAACATGGCCCCACAATACTGGTTGTGCCTCACAGTCTGTGCCAGGAGCAGCTGCCGGCCACAGGGGTGCCCATCACGCGCCAGCGCTTTGACAACATGCGCAGAATGTTTGATGAGTACGTTTGCTCCTCCACGCTGCAGAACTGGAAGTTCTGGATCGTATCCTTTGGAGTCAGTGCCTGCTTCTCCCTCTCACCCTCCACAAGACACCAGGTGGTCTGGTTCATCTGCTGCTGCTGGGTCTTTCGGGTCCCTCAAGCTCGGGAGGCTTTGGGGACCACAGGGAGATATTTCCCAGCCAAAATCACACGGTGGGAACATGCTGATGTTCTGTGGTTAGGAGGGATATTCTGATCCAGGGAGTCAAAACCTGTTGGATAAATGGTTCTCAGAAAGAACAGAAGTGGAGCTAAGCTCATAGAGAGAATTGCTTCTGATAACATGGGAACTGACTCTGAGAGGCAGCAGCCATGGATTAGGAAAGATGCAGACACAAAACTGGGGACATGATGGCTTGGTCTTGGTGGTTGCATGGCATGCTCTGGAAACACAGGGATGGAGAGGACCAAGGGCCAAGGACCCTGTGGGCAAAGGGCTAGATCTGCTCCTCTGTGAGCACGGATTAGACACTGGCAGAGTCTGTGAGATCTGTGAAATCCCAAGTGCCAGTGATGAAAGGCACTGCTGCCCATGGTCCCATCCAGCACAGGATATCTGGACACGGCAGAGGTGACTTCTGTTGCAGAGCTGGGGAGCTCCTTCCTCAGACCATGGGGTATCATAGAGCCAACATAGGCTCCAGGACATGCTTGTGGTGGAGGTATCTCTGTGGATATCTGCCTGCACAAAATCACCAGGCTGGTCCCTGCAGGCTAGAAGCAGCAGGGGAGTTTATGGGACACACTGGTGTCCTGCCTTGCCCCTGAGCACTTTGCTAGCTGGTTCCCTGAGGTGCTCTGTGTCTCAGCAACCTTTTCTGGCAGCCCCAGCCATACAGAGTTTTGCATCTCTTCCACTGCCTACCCAGGTGACACTCATGCCATCACCTCAGCAGCTTGGGCTAGTGCCAGGTGTGGGAGTGCAGCAAGTCTGCTCCATGGCCTGTTGTGGTGCCCCAGCAGTTCTGCTCCATGTCCAGACAAGAAAGTCTGTCCTGCTGTCATAGGAGGGCGATGCCCACACCTGGGAGGAGTGAGACCATTGTCATAGGAAAGCTGGTCCTTAACTCCTCTGATCCTACCAGTTCAGTATCATCATCCGGCCACTCTTCGAGTCTTTCAATGACATGGTGTCCACAGCCAGCATGGAGAGCCTCACCCAAACATCCCTCGCCTGGCTGGACCAGCACTGTTCCCTCCCAGCGCTTCGGCCAAGTAGGTGGCACTGTGCCTGACTGCGGCACCCTGAGCAAGTTGTGTTGGCATGCACCGAGGGAAAAGCAGAGGGGAAAAGGACAGGGGTGTCCCGGGGGACGGCAGGGCTGATATGTGGGATGTCATGGAGCTCAGTGACTTGCCCTGCTCCTGTCATACCCACGCCCCAGCTGAGCCGAAGTACCCTAGCCCGGTGTGGCGGCAGGGCAGGTTCGGCCCTCCCGAAAGCCGCTCAGTGTGGTTTTCGCTTCACCGCGTCTGTTGGGGAGCGACCAGTCGCACCGTTCTGGGGGCTGGAGCGGGGTCGGGCAGCGCCGTCTTCCCCAGGATGGGTCCGCCTGCCAGCCCCCTTGTCCCTTGTCGTCGCAGCCGTCCTGAGCTCCCTGCGGCAGCTGAGCATCTCCACCTCCATCCTCAGCGACCCGGCCCGTGTCCCCGAGCAGGCGGCGCGGGCAGTGGCGGCGCTGGGACGCCCCGGCGCCTCCTCCTCCACCTGACCGCTCCGGGGGCTCCGGGATGTCCCACGGGCACCGGCGTGGGGAGCCGGGACTGCACGAGGGGTGTCCCGCCCTGTCCTCCTACAATAAAGGACTTGCTGTGCCACGGACCCCGCATGGTTCTTCAGCCCCGAGGCCGCTTTGGGCACGGCCGGGAAGGGCGGAGGGGGAGCGGGACTTGATGAGGGGGTGAGACCGGAAGGGGTGAAAACCGGGAGTGGGAGTGGGGCCAGGGTATAGAGAGGATGAGAGGAACCGAGGTTGCTGGCAAGTGAAAGAGAAAAGGCTGGAGGGGCGGTCCGGGGCTGGGGGGTGAAGGGCAGCGCGGGTCGGGGGCGGCGTTAAGGTAAGAGCTGGCGGGGGTTGATGGCCGGGGCTTGGGGGAGCAGGAACTGGAGTGGGGCCGGGGCTGGGGAGCATGAGGGCAGGGACCGAGGTGGGGGGACGTAGAAGCTGGGGTGGGATGAGGGGAGTCCGGGCTGTGTGGAAGGCACGGGCTGGGGCGGTCAGGTGCTCGGGGGGCGTGTTAAAAGAGGGTCTGTGGGGCTGACGGCGCTTTGTGAGGGGCAGGGGCTAGAGGGGTCGGGGGTGTGGGTGGCTGAGGGGGAAGCGGCGGGGCGGGGCGGGGCGTGCAGTGCCACCGCCAGTGCGCACGCGCAATCTCCCCTCCCGGCACCGGTAGCTGACGCGGCGGCGGGAAAATGGAGGTATGGGCGGCGCTGGGTGGGCCGGGGCTGCCGGGCGCCCTCATCGTTCTCATCCTCGTCGTGTTGCTGGCGGTCGCGCTGCACCGCTCCGCTCCGTGGGAGACCCCCACCGCCCCGCAGGGCGGTGAGTACCGTGCGGACAGTGGGGCGCTGGGCAGCACGGAGCGTAGCTGAACCGGACCCACCGACCCCTCCGCTCCCGCAGGACCTAGCGCGAACGGGCATGCCAGGCCGAAGGAGCCGCGGAAGGCAAAGCCGGCGGCGAGGGCTCGCAGGGAGAAGCCGCAGCAGCACAGCTTCGCACACCAGCTGCTGGTCGCTGCCCTCAAGGTATCCCGCGTGCCCGGGGCCGGTGTCCCACCCGGGGCCGGTGTCCCTCTCGGTGCTGGCGTCCCCCTTCCCCCGGGTGCTGGTGTCCCACTCCCCTGACCTCCCCCCCCGCGTCCTCCGTGACCGTTCTGCCTGCAGGGCCACAGCAGCCCGGTTACCTGCCTGGACTTCAGCAGCAACGGCAAGTACCTGGCGTCATGCTCTGAGGACCGCACGGTACGGCTGTGGAGCACCCGGGACCTGGCGGGGCGGGAGCACCGCTGCCTGCGCGCCAACGTGGAGCTGGACCACGCCGAGTTCGTCCGCCTCAGCCCTGACTCTCGGTACGGCCGGACCTTGTATTGGCACCAGGATGTCCTGCAGAGCCACCAGTCTCTCGGCCGAGCTGTGGTGGGATCAGTGGTGTTGCTCTGGGATGGGTGGAGGCATCATCTCTCATCATCTGAGTCATCACGGTATCATTGATTCGTGGCCGTTCCTGAGAGCAGCTGGCACTTATCTGGAGGAGACCTCTGGAGATCATCTAGTCTAGCTCCTGGTGTGTTAATGTGTTTGTCAGGGTAGATGTCCCAGTGCCCAGCTTGCTGTGCACCCATCAAAGGTGCCTGTTGAGGTCACTGCCAGCTGACTCTGCAGCTGGAATGTGCTGCTGAGTCTCCGGTGGTCAGGGGTGCTCTTGCTGAGTGCGAAATTTGGTGGAAAAGTGTTTTGGCTTTTTGAAGTGGTCTCTTTTAGAAGGAGAGGAAGGGATCTCGTTTCCTGGTGTGGATAATAAATTCCATTCTTTTTCATTCAGTGTTGCAGTTGAACCACCACAGGGAGAGAACCTGGTGCTCTTGTAAATATTTTTACCTGCCAGCATATCCCTCTTCTCAGGTGCCCCGAGTGACCTGGGCTGAGGTGGGGCTCAGAGCCTGTCCCTCCACAGGGCCTTCATTGTCTGGCTGGCAAATGCTGAGACTATTCGTGTCTACAAGATGACCAAGAAGGATGATGGCAGCTTCACCTTCAGTGCAACTTCTGAGGACTTCCCAAAGAAACACAAAGCTCCTGTCATTAACATAGGGATTGCAGAGACAGGTATGGAAATGAGGTGCTCACCTCTCCGGATCCTTGTGAAGCTACTGGATTCAAGGTGTTGGAGTTTTTGGCATTCTCAGGGCTGTGTACAGCACCAGTACTGAACTCTGTAGTCTCTTAGGTTTTTTTTTACTTAATTTTCTATTGACTGAACCAAAAGGTGTTGTTTTCACACCAATTATGTTCCTGTAACCAGCTCCCCAATATGCACAGTCTCTTAATTTACATTTTCAGGGATGCTGTTGCAAAGAGATCTGGTCTCAATATTGAGAGGATCGCTGTTCTCTGGGCCGCCAGTCTCTCTTTAACCACTCATAAATCTTTCTAGTGAGTTCATATGGTCTATCTTGAACTTCTGGGATCATCTAGAACAGAGGTGGGGGTGGGTGGGTGGAAATTACATTTTAGTGGTAAGGGCTTGATGATTTAATGCATCAGGTATGTGCCAGTGGCAGTTGGAAGCAGGTGGATATGAGTTCACCTCTGTAATAGAAGAGCAAGGAAAATGTTAACTGAGACTGGAGCTGTGAAAGTGAAAAGTTAAACCTGCAATAAGTAGCTGGAAGGTAAACACGCAACTCCCTGCCTGGGCTGAGGTAAAGGGGAAGTGGGAACAAGCAGGAGTCCAGCACAGGCACAACCAGCAATCATGGGTCATGGTGGTGTGATTGGGATTCAGTTGCCTGCCTGCAATCTACAGCTTGAAAGGTGCTTATCCACGAGCTGATTTTGGGCATGCAGATCAGGTGGAGCGTGCTTTTCTCCTGTTTGTTGCACAACCAAGTGGGGCTCCTAGCTCTGCTTGTGGGGCTCAGGGTCATGAGTAGAGGGCATGCATGGGCTCAGTGCCTGCTGCTTGCTCAGGAGCCAGAGGAGTACTGAGGCATAACCAGGAGCTGAGTCTTCTGATACTGCTCTTTACTCTATCCTAGGAGACTTCCTTGGATTTTTGTGCTGCTACTGGTTTTCTCCAGCTACAGGGAGAGGTTGTCCTGTGGGGTTCATTGAGTCTGTGGCAGCATTAGGTCTCGGGGCTCCCCTGATCTTTGCCTTTTTTTCCCCAGGGAAGTTCATCATGACAGCTTCCAGTGACACCACCATCCTGATCTGGAGCCCAAAGGGAGAAGTCCTGGCCAGCATTAACACCAACCAGATGAACAATGCCTATGCCACAGTGTCACCCTGTGGGAGGTGAGTGACAGGCAGGATTCCAGGCTGCTTCTTTGCCCAGAATAGCGTCAGTTCAGACCATTGGCAGTTTGTTGTTACTGTAATGCAATTTTCTGAGGCTTCCACAGTATAAAAAGGTATTTTGGCCCCCTGGGAGATGGAGCTGATGTGGGCTCAGGCACTTGTGTGTTGCCATTCTGCCTCAGCGCTGCTGTTCTGGTAACCTGAGAACAGCTTTGGCCTCAGGTAGCAGAGGTGGGACAGAGCAAATGGCCTACGCAAAGAAAACAGCGTTTTGAACTTGTCTGTGACCTCTTAAAGGTTAATTAGAAAAGTAAAGGTTTTATTTCTGGGAGATCTGTGTATTGGGAAAATCACTTGCTGCTGTAGGTCGATTTGCCTTGTTCCTGGTGCGAGGAGTTTGCGGCTCAAAAGCATTTAACTCTTTTACTTTGATGGAGAATTTCTCATTCCTGAGGTGTTTTCGTGCCTTTCCTTAGTGTTCAGGGAAGGGTATGTTTCAGGGAAAAGTGAAAATTCAGCTGACCAGACTTGAATGCAGGAATCAGGAGAGGTTTGCAGACCTCTGGCCCTGCCTTGTTCAGGTCCTCTGTAAGAGGCAACTTGTGTCTCTGCTTGTTCATTCACGCAGGTTTGTGGCATCCTGTGGCTTTACCCCTGATGTGAAGGTGTGGGAGGTGTGTTTTAACAAGAACGGAGACTTCAGGGAGGTAACCAGAGCTTTTGAGTTGAAAGGCCACACTGCTGGTGTACAATCCTTTTCCTTCTCCAACGACTCAAGGAGGTATGTGTGTGTTACCTGCTCTGAATTACTCTCAGGACATGTAAACTCATCTCTTCCAGGGTTAATTAGCTGCACCACTGAGCTGTGGGGGGTAAAACATTGCCCTGGGGAGCCAAATCTGGCTCCTGTGTATTCCCTGCTCATAGGAATCTCACATGGTTTAATAAGACCAGGTGCTGATACTGTACCTGGAACAGGGCAACCCCCAGTATCAATCCAGGCTGGGGATGAACAGATGGAGTGCTGGTGGGTGAGAGCTGGACATAACCCAGCCCAGAAACTCCGGTGGGTTGGTCCCACTGTGTGGGTAACAAGAGAGAGGGAAATTCTGCCCCTCTGCCCGATTCAAGTGAGACCCCACCTGCAGAGCTGCCTCCAGCTCTGGGGTCCCAGTACAGGAAGGACATGGAGCTGCTGTAGTGAGTGTAGAGGAGGCACCAAGATGATCAGAGGGATGGAGCAGCTCTGCTGTGAGGAAAGGCTGAGAGAATTTGAATTGCTCAGCCTGGAAAAGAGAAGGCTTCAGGTTATGTAATTGTGGCTTTCCAGGACCTGAAGGGAACTGACAGGAAAGATGGAAGAGACTATTTACAAGAGCCTGGAGTCACAAGATAAGGGGGAATGGTTTCAGGCTGACAGAGAGTGGGTTAGATGGGGTATTAGGAAGCAAACTTTGGTTGTGAGGGTGGTGAGGCCCTGGCACAGGTTGCCCAGAGAAAATGTGGTTGCCCCATCCCTGGAAGTGTTCAAGGCTGTATTAGAAGGGGCTTGGAGCAGCCTGGTCTAGCGGTAGGCTTTTTTACTATGGAAAGAGAGCGCGGACTGTGTGTGTGCACAGATTCACCCTTCCCAAGAGATGTCTCTCCGCAGAGGATTCCTGGTTCATGGGCAGGGCAGGGTAAGAGGTGCCGCCCCTTTTTCATGCGCTCACCATGCTCTCTCTGGGCTGCAGGATGGCAACCGTGTCAAAGGACGGTACGTGGAAGTTCTGGGGCACAGATGTGGAGTACAAGAAGCAGCAGGACCCGTACGTGCTTCTGACAGGGCGGTGCGCGGTGCCGGAGCCGTGCCGCATTGCCCTGTCCCCTGACGGCCGCACGGTCGCTGTGGCGGGCAGCACGGACATTGTGGTGTGCAACACGCGGCGCGGCGACGAGGAGGAGCGTTTCCTGGGCGTGCACAGCCACCCCATCACCGACCTTGCCTTTGACACCACTGGCCGCTACGTCGTGTCCTGCGGGGACCGCGCTATCCGTGTCTTCCACAACACTGCGGGGCACCGCGCAGTGGTAGAGGAGATGGAGGCCATGCTGAAAAAAACTGGGAACAAAGCCACGCGGGAGAGGCTGGAGCAGCAGATCTCCAGCGCTCTCAAAGCGTTGGCTGCTATCTATGGCAAGAAGCACTGAGCTACCCATACAGCAGGAGGCAGCTGCGCTCTGCTTTTGGGGTTGTCTAATTTTAGTAACTGTGAACAGCAGTAATAAAAGAGTGCTCGGGTCCTTCTTTTTGTGCTCTGTGGTGGGTGGGACAGGGCTGGGGACAATGGGATCTCTCATTGTCACACTCTTGTGTTGTTTTTTTCCCCGGGCATGGATCTTCAGTATCCCATGGAAATGATTGCTAAGGCAATGCCTACTACTTTTCCTGAGCTTAGAAGCAGGAATGTGTGGATTTGGGGTACGTTTCTTGGTTGTTGGCTTTGTTTTTTTTTTCCCCAGGGGAGCTGCCAAAGCTCAATCTTTGATGCTAAACGGTGGGGATTCTGCCGCAGGGGACGGCGCAGTGCTGTAACGGTGCAGCGGACTTCGGGTGTTCCCCTGCCCCAGGCCCGGGGTCTTGGTGATCTCCCGGTAGCGTGGAGCAGGACTTGCCCCGAAGGAAGATGGCGGCGCACTGTCGCTTCGCCTGAACGTCGTTTCCGTGCTCGCTGTGGGGCGTGTACGTCTGCGCAGGCGCAGCAGCCGGGGCGTGTCGGGCGTGGTGACGCAGGGCGCGCAGCGCGCGGGCGGGCCGCGCAGTGCGCATGCGCGGGGGCGGGTGCGGCGGCGGGTGCAGCGGGGCCGGTGCTGCGGGGCTGCGCGCGCCATGTCGGGGCGCTCGGTGCGGGCCGAGACCCGCAGCCGCGCCAAGGATGACATCAAGAAGGTGATGGCAGCCATCGAGCGCGTCCGCAGATGGTGAGGGCGGGCCCGCGGGGGGGAGGGCCCCGCCGCCCGCGCGCAGCCAATCAGCGCGCCGCGGGGTGCGACCCGGGAGTGCGCGCCCAACCACCGGGTGTAGGCGGGGGGGCGGCGGCCAATGGTAGTGGGGCGGGGACGGAAGCGCTCGTGATGGGCGGCTGGACCGGCCAATCACAGCGCGGGGGGCGGGAAGTGCTGCGGGGTGCTGAGGTGCCTGCCAACCAGAGCGCGGCGGGGTGGCGGCGTTTCTTGCCGTGCCGCCCCAGGCCCGGCCCGGCCCGTCAGCGTTTTGTCCTGCAGGGAAAAGAAGTGGGTGACGGTGGGCGACACGTCCCTGCGGATATTCAAGTGGGTGCCAGTGGCGGACAGTAAGGAGGTGGGTACCGTGCGTGGAGACGAGCCCGGAGTCACCGCCCACAGCCAGCCTAGCCCCCTTAACAACCCCGCTGAAGCTGCGCTCTGAGCCTCCCCCGGCCCTACCGACCCCCGAGCCACCTCCGAGCCCCCAGTTCTGCCGAACGCCACAAGACCCCGCTGAGCCCTCCCGAGCCAGCACCCGAGCCCCCGCTGAGCCTTCCCAGCCCTGCTGGGTATCCTTGAGGCGCCACCGAGCCCCTCCTGCCCTATCGAGATCTCCTGAGACCCCCAAGCCCCTGATCCCTCCCTAAGCTGACCCCCGAACCGCCCAAACCCCGCTGAGTCCCTTCTGAAGCTTCATGAGCCCCTGTCAAGCCTTCTTGGGCCCCCTTCCCCAGTTCCAACGAGCCTCTTCAGCCGACCTGAGCTCCTCTGGACTATCAAGGCCCTGTCGAGCCCCTTGAGCCCCCTCCTGCTTCCCCTGAGACTCTCTCCCTGACTCCTCCAAGGACTGGCTTTACTTGGTGTCATTCCTAGATGGGCGTCAGCTTCTCCTCTCTTTCCTGATTCCCAGTCCCTTCATAGATGGAGTTTCACCTCTCGCTTAGGAAGGTGCCCCCAAAGCCAAGGGAAAAGACCAGCTTATCCCTCTAGAATTCTGGAGACAGAAATGGGAATGGCTCCTCTGGAGTAGCATGTGTTTCTCTGACATTGTGTTTGCGCTTTTCTTTCTCTCCTCAAGAAAGAGAAATCCAAATCGAGTAGCAGCACGGCCCGAGAACCCAATGGATTCCCAGCTGACACCTCTGCCAATTCCTCCCTCCTTCTGGAGTTCCAAGGTGGGTCTAGCTGAGCTCCCTTCAACGTGGAGAACGACTCCAAGGCTGTACAGCAGCCAGGACATTGCTGGTTCTGTGTGCTGCCTGTGTGGGGAAGAGCTATGGAGTTGAGCTGTGGAATTGGGCTGATCCACTTCTGGATTGTTCCTGTCCAAACTGTTCGTTTTTGCTGTCAGAGAGTCTTAAAAGGCTGTTTCCAGTATCTTCTGTGGGAAGCTGCACAGCTAACTGGAGGAGTGGGGTTTCCTGCTCCCCCCATTCCAGTCTGGGGATAGGCCAGTAGCCACCCTTGCCAAGAGTGAAGAGGCAGAGGATGTCCCTTGCCTTGCTCTTGGTTTGGGCACTGTGGTACAGCCAGGAGAGGCTCTGGCAGCGCCAGACTCACTGCTGAAGTAGAGTGTACACATCTGCCCAAGTCCTACTCTGCTAAGGAAAATCAGGAATGTGCTGGCACTTCCAGGAGATGCAGTGGGGTTATGTTGCAGGTCAGCAGTTTGTGGTGTGCCAGGCCTGCCTCCTCATTGGGAGACAGGTGCTGAGCATTAATCCACGTGTTGCTTCACAGAGAAGGAACAAACCCCTGGTACATGGCAGGAGATGCCCAGGGCCCTCCCAAGCTGCAGATGTGGGATTTGGCAGTGCTCATTCTCATTCCCAGGGCAGGAGCATTCTCCTTCCCTTGTCCAGTTGTGTATATGATTCCCACTGTGTTCTGGAGGACAGTCCTGTGCCTGACAGCCCTTGGGCTGATGGGGAGCAGTGAATCCCCTGACTGAATCTCTGACTGTGCTCTGCCTTCTCAGCAAGACCCCAGCTTTCAGTGCTGCCCTGGGCTGCCTGTGCCCCTGTGTCAAGGTGCTCTTCTTCACCAGGTGCTGTCTCTGCAGATGAGAACAGCAACCAGAGCTCCCTGTCTGATGTGTACCAGCTCAAGGTGGACAGCAGCCCCAACTCCAGCCCCAGTCCTCAGCAGAGCGAGTCCATGAGTCCTGCCCACACGTCTGACTTTCGCACGGACGACTCACAGCCTCCCACCCTGGGGCAGGAGACCCTGGAAGGTGGGTGCTGGACTGGGGAGGGAGGAGGCAGATGGCTGGGCTCAGGGAAGGCCCCTTCAGGGCTGCTGGTGGTCCAGTGCTGCAAGCTGACAGGGCATTGGGGACTTCTTTTCTACGTGTTCTGTCCTGGCTTAGCACCGAGCTGGGTGCTGGGCTTGTATTTTTGTTGACCCACCTGTTCTCCCCAGATCCCTCCCTGCCTTCCTCAGAAGTGGCAGATGAGCCTCCCACTCTCACAAAAGAAGAGCCGGTCCCCCTTGAGACTCAGGTAAGGGAAGGGGGATTAAAACCACCTCTAAGTGTGCATGGATCCACATTGGCCCTTTGACCCTTGTTGCAGCTTCTTGTAGCGGAAGCATCTTGGTGGATGGAGATGCTCTGCAGTCCCAGAGTGCCCCCCTGGCAACTCCCAGAACCTTCTGATTTACTGAGCTTTGGTCTTTATCCCCTGCTTCAGATCAAGTGTTGAAGTATGAGGGAAGGACATGGGGGTGTGGGAAAACAACACTTCTGGCAAGCTCCAGGGCTGGAGTGGGTTTCCATTCCTGGTGCCCAGGGGTCTGTGCATAGGTGACCACCTGGGGTGTCCCCATGGTGTGACACAGCCTTGTCTGGGTGTACATGGCTTGGTGTCACTGCCTGTGATGTCTGGCTCTTGCAGGTAACTGAAGAGGAGGAGGACTCCGGTGCACCCCCTCTGAAGAGATTTTGTGCTGACCAGAACTCTGTGTGCCACACGGCCTTGGAGAGCTAACCTGCCTGGCCTGGCACCTTCGTCAGCCCCTTGCAGAGCCACGTGGCCCCCCCAGGACCAGCGCTTCCCTCCAGCCTGCCCCTTCCCCGGTGTCGGGGCTCCCACCACTCGCATCAAGTGCACCCCTGCGTTCCCTTCCCTGCCCTGCCCCGCCCCGCCCTGCCCGACGGATGGGCCCGCTGCCAGTACCTGCAAATTTGTCTCTATTTATTGGCTCCCTCTCTCCCTGCTCCCTGCTTTAGAGCTGGGGGTCTCCACTGGGTGGGCTGCATGGGTAGGGGGGTTCTCCATGGGGCTCCCTACTCTCCCTGGTCTCCAGGGCACTGGCAGATGCTGTTTGCCTGCTCGTGGCTCCCCTGGGTGCTGGGAACAGGAGAGCCACCTTCCACCTGCTCCGGGTGCTGTGTCCACTCGGCCGGTGGTGGGGAGTGCGGGGTGCAGTGAGGGGAGGCCGGCAGGGACCCGTTGGGACGCTGTGCAATAAGCTGCTAGTTTAAGCCATTCATACTGGGAGAGAGGGGAGCACTTTCCCCTCCCGGAGGGCAGGTACTGACCGGCCTCAGCTCAGCCGCGGGGCACAGCTCCAGCCGAGCGGAATCTGCAGTCCCTCGGGAGCTGGCAGAGCGTGGGGAGCCGCTGCCGTGCGCTGCAGGGCCGTGCCCCGGCCTAGGTACCCGTTATCCCCGGATGGGGAGGGAAGCGGCAGGGTGCCGGAGCCCCCGGGAAGCGCTCCCGCCCTGGGCTCGGCCGCCCCCAGTACCTGCTGCCCCTTCCAGCCCCACTCTCCCCTCGCTGCCACTGCATGTCCCGCCGAACCCGTGACCGAGCCTGGTGAAGCTGGAGGCGCGGCTGCGCGTGGAAGTGGAAAGTTATTTTAGCACTGAATAGAGTATTTTTAAAATTAAACTGTTTGAAATACAGATGCAGAGCACGATGTGGGCCGCGCAGGGCCGGGTGGGGAGGGGCGGTGCGGACAGAGAAGGGCAGGGAAGTTTCTGCTGGACGGGGCGCGGTGCCGGCCGTCACACGGAGCTCGCTCGGAGCCCGGCTCCTGTTCCCCGCACGTCGCTCCCCGCCGGGAGCAGCGGCCCCGGCCCGGGCTCTGCCCGCTCCGAGCCCTCCCTGCCCACCCCAGGGGCTCTGCCCGCGCCTCCTCGCCGCAGGGACCGCGGGCCGGGAGGAGTCCGCCGCGGCTGCGGGAACCGGGGATGCGCTGCGGACGTGACTCCAGCAATTCCCCGCATTAACTCGCGGCCTCCGCACCAGCCCGCTCGGACCTGACTACCCTTGCAATAAATGATTTCAATTTTCACTTTTATTTTCCAATCTTTCATTTTCCCCGAGTTTTCTTGGTCCCGGTACCGTGTATGTGCCCTTCTTTGCATGTCCACTGAAGGGCAGTGGAGCTGGGGAATAGGCTGGAGCGCGTTTGACACGGAACGGCTGAGAAACCTGGGGGACTCAGCCTGGAGACAAGGAGGCTCGAGCGGACCTTCTGGCTCTGCACAACTCGTGACAGGAAGGAGAGGGTTGGGCTCTGCTCCCAGATCAAGGAGTGGCATGAGGGGAAACAGTCTCAAGTTGTCTTAGAGGAGGTTTAGGTCAAACATTGGGGAAAACTTTCTTCAGTGAAAGGGTTGTCCAGCTCTGGCACAGGCTGCCCAGGCCAATGGTGGAATCACCATCTCTGGAAGGATTTAACAGCTGTGTAGATGTGGCACATGGGGACAGGCATGGGTTAGCAGTGGCCTTGGCAGTGCTATGGGAACAGCTGGACTTGAGGTCTCAGAGGACTTTCCTAACCCTAACAATTCTGTGATGTTCATGAAATGTTTTTAATAATGTACCATTTCAGGGTCAGGATGGCTAGCCAGGAGGGGCAGCTACTGATTGAACAGTCCTGATGTGGAGGTAGTTATTGGCAAAATACTTTAAGGAAAGAGGTCTAGAAAGAAGTCTAGCAATCAGAAAAGAGAACAAAAGGTCTTTTCCATAGCAGTGTGTGCATTGCTGAATTCAGGAGGAGGAACAGTGAGAATGGAGAGTGAACGCAGGAATTGCATCTTTCAGGAGCATGGCATTTGTGGGGACATAGAGACAAGCCTCAGGGATTGCACTGGCAGAAACAAGACCTCTGAATACTTTGCGAAGATGTAGCAGGGGAGTAACCTCCTGCTTTTTGTTAAAACGTGGAGCTGTGGAGGCGAGGCCCAGAGCCGGGAGGTGCAGCTTTGTAGCTGCACCTCTGCAGTTTGACCACTGTTTTGTTTTATAGGTCTGGCACTTTGGTTTATCCTGTGAATTCCAGAGAAGTTCTGAATTCCTGAGGGAAAAAAAACTGCAAGGTGCCACAATGGGAATGGACTGATCCCCAAGAGAGCTGTTGGGGATTGGGTTTTCTTATCTTTTTCTTTCCTTTTCTTTCCTTGTTACTTGTGGAATTTTTTCCCATTGAGTTGCTAAGAGGCTTCGTGCTTGAGAAGTGGGGGAGTGGGGAGGGAGAACACCTCTGGTTTTTGGGAGTTTCTCTCGGAGGGACAGAGACACTGGGCAGGGCCTGGAGCAGTTGTGGATCTCTCTGCTCTCGCTCTTTGGCACTGCAGAAGGACGTCCAGGCTCGTCGCTTACCGTGGGCGAATTCATCGGCGCCTGAGGGACCTGCCACCGTTTGCTCGTGTGCCCCGGAAACCCTGAACTTCGCCTCTCCCTGCCTGCTCAGAGTCGGGCCCTGCTGGCCCAACACCACCGTTTGTTTGCTATTGCTCTGTTTCTCAGCCCACACCCTCCTGCCTTCCCGGGACGCCCTGCAGCTGCCGCCATCCACCAGCACCCCTCTTTGCTCATTCCTGTCAGCTGACGGTAACTGCACAAAAGGGGAGGGTGTCTGCAGCTGAGAGGACTGCTACTGGGTCCCTGGTTCTGTTTGTTTGTTTGTGGTTAATGCCATAGTTATTGTCGTTTTGGTTTTCCTTGTTATACATACTTGTAAAGAACTGTCATTCCTATCCCCATATCTTTCCCTGAGAGCCCCTTAATTTCAAAATCATAATAATTGGAGGGAAGGGGTTTGCATTCTCCCATCCAAGGGAGGGCCCTGCCTTCCCTAGCAGACATCTGCCTTTTAAACCATGACAAGAACCTAGCTAAGCTTTGATGGGGGAGCACAAGAGACTCCTCTGAACATCCACGAGCACAACATCCAAGATGCTGTGGCCAGGTTTATAAAAAGAAATGAAGTGCTGGTTGGGAAGGTCCTGGGTTTCACAGAGCCAATGCATATTGAATTTAAGGAATGCAGTACAAAGACTAGCTTGTGATACATTAGAAAAAAAATCTTCCTAAATATGTTTCTGCCTTTGCAAACACTGAGGGTGGATATTTACTTTTTGGTGTGGATGACAATGTGAAGTCACCGGGACCCAAAGTAATGTAGCCTTAGAACAAACTGTGGCTGATGCCATCGGCTCAATGCCTGCCCATCACTTCTGTGGCTCTGGGGTTGGTATGCAGATCCAGATGCACATCCTGGGTGTTTATGACCAAGCAGGCTGCTCATGGCGTTATGCCTGTGCCACGCACATTGAACTGTCCTGCTGCCCTGTGTTCGATGGTAACCTTCAGTCCTGGATGGTGGTGGGCACTGGCAGGAAGGAGAGTGTGGGGGACTGGGACTGGGCACTGATCAAAAGGCTGAGCAGGAAATGGATTGAGCTTATGACAGCTGCAGACCCAGATAAAACCTGCATTTATGTTAGTGTCAACTTCATTTCCATGCTGTGCTGTAAATGTTCAGGAGGAAAGATCACCTTGTTTTCTAGATGTTCTCACCAAACCTAGAAAGGGTCCTTTGACCCATAACCAGCCACAAGCACTGGGATGATGGTGCAGTTACTGGCCTGCAATGGCACCCCTATCCCTGAACTTGTTCACCAGGACTTCTTGAAGCATTACCAATCATAGAATCATAGTGGTTTGGGTTGGAACACAACTGTCCGTGAGACCCTGGGTTGCCAGGGTGGAAAAGGGCCATCGATTCATGGTCAGGTGCCCTAATCTGAAAATGGGAGTCTGCCTCCTAAATTTGCGAATATCAGAGGATTCCTTCCAGATGAAAGCTGCCACACTCTGTCTGGACTTGGACTCCTAGGGGCTGTGTCTCAATTGCTCCTGAGACAGTGGGTTGCGGGACTTTCCTTCCTATGGAAAAGAGCTAACATTCACAGTCACATTTCTGGGGCTAAAGGTGGGATTCTGTCTCTTAAAATTGTGAATGTTGGAGGATTGTTACAAGATGGAAGCTGCCAGGAGTTATGGCTCTGGCTCTTTGGGTTCCTAGGAGCTGCCTCTGAACTGCTTCTGAGAAAATGAGTTGCCAGGTTCAGTGTAGTTGTAAGGGGTAATGATTAGGGTACTAATTACCGTAGTAAAAAATGATAACTTTTCTTATACTTTATACATTTATATGTATAATATAATTCAATATATTAGTTATATATATATATAAATAATTTTTATAAAAATTGATTTCCAAATACAATCTTTTATCTACTGCTTTATATGCAGGATCTTAAGAGTACAAGAAATTCTAAATACAGATATATAAGGTTTGAAAATACAAATGTACCTTTGGTAATTTAAACAAGAAAGGGCTTGAAAACGGGAGAAAATATAATGGCTCTGTGTGTTCAGAGTTTTGTTGTGCGTCACTGTCTGAGATCTTGGGACTTAAATTGCTGCTGCCCCCTGGTGATAAGCGCAGGTACTGCGCACGTGCTCTTTAATGACTCAGTAGTGTCACCTGCAGGCTAAAACGGGTACTGCAGCTAAGAAATGGGCGCACGGACAGTGAGTCACCAGAGTGTCACTGCGGCGCTTTCCATGCCTGCCGCTGCCTCCTGCTGGCCTGGGAGCACCAGGCGCGGGACCCAGCTGCAGCGGCAGTGGAGGATGAGGGCTGTAGTGAGCCAAAGGAGGAGCAGGGGTATTGCTGTGTGCCGTTGGGCTTTGGCTGCAGGAAGGGCTTGGAACACAAGCCCTGTGAGGAGCCACTGAGGGAGCTGGGGTTGTTCAGGCTGGAGAAAAGGAGACTCAGAGGTGACCTCATCACTCTACAACTACCTGAAAGGTGGTTGTAGTCAGGTGGTCGTTGGTCTCTTTTTCCAGCTGACTGGCAACAACTGACAGAACCAGAGGACACATTCTTAAGCTGCACCAACGGAAACTTAGGTGGGATATTAGGAAAAAGTTTTTTACTGAAAGAGTGATGAAGTACTGGAATTGTCTGCCCAGGGAGGTGATGCAGTCACCATCCCTGGATGTGCTTAAAAAAAAGATTGTGTCAGGAAAATTAATCCACAAACATCAGAGATTTATGTCCAAAAAGGAGATAGAAGAGTCCTTTTTCTTTATTCGAATAAAGGGAAAGGCCATGGGACATTCCCCTAGGGTCTCTCAAATTTTTGAAGGATGCAGCCTCCCTTTTTATCTTATTTTCCTGGCTGGATTTCCCCCTCTCTTTCCCCACTGGCTGAGGTACGTGAGAGGTACAGACTTCCCAGAACACCTGATACCTGAGATTCCCCTCTAATGTATAATCCTCCCTTTTAATTTTTAATTCTTATGGAATTAATGGTTTTTCCCCATTGTTTCTTTCATCTTTCAATATCCAATTTCATTTATCAGCAAACCTACAGTTTGTTTGTAAAGGCAAATATCTTTTTTTCCATTCATCAATCGGTGGAATCCTTCCCATTGTTTATTTTATCTCTCAGTGCTAGTTTTATCTACCAGCAGACCCACAGGTTGTTTGTAAAGATAGAGCCGTCATTCCTCTCAGTTGGATGTGGCACTCAGTGCCATGGTTTATTTGAGGTGGTATTAGGGCATGGGTTGCACTTGATGACCTTCCAACCTAGTGATTATGTGATTCTGTGATGATAAGGTGCTCAAGATGGTAGAGGCGCCAGTCCACTCTCAAGATGGCAAGCATGAGAGGAAATCACAGGCCATAACAGTCAAAATGGCAGATCCAGAACAAACTTGTAGTGCTACTCTCAAGATGGTGAGGGTTTAACAGAAACTGCATCAAGCTACACTCAAGATGGCAGTAATGGCCAGAAGTTACTATAGGTACACTCAGGATGGTGGCATGGACATGCAAGTCAAGTTAGGATTAGGGTTAGTAATTGCAGTTGGCACTTGGTTCCCAGAGGTTGCATTGCATGACAGTGGTCTCCTGGGTGCCATGAGCCCTTCTGTGCTACAGTGGACACTTGAATCCATCAGATTCCATTGTGACGTGGTAACCTCCCAGGTGCCCTTAGGACGTGATGGCAATATTGCAGCTTTGTTTCTAGTAGGCCTGGCAATGTCCCAGTGGCACCTGCAGCCCATGATGCCCAGCTTGGTCAAAGTAGAACCTTGGATCATTGAGATTCCGTTGCATCACAATGGTACACTGAGTTCCATGAGTCTGTTCTGTGTCACAGTGGACACCGAGTTCCACGTGCCCTGGCAGTACACAAGTGGCCTGGCTGTGTTCCATGAAGCCCCACCTTGTTAAAAATTGAAATCCTCAAGATTCCTTGCATCACAGTGGTCTGCTGTGTTCCATGAGGCCCTGCTGTAAAAGAGTTGACGCTTCCATGACATTCTGCTGCCTGACAATGTTCTCCTGTGTTCCATTAGTCCTAGCTGTATCACAATGGACACGCTTGCAGGAGCCTTGGAAACATCCCATTGGCACCCAGGTTCCATGAGGCCCTGCAGTGCTGACAACTTACTCTTTTTTCCCTGTCGGAGCCTTAGTTAGGGAAGAATCTTCATGGCGAGATGGGAAAAGACTCTCACATCAATATGATGGAAGTCTAATCCGTTTATTAATTGTACAGCGCTTCTTTTATACTTCAAACATTGTTGCAACACGCTAGGCCAGCAAACATATCATTGGTTAGTAAGCATTGTCCATATATTACTTGTAATTTGTTGATTGGTTTCACACGTTTTTGTGGCAATTTCTCCACCTCTTGGCTCAAGTGATCTAGCACCCTAAGTCAGTCAGGTCTCTTCTACCTATTTGCTACTTTACTACATTTTCTCTGCATGTCTACCTTCTTACTTGCTACTTTAATGTACCTTCTCAGCCACCTACTGTTGCTGCTCTAAGTCTTTCATATCCGCTCATTGTTATTACTTTGTATCTCCTTTATGAATAGCTCACTGTCAGTATTCTCTCCGAACAGTACAGAATTACCCAGTTTTCTTAAAGTCAGAGTCTCTCATATTCATGCAACACAGCCAGAGCCCCCACAGGGAACAATCCCATGAACCTGTTGAACACTCAGGGAGATTCCACTCTCTGTGTTATTCACAAGCAAGCTGCTGTGGGATGCACCAATGGGTTCCTTAATGGAACCAAAACATCTCATTTCTTTGTGATTTGTTTGTGTTTGTATTGGGAGTGACTGGTTGGGAGAGCAGTGATTTAAAGGATTCTGAAAACCAGACCATTTTATACCTTGTCAGATTTGGTATTTCTGAGTTCATTTTTCATTGGAAAAAAATGATGAGGGAAAAGATTTTTGTCTTTATTCAATGGTTGTATAATTTTGTCTCAACCAATTTGGCATCAGGGAATTCAAGCAAATGTAGCCTGAGATTTCCCATCATCAGGACAAGGTCATCACAGGCATCACCTTAAGTTTGGGCATCCCAAAGATCCCAGGGCCCCACTGGGGACAGCGGGAATGCTCAGCACCTCCCAGGACAGATGTGTCCAGGATGCGCCACCTCTGGGACAGGAATCCCCAAGGACGTGGCACCCCCAGAAGGAGGAGACCCCTGGGACAAGACAGCGGGACAAGACCCAGGTGTCACCAGCCCAGAGGAGCCCTTTTCCCTCAGGAAGGGACCCCTCTGGATGTGCCCCCCAGGACAGAATCCACATCCTGGCCTCAGCATAAATGGCCTCTTCCTTCTGCTGCAGGAAAGAGAAAGCAAAAATCTTGGATGAGGCCAGAGAGCCCCATCTCCCACAGCGCTCCAACCTCTGCCGGCACCCCCAGCCCCCTTTACCCCTTCTTGGGATCCCTCACCTGTTACTTGCTCAGGTGTTCTCTGGGATGTGTTAGCCAGGAAATGGGGGGGATGGGAAAAAGCCCAGGGGTGTGTGGGGCAGAGAGCCAGAACCTGCCAGGACAAGCCTGGGGTGCCCCCCTGGTCATGAGCACCCTGTGGGGGCTGTGCTGGGCTCTGAGTCAGAACAAAATCTGAGACACCTCATGAAGGAGCTGTGACCCCCACCCAGCCCTGTCCCTTCTCCCTTCCAGCCCAGACCCTCGGCCTCGCTGGTGAGTCCTCGGGGGATGCCATGTCCCTGCCCTGCTGTCCTCAGCCCCGTGGTGGTCCTGGCAGGCTGGTGTCCCCTGTCACCCGCAGGTGCCCAGAGCCCCCAGCTCCGGGTGGAGCCCCCCTGGATGCCGGCGGTGCTGTGGGACCGGGTGACACTGACCTGCCGGGGCTTGGGGACCACCGGTGCCACCACCTGGTAAAAGGACGGGCGGCGCTGGGGGCAGGAGGGACGCGACAGATTCACTGTCACCGAGAGTGGCACCTACACGTGTCAGAGACCCGGCAGCGGGCTCAGCCCCCCCGTGATGGTGTCAGATGGTGAGGGGGGATCTGAAATGCTCATGGTGGGTCCCTGATAGATCTGGGTGGGCTCCACTCCTTGGAGGCAAGAGCCTGTCCCCTGCACACAGGGACATCCCAGTGCATCCCAGTGCACCCCAGTGTGGTGGGAGCCCCCCGGGGACAGCTGTGCCACGGGGATGCTCCTGGTGTCTCTGGGACCCTCCTGCACAGTGAACACTGCACCCAGATGTCCCCGGTGCCATGGGCACCCACTTTGGTCCTGTCTCTGGCTCCTCAGTGTAACAGGACCCTCCTGTCCCGCAGAGCTGCTGGTGCTGCAGGTGCCAGCACGGGCGCTGCTGGAGGGGGACACGGTGACACTGCGCTGCCGAGACCGGCAGGACAAACCTGTCATTAGGGTGCGGTTTTACAAGGACAAGAAAGATCTGGCGGAATCCCTCAGGGGCACCGAGCTGTCCCTGTCCCCCCTGGGACTGCACAACAGCGGCTGCTACTGATGCCATGGCTGGTTACACTCAGGAATGTCACTGTCAGCTCTGGTGACAGGGACAGTGCACGGTAAGCACCTCCACCGCTGGAACCCCAATATCCTGACACCCCCAAAGCCACTTCTCATTGGACTCCGAGTCACAGTCCTCACCCCCATCTCCTTCCCAGAGCTCTTCACGGAGCCGCTGCTGCAGGGTCCCCGCGAGCTCCCCGAGGGGTCCCCTCTCCATCTCAGCTGCCTCAGCACCCCCAGCCCCCTGCGGCCCCAGCCCCCCTCCTGTACCGCTTCTACCGGGTCGGGCAGCTGGTGGGGGGCCCGCAGGGGTCCCCGCAGCTGCTGCTGCCCGCCGTGGGGGTCTCCCACTCGGGGAATTACAGCTGCGAGGTGCGCTCCGAGGCGGGGGCCGTGCGGAAGAGCAGCGCCCGTCTCGGCGTCACGGTGCACAGTGAGTGCGGGGATGGGCACGGGGAGCCCCCACAGCCCTCCCAGGTCTCTCATCCCTGCTAAAACCTTTGTTTGCTGCCCTGCCTTCCTAGCTCTCTTCCTGACTGCTAACCAAGACAATCTGTTGGGAAGAGGGAAGATGTAACAGGAAAGCCTTAGTTACTGAATAACCATGAAACAATAGGATAGCCCCTGAAAGCATTCCCCTCCTGATTAAACAATGCCCTCAGCCAGAGAGTAACTCCAAAGGGCACAAAACTACTTGCCTGCGCCCAAAGATTAGATCTTAGAGTTTAAAATGTAACACACTATGCTAATATAAGGATTTCTACAGGCTCTAAGTAAATGCTATAGAATTTGTATCTTGTAGTACATTGGTTAATGGAAATTAGAATATTCATCATGGAAGAAGATTTATTGCATTGTAAATGGAAAATCACTCTCTTGCCCTCTCTTCTTTCTGTCTCTCTCCCCTGCTCTTCTTTCTTTCTCCCTTGCTCCTCTCTTTTCTGCCTCCCCCTCTCTTCTCTTCTTGCTCTCTCTCCTTCCCCCCTTGCTCCTCTTAACTCTAATACCTCTTCTTTCTCTCCCTCTCTCTCTCTATCCTTTTATCTCCTTTTATCCTGCTGTGGGCTGTGCCGGGCAGCCCCTAGCAGGCTTTTTAATAATAAACTGCAACTGTAACATTTAGCTTCAACAGAGTGCTTGAGTTTTGTCCCTTACCACCGTCTATCCCGGCTCAAAGAATCCCGCAGAGATCCCCACAGTGACCCATTGCCCTCCCTGGTGCCTGCATCCCTCACCAGGTCCCCTGACCCCTCTGTGGGTGCATCTCTCCCTTTGTCACGGTGTGACTTGGGTTTGCTAACCTTAATATATTTAATTTCTTTTAGAGATAGGACCCAGGAGTAGAGACAAGGCAGGCTCAAAACTTAAAAAGGTACAAGAAGAAATTTATTAATAAGACAAAAAAAAGAATTAGAATTCAGGATAAAATTCCTAGATTGTTCCCTCCTCCTCTTCATTCCACATTTCTTACCAACAACATACAGAGGGAACACTTCAGTCAGTTATACACTCAAATAATCAGTTCAGTTTTCTTCAGAGAGAAAAGTCCCTTTTTTTGGTTATGGCTTAGGGGGTATCTTCACCTTCACAGTCTGCATCCGCCCGAGACCCACAGAACTATGAATTTTCCTCTCATTTACACAGTCCTTCCAGAGCCGTGTTATGGGTTACAGTGCACACATGGGGTACCACCTCTAAAGGCAGGCTGCAAAAAAACCAGAATTCTCTTCATTGTCTTCTCTATCAAATGTCTCTGTTCATATTCCAGTTCCAGAACAGAGACCCCCATTCCCTCGGGGCAAAGGATTCTTTTCTCAAATATTTCAACCCCCATGTATTTTCCACAGTTTAAAGGAACTTTAGTAAAGTCACAATCCCCATAGCCCACAAAAAAAGCTATTCAGCTACTTGCATCTTTTCAATCTCTTCCTACCAGGAACTTTATCTTCATTCCGCTGACTTCTGTAGTCTCCATGCTTCATTTCTTTTCATTCAGGGGAACTCAGGAGATCGAGGATCCCATCCAGGCATAAAGAAGTTACAATTGTATCCAGATCGCGAAGAAACAAAGGTGGGCAGCTGGAGTCCTCCTCTGCCACGTGGAAGGGCGAGTCAAGCCCAGCCGGCAGGGCAGGGGAGCCATGTGGCCGGTGCTGGGGCCATGCAGCTGGTGCTGGAGTCATGCGGCTGGTGCTGGAGTCATGTGGCTGGTGCTGGAGTCATGTGGCTGGTGCTGGGGCCGTGCGAAGCCGCAGGGCCCCCAAGCCAGGGGCTCCCCGCAGAGCCGGTGCTGGGCTGGGCCCCCTGCTGAGCCTGGAGCCGGACCGGGGGGCCAGTGCCCCGGCCGGAGGCCACCACACCTCCCCAGCCCCAAGCGGAAAAAGAGAGCAGTTAACTCGATCCACTGTGATTTGTGAAAGCGAAATAACTTTTCATTGGTTTCCCGAGCTGTCCATCACCAAATCAGCTCTCTGATTGATGCCAGCAGCTCACAGGGGAAGCTCCCAGAGACGGGAGAGTGCTTCCCACTCCTCAGCCTCATGGAGGCGTCCCTGAAGTGAATCCACCCCTCCCCCTCACCATGTGAAACCAACACACCCTCTCTGAGTTCCTTCCATTATCTATAGGTCCTGCCTTCCCTGTCTGGGTCCTCAGAATCTTCCCTGTGGTTCTCTTCAACCCTCTGCATGTGTACCCTCGCTGAATCTCTCATCCTTCTCTGAGGTGCCTCCACCCCTTTCCAAGCCTCCTCCTCGGCTGTTTGCCTCCTACTTCCTCACTGGGATTCCCACACTGCTCTCTGATCCTCCCCATCCCTGAGTCCCTCACGGCTCTCTGGTGTCCCCAACTCAGGTTCAGGTTCAGGGTGACTTCTGTTTGTCCCTCTCTGTCCCCAGCAGTGGCTGTGAAAGTTGGCAGGACCCTCCTCTTCCTGGTCCTGCCCCTGGCTGTCATCGGGTGCTGTCACTGGTGGCACTGCCTGGGTGGATGACAATGTGTGAGCATGGGGGTCTTGGAGTAAGGGGAAGACCCCAAAGTGGGGGCAGAGATCAGACAGCACCCAGGCCTCCTAGGCTGGAGGAAACTGAGCTCACTGTGATCTCAGCTGGGGGTCCTGGGGATTCTGGGGGGAATATTGGGGGTCTTGGCTGGTTTCCAGGTGCACCCCTGGTGGGCTTTGAGGAATATTGGGGTGGCACTGGGAGCACCTGCAGCATTTGAAGAGTTCAAGAAAAAAGGTGCAGGGAATTTGGGGGATCTGTTTGGGGTCCTGGGTTAGTTTTGGGATGCCCCTCCCTGCTGAGTTTGGGGTTCTGGGGATCATAGGGTCAGGGACATCACCAGGGTTTGGGGTACTGTGGTTCTGCAGAAGTTCTGGGGGCTTCAGGGATGCTTGGAGTGTATGGGGGGAATCAGAGATGTGGTGGGAACCCGGGTTCCAAGGGGGATTTGGGTGTGTTGTATGTGGTTGGATCTGCTGAGGTGCCATGAATGTTCAGGAGTCCGGGAGTTCCCTCCTCTTTTCTTCTGCCAATCCCAGGTCCTGAGGGGCCGAGTGATCAGGAGTCCCACCTTGGCAGAGGGCCCTGGGTGGCCCCAAAGCTTGAAATGCAGAGCATGAGGTGGCCAAGTGTTTGACCCTGTCTTCTCCTGGAGTGTCTTCCCCATCAAAGCGTGAAAGCAGAATTTGGAAATTTGGATTAAAAGAGAAACATCTGAAAAAGAAAGCAGGAACCTTCCTGGAATGGAAGGAGGACTCGTCCCTCCAAATTGTTATTACCATGAAAAATATGGCACTTCCAGACAGAAATGAAAGAAAAGAAACAACAGTTCATTACTAGGAATTTTATAGAATAGAACAGAACAAACAGCAACACAAGAACAGAAATTTCCAACCCACTCAGGGCTGTTTGTTCATCTCTGGTGAAGTTCTGGCCACGGCCAGCAGGGGGTGCTGCAGGAAGCATGGCTGGCCAGCAGGGGGCGCTGCAGGAGCACTCCCGGCCAGCAGGGGGCGCTGCAGGAAGCGCTCTCGCCAGCAGGGGGCGCTGCAGGGAGCACTCCCGGCCAGCAGGGGGCGCTGCAGGAAGCGCTCCCGCCAGCAGGGGGCGCTGCAGGGAGCACTCCCGGCCAGCAGGGGGCGCTGCAGGGAGCGCTCCCGGCCAGCAGGGGGCGCCCTGGTGCCAGCTGAACCCCTCAGGGGCCGTGGCGGCCTCGGGCGGGAGGGACGAGCCCAAATCGCTCCTTTGGCAAACTCACGCTTTGCACCAATCGCTGCCGGCAGCAGCAGCGGCAGCGCCCGGGCAGGAGAGACGAAGGCAGCAGCTTGGATCCTGGTGCCCGCTGCCAGCGGAGCAGTGTCCCGGCCCAGGCACACACCCTGCGCAGCACCCGCCACCGCTCGTCCCTGATGGGAACGCAAGGAAGGCAGCACCGAACCCCAGGCAGCTCTCAGGCCCACAGCAGCACCTCTCGCGCCTTTCCACCACCATTCCTGAAAACCCTCAGCCTCTCACTGCCTTTTCCTCCTCCAGCCCTGGCGCAGCAGCTCTGGGAATGTTGGATTCCCCTGGGATGTTGAGGAAAGCAGGTGCTCCTTGCTGACACTGCCAGGGCTCCTCAGGGGCTCCACAGCACGTTTGGAGCTGCTGCTCTTCCTGGGCCACTGCTGGTCCAACACAGCAGCCACAGAGGAAGGAGGAGGAGGAGGAGGCAGAGGAGGAAGAGGAGGAAGGAGAGGAGGCAAGAGAGGGGGAGCAGACCCTTAAAGAGCTCTTGAAATTGGACCTGTCATACCTGAAGTTCAGTCGTACTTTTAACTATCCCTGTGCACAAACACACGATTCTGCAGTGTCTCCAGGGGATCTTGGGCTACTCTGGCAACATTGGACTCATCTTGGGGCTCAGATTCCCCCACCTGTGCCCACAAGAAGTTTTTTTCTGCTGGGAATGTTTTGTAGAGCTTGTCACCTTGGCCACTGCACAGGGATGGGCACTGGCCAGCTCTGCTCTGGCCAGCCCCAGGTGGCAGCCAGGACCTGAGGCTCCCTCCACCCTCTTGGCTTTGATTCTTGCAGCTTTTGAGCTGCTGCAAAGGTGAGAATTCTGTGGGAGAAAAAGGCCTGGCTGTGGTTTGCTCAGCCCTGCAGGAAGCACAAAACCCAGTGTGAGCCCAAGCAGTGGCTCTGCGGGGGCTGTTGATGGTTTTCAGAGCAGGGCTGGCTGGAAACCACCCCCTTGCAGGGGCAGCTGCGAGGGAACCAGTCCGGAAATGCAGCAATTGATCATTTGGTGCCTGTCCCCAAGGGACTGAGAGAGCCCCAGCACTGCTGCAAATCCCACAGGGATCTGCTCAACAACTGGGACCCTCCTCTGTCCTGAGCTGAGCAGGCAGTCCTGAACAAACAAAAACCATTTCTCTTGGTTTATTTCAAAAGCTGAGTTTTATGTCCAATGGGAGGGACAAGGGTCTTGTGCCCCCTGCCCTGCAGAAGGGAATGGGAAGCCCCTGTGGTTACTGGAGAACTGGGAGAACTGGAATGGGGAACTCTGGACAGCCCCATATGGGACACCCCACTCGTGTCCAACTTTCGGGCAGGGTGGGCACCCGTAGGCACAGAGGGAGGGAGGACCACACGGCTCTTGCCCTCGGGCGGGGACCTCCAGTGTCCCCAGAGCCTCCCCAGTGCCCCCAGTGCCCCGAGTGTCACAGCACATTCCCGTAGATGTCCCCGTGTTCCCGCGGTCGCCCATGGGCTGCTGGCAGCTCTGCGTAGGTCACCCGGGGATCCTGGAATGTGGTGGCACGGGGAGATGCTGTGAGAGACACTGGCTGTGGCATCTGGGCAGGGGGACACTCATGGGTGACGTGTCCCTCTGCGTGTGTCCCTGCCCGGACTCACCCCCCGTCTGCTTGGTGCTCACGACGTGGGTGTACAGCACCTCCCCCTCCTCTGGGGGGGCCAGGGGCTCCGGGGGGGCCCTGAGGGAATAAAGGGGATGTGTGGGAGGGAAGGGGAGGTCTTGGGGGCTGGAGTCAAAGGCCAGAGTGTGGTTTGAGCCCCCCACTCACCTTTCCTGTTGCTTTCTCGCAGCTGGAAGGAAAGAGGGGAGGGGTAACTGTGGGGTCCACAGGGCCCTGACACCTCTAAGGAACTTTCAAACCCCACAGCACCCTCAATTTCCCCCAGCACCCCTGAGCATCCTTGGTGGCCCTCAGAACCCCTAAAACATCCCAGTGCTCTGGATCCCCTGTGCCCACAGAACCTCAAGCCTGGCAGGGAGGCTCAACCTCCTAATTCTTCCCAAGATCACTATGAGAACCCCCAAAATCCCTGCAAGGCCTTCCAATACCCCCACAAAACCTTCAGGGCCCTGGAAAAGGTCCTGAGTGCTCAGCACTGTCCAAGTCAGAGGCTTTGGGTGCCACCCCATCACCCCCATATTTCAGCGGCCCCCCAGCTCCCAGGGCCCCCATTGTCCCCCATTGTCACCCACACATGCTGTTCCACCGGTGCCAGCCCACAGCTCCACCCAGGAGCAGGAGCAGGAGCAGGAGGGACCCGCCAAGGCCTGCAGCCACTGCTGGGGACAAAGGGACACATCAGGGTCACCTGCCACTGCAGGGGTCCTGCAATCACAATGACCCCTGAGTTCCCCACCTGTGTTCCAGAGGTGTCCAGTGGCTCCCTGTGGTGTCACCTGCAGGGCCAGCTCTGGGCTGAGTGCCCGGAACACGCGGTGCCCGTCCTGTCCCAGCTCATTGGTGGCCACGCACTGGTAGGTGCCCGAATGTCCCACATCGATGGTCCCCAAGCTCCAGGAGGGGACCCCGGGCCACCTCGTGCCCGTTGTGCAACCAGGTGAAGGTGACAGGGGCTGAGCCCACCTGCACCGAGCAGCGCAGGGTCACGGGCTCACCTGGGCACACCTGGAGTGCCGGGGGACCGGGGGTGATGGTGGCATTGGCCACGGGCACTGCGGGGACACAGACAGGGCTGGGGGGGGGGCAGGGGCTGGCACCCGGTGTGGAGGATGAGGCACTCTTCATGGTGATACCTGGAGCCAGAGGGTCCCAGTTGCCCTGGTCTGTGACACCCAGTGGTGGGGGATGTGAGCTGGGCTGGGCTGGGGATGGTGTGGGGGGATGAGGTGGAATGGGAATGTGTGGAATGGGGGATTCTGTGAGTGGAGTCCCCCTCCACCCAAGGGTCCTGCTCACCCAGGACAGTGACGTTCAATGAGGGACTCTTGACCACTGATCACTGAGGACACATGGAGAGGTTTGAAGAGAATGAAAGGGAAGATTTTGGGAACCTAGACAGGTTGGTCAGACCTGTGGGCAATGGAGGGACCTCAGAGAGGGAGAGGTGCACCCACGGAGTAGTGAGGGGATCTAGTGAGCGATGCAGGCACCAGGAAAAGCAATGGGTGACTGTCTTGGTTAGGAGCCAGGGAGAGAGCTGGGAAGGCAGGGCAGCAAACAAAGGTTTTAGCAGGGATGGGAGACCAGGGAGAGCTGTGGGGGCTCCCCGTGCCCATCCCCGCACTCACTGTGCACCGTGACGCCGAGACGGGCGCTGCTCTTCCGCACGGCCCCCGCCTCGGAGCGCACCTCGCAGCTGTAATTCCCCGAGTGGGAGACCCCCACGGCGGGCAGCAGCAGCTGCGGGGACCCCTGCGGGCCCCCCACCAGCTGCCCGTCCCGGAAGAAGCGGTACAGGAGGGGGGCTGGGGGCCGCAGGGGGCTGGGGGTGCTGAGGCAGCTGAGATGGAGAGGGGACCCCTCGGGGAGCTCGCGGGGACCCTGCAGCAGCGGCTCCGTGAACAGCTCTGGGAAGGAGATGGGGGTGAGGACTGTGACTCGGAGTCCAATGAGAAGTGGCTTTGGGGGTGTCAGGATATTGGGGTTCCAGCGGTGGAGGTGCTCACCGTGCACTGTCACTGTCACCGGAGCTGACAGTGACATTCCTGAGCGCACTGAGCCCGAGCAGCGGTAGCGGCCGCTGTGTCTCAGCCGTAGGGGGGACAGGGACAGCTCGGTCCTATTTGGGGACCCCCGCAGTTCTTTCTCATCCTTGTAAAACCGCACCGTAGTGACCGACTTGTTCTGCCAACGCCGGCAGCGCAGTGTCACCGTGTCCCCCTCCAGCAGCGCCCGTGCTGGCACCTGCAGCACCAGCAGCTCTGCGGGACAGGAGGGTCCTGTTACACTGAGGAGCCAGAGACAGGACCAAAGTGGGTGCCCATGGCACCGGGGACATCTGGGTGCAGTGTTCACTGTGCAGGAGGGTCCCAGAGACACCAGGAGCAGCCCCGTGGCACAGCTGTCCCCAGGGGGCTCCCACCACACTGGGGTGCACTGGGATGCACTGGGATGTCCCTGTGTGCAGGGGACAGGCTCTTGCCTCCAAGGAGCGGAGCCCACCCAGATCTATCAGGGAGCCACTCTGAGCATTTCAGATCCCCCCTCACCATCTGACACCATCACGGCGGGGCTGAGCCCGCTGCCGGGTCTCTGACACGTGTAGGTGCCACTCTCGGTGACAGTGAAGCTGTCGGGTCCCTCCTGCCCCCAGCGCTGCCCGTCCTTGTACCAGGTGGTGTCCCCGTCGGTCCCCGAGCCCTGGCAGGTCAGTGTCACCCGGTCCCACAGCACCGCCGGCGTCCAGGGGGGCTCCACCCGGAGCTGGGGGCTCTGGGCACCTGCGGGTGACAGGGGACACCAGCCTGCCAGGGCCACCACGGGGCTGGGGACAGCGGGGCAGGGACATGGCATCCCCGAGGACTCACCAGCGAGGCCGAGGGTCTGAGCTGGAAGGGAGAAGGGACAGGGCTGGGTGGGGGTGGCCCTGCAGGGACAGCAGCACCTGGGGCACCTGGTGTTTTGTCTGTCCCCAGACTGTCCCCACGGGAACACTGATGTAGCACGGAGGTTTTGAGCACAGGGACACCTCAGTCACTCTGGGCTGAGGCAGGACATGGGGACACTGTGGACACCCCATGTGTGCACAGGTCACCTCCCCCAGCCCTACAGCACCTGTCCCCACAGCCACATCCCCATGGCCCTGTGCCCGTGCTCCCATTCCCATGGCACCTGTCCCCATGCCCCATCTGCATGGGACATGGCCCTTGTCCCTGTCCTTGCATCCCTGTCTCCCTGTCCATGTCCCCACAGCTGCCCCAGCCCCAAGGCTCCTTTTGCCACATCCCTGCCCCCACATCTCTGTCCCCCTGTTCCCATTCCCACATCCCAGTTCCCCTGTTCCTGTCCCCCTGTTCCTGTCCCCACGGCCACCCCACGACTCTGGTCATACTGGGGTCCATGCCCATGCCCTGGCTCTGCTGGCCTTGGGGACCTCCGGGGACCCCACAGCCCTCTGTGCCCCCTCCCCACCGCTCTCTGCCTCACCAGGGTCCATCCCCAGGGCGTCAGGCCCGTGCCCGGGGCACTCACCCCACAGGAGCAGCGCCACCTTCCCGGCCATCCCGCTGTCCCCGGCCATGGGCACTGGCTGTCACTCGCTGCTGGGGCCACCTGTCCCCTGGCTGGCGGCTCTTGGGATGAAGGGACAGGAAGCGAGGTCACGTCTCGTCCTCATGTGTAGGTGGCCCTTGGTGGGGGCAGGGTGTGGACAGGATGGGTGGGGAACTTGTGGGACATGGGGGTGATGGTCGGACATTGTGAGGACAGGATGTTGTCGGAATTTGGAGGCTGAGATGTTACAGGGAGCCAAGGTTGGTTGTCATGGCATGTGGGTCCCAGGGTTGGGGGTGCAGGGGGAATAAAGGGACCCTCGGGAATGGGGGTTCTGGGGGGAGAAGCAGCCCATGGGATGGGATCAAGGCAATGGTTGGGCAATGGGAGAGCTGGGGTGGGGGCCCCCAGGGAGGAGAGACCAAGGAAATGGGGGTGCCAACACCCAGGGGAATGGGTGTACCAGGGATGGGCAGTGGCTGCGTGGGCACAGGGGTCACAGCTCCTTCATGAGGGGTCTCAGATTTTGGTCTGACTCAGAGCCCAGCACAGCCCCCACAGGGTGCTCATGGCCAGGGGGGCACCCCAGGCTTGTTCTGGCAGGTTCTGGCTCTCTGCCCCACACACCCCTGGGCTTTTTCCCATTCCCCCCATTTCCTGGCTCACACATCCCAGAGAACACCTGAGCAAGTAACAGGTGAGGGATCCCAAGAAGGGGTAAAGGGGGCTGGGGGTGCAGGCAGAGGTTGGAGGGCTCTGGGAGATGGGGTTCTCTGGCCTCATCCAAGATTTTTGCTTTCTCTTTCCTGCAGCAGAAGGAAGAGGCTGTTTATGCTGAGGCCAGGGTGTGGATTCTGTCCTGGGGGGCACATCCAGAGGGGTCCCTCCCTGAGGGAAAAGGGCTTCTCTGGGCTGGTGACACCTGGGTCTTGTCCTGGGGTCTTGTCCCAGGGGGCTCCTCGTTCTGGGGGTGCCACGCCCTTAAGGATTCCTGTCCCAGAGGTGGCACATCCTGGGCACCTCTGCCTTGGAGGCCCTGAGCATTCCTGCTGTTCCCAGTGGGGCCCTGGGATCTCTGGGGTGCCCAGGTTTAGGAGGACTCCTGTTTTGACATTGCTCTGATGATGGGAAATACCTGGTACATTTGGTTCTACAGCAATCTATAGAAACACTCGTGTTTCCCCCAGGCAGGGGAAAATGCTCGGCACCCTGCCCTGAATTCCCCTGCCTGGGCATTCCCTGCTCCTGCTGTGACACCCCTGTGCCCAGAGCCACGTCTGGAGCCCCTGCTCGATATTTCCACACTTTTCCCTCTCGTCTGGTGTCCACATCCAGAACCCAAACATTCTTTCCAGGAAGTTCCAGAGGGCTGCAGGTTTTGTGGAAGGAGGAGCGTCCCAGTCAGCTTGTTGAGCAGATCCTTGTGGGATTTGCAGCAGTGCTGGGGCTCTCTCAGTCCCTTGGGGACAGGCACCAAATGATCAATTGCTGCATTTCCGGACTGGTTCCCTCGCAGCTGCCCCCTGCAAGGGGGTGGTTTCCAGCCAGCCCTGCTCTGAAAACCATCAACAGCCCCCGCAGAGCCACTGCCTGGGCTCACACTGGGTTTTGTGCTTCTTGCAAGGCTGAGCAAACCACAGCCAGGCCTTTTTCCCCCACAGAATTCTCACCTTTGCAGCAGCTCAAAAGCTGCAAGAATCAAAGGCAAGGGGGTGGGGGGAGCCTCAGGTCCTGGCTGCCACCTGGGGCTGGCCAGAGCAGGGCTGGCCAGTGCCCATCCCTGTGCAGTGGTGAAGGTGAGAAGCTGCACAAAAGATTCCTGGCAGCCAAGGAATTCCTTGTAGGCAGTGGTGGGGGCACCTAAGCCCTAAAATGTGTTCACTAGTGATGTCAGTAGCCGAAAATCCTCAGCAGAGGCAGCAGAGCCGTGTGTTTGTGCACAGGGATGGTTTAGCAGCACAGCTGAACTTCAGGAACCCCGACCCTAATTATAATAGCTCGTTTACGGTCTGCTGTTCCCTCTCCTCCTCCTCGTCTTCCTCTTCCTCCTCCTCCTCCTCCTCCTCCTCCTCTCCCGGTGGCTGCTGTGTTGGACCAGCAGTGGCCCAGGAAGAGCAGCAGCTCCAAACGTGCTGTGGAGCCCCTGAGGAGCCCTGGCAGTGTCAGCAAGGAGCACCGGCTTTCCTCAACATCCCAGGGGAATCCAACATTCCCAGAGCTGCTGCGCCAGGGCTGGAGGAGGAAAAGGCAGTGAGAGGCTGAGAGTTTTCAGGAATGGTGGTGGAAAGGCACGAGAGGTGCTGCTGTGGGCCTGAGAGCTGCCTGGGGTTCGGTGCTGCCTTCCTTGCGTTCCCATCAGGGCGAGCGGTGGCGGGTGCTGCGCAGGGTGTGTGCCTGGGCCGGGACACTGCTCCGCTGGCAGCGGGCACCAGGATCCAAGCTGCTGCCTTCGTCTCTCCTGCCCGGGCGCTGCCGCTGCTGCTGCCGGCAGCGATTGGTGCAAAGCGTGAGTTTGCCAAAGGAGCGATTTGGGCTCGTCCCTCCCGCCCGAGGCCACCACGGCCCCTGAGGGGTTCAGCTGGCACCAGGGCGCCCCCTGCTGGCGGGAGCGCTCCCTGCAGCGCCCCCTGCTGGCCGGGAGTGCTCCCTGCAGCGCCCCCTGCTGGTGGGAGCGCTTCCTGCAGCGCCCCCTGCTGGCCGTGGCCAGAACTGCACCTGAAATGAACAAACAGCCCTGAGCTGGTTGGAAATTTCTGGTTTTGTGTTGCAGTTTGTTCTGCTCTGCTGTATACATTTTCTAGCAATGAAGTCTTATTCCTATTCTTACATTTTTTTCCTTGAAGCCTCATAATTTCAAAAGTTTTAAGAATTTGGAGGGACATGTTCTCTTTCCATTCCAGGAAGGTTCCTGCTTTCTTTTGCAGATGTTTCTCTTTTAACGCAAGACAGTTTCCAGCTTCTGGTTTCCAACTTGGATGGGGCAGATACTCCAAGAGAAGACAGGCTCAGACAGTTTGCCACCTCATGCTCTGCCTTTTAAGCCTTTGGCCATCAATGGCTCTGTCCCAAGGTGGGACTCCTGGTCACTCGGCCACTCAGGAGCTGTGTTTGGTAGAGCATCACACTGTCCTCAGTGTGCCATGGTTGACAGGCTGACTGACACACAGGGCCCTGTGTCACTAAAAGCAAGGCTTGACCCAGCCCTGTCACACACAGGTGTTCCAAAATGTCTTGGGATATTCAACTTTTCCTGTCCCTGACACCCTACCCCATGCCATGGCCTGATCCCCACTGCCCTGGAAAAAGGGGAGGCTCTGAAACCCTCACATGGTGTTTGTGACACCATTGTGTGGGTAACATGACAGACGGACACAAATCCCTGTTTGAGACAGGGGAGAAGGGAATCCGGAGCACTGATTTGTAGTGGTAGCCCAAAATTGGAGGATCCCATTCCTAATGCCTGACAGAGCTGAACAAAGAAACACCATCTCTGCCAGTTGAACCAAAAAGCTGCATTTTGGTGCCAGTAAGAGGGCAACAGGTCCTGGGAGAGCTGACAAGGGCATTGCAGAGACACTGGGAGTACAGGGCTACTAAGACAGAGAATGGGAACCACCTGGATCTACTGGGAGCAATGGAGAGGTACTGGGACAAGAAATAGGGATCACTTCGGGGTACTGGGAGCACTGTGGGGGGGCAAGGAGGAAGTGTCTGAGGGGTCTGGGAGCACTTAGATGTGGAATGGGGAGCCACTGGTGGTAGTGGAAGAAGGTGGGGAAGCCCTTGGGGATTCTGGGGAGCTCTGGGTGCCCTGTGCAGCCTTACACGATCCCCCCCACTTGTGCACATCCACTTGTGAATGTTGGGCACTTACGGGAGCAGTGGGGAGACGCAAATGTGTGGCTGCCAAGGGCGGGGCCCTCAGTGCCCCTAGAGCCACTCAGTGCCCCCAGTGCCCCGAGTGTCACAGCACATTCCCGTAGATGTCCCCGCGTTCCCGCGGTCGCCCATGGGCTGCTGGCAGCTCTGCGTAGGTCACCCGGGGATCCTGGAGTGCGGTGGCACGGGGAGATGCTGCGAGAGACACTGGCTGTGGCATCTGGGCAGGGGGACACTCATGGGTGACGTGTCCCTCTGCGTGTGTCCCTGCCCGGACTCACCCCCCGTCTGCTTGGTGCTCACGACGTGGGTGTACAGCACCTCCCCCTCCTCTGGGGGGGCCGGGAGCTCCGGGGGGGCCCTGAGGGAATAAAGGGAATGTGTGGGATGGAAGGGGAGGTCTTGGGGGTTGGGGTCAAAACCCCTGGCAGCTGCAAAGGAAAGAGGGGAGGGGTAACTGTGGGGTCCCCAGGGCCCTGTCCCCTCCAAGGAATTTTCAAACCCCACAGCACCCTCAATTTCCCCCAGCACCCCTGAGCATCCCTGTCTCCCCTCAGAACCCTGAAGCACCCCAGTGCTCTGGACTCCCTGAGCCCCCAGAATATCAAGCCTGGCAGCAAGGGGGACTGTCCAAACTCCCCTGGGATCACTGAAAGAACCCCCAAAATCTCAGGAAGGCCCTCCAACACCACCCCACATCCTTCACGAATGTGAGCAAATGTCCTGAGCTCTCAGCTCTGCCCAAGTCAGGGACTGTGGATACCGCCCAATTACCCCCACATTTAGGTGGTCCCCCAGCTCCCCAGGGCCCCCATTCTCCCCATTGTCACCCACCAATGCTATTTCACTGGTGCCAGCCCACAGTTCCACCCATGAGCAGGACCAGGAACAGGAGGGACCCGCCAAGACCTGCGGCCGTTTCTGGGGACAGAAGGGACACATTGGTGTCACATGTCACTGCAGGGGTCCTGCAATCCCAATGACCCCGTGTGACCCCACCTGTGAGCCAGGGTGAGCTAGTTGTCACCTCCAGGGCCAGCTCTGGGCTGAGTGCCCGGAACACGTGGTGCCCGTCCTGTCCCAGCTGGTTGGTGGCCACGCACTGGTTGGTACCAGAATGTCCCTCATCAACGTCCCCAGTTTTCCAGGAGGGGACCCCGGGCCACCTCGTGCCCGTTGTGCAGCCAGGTGAAGGTGACAGGGGCTGAGCCCACCTGCACCGAGCAGCGCAGGGTCACGGGCTCACCTGGGCACACCTGGAGTGCCGGGGGACTGGGGGTGATGGTGGCATTGGCCACGGGCACTGCGGGGACACAGACAGGGCTGGGGGCGGGGGGCAGGGGCTGGCACCCGGTGTGGAGGAACGAGGGAGTCTGCATGCTGGCACCTGGGGACAGAGGGGCTCCTTCACACAGGACAGTGACCCCGTGGTGCTGGGGGTCATCGTGTGGTGTGGGATGAGGGTGTGTGGTGGATGAGGGGTGGAGGATGAGAATGGGATAAGGGTGAGGTGTGGGTGGGATGAAGGATGCTGTGTCCAAGGGTGGGGATGGCCATCACCTGGTGGCAGGCATGGAATGGTGTGGGTGGGATGTGATGGGTGCCACGAGGCACATCAACGGGGGCACCACCCCAATGCCAAGTGTCTCAGTGCTCTAGAAGGGTCACGCTGAGTAGGGGGAGTGCGATCTGATGTGCAGTGGGGGATGTGACAGCTGTGCCTAGGGATGCATTTTTTGTCTGTCCTGGGTGGGGATACCTGGAGCCAGACAGTCCCAGTTGCCCTGGTCTGTGACACCCAGTGGTGGGGGCTGTGAGCTGGGCTGGGCTGGGGATGATGTGGGGGGGACGAGGTCGAATGGGAATGTGTGGATTTGGGGATGGCATGGGTGGGGTCTTTTCACCATCCACTCACACGAGCAGGAGTTGTGATGGTTCTTTTGACCTTGGGGTGCAAAAGACAGACAACAGAGGAACTTTGGTTTATTCACAGCAAAGAGCAATTACCTTTATAAAGTACCAACAATACAGTTTTGCAATAGAAGGCGAGAGAGAAAAGAAAACAAAGTAAAGAGTGAGAGAGAGAGGGGAATGGGGAATAGCTACCAACAGATGGGACACATCCTCGTGGTCTTCTGCCAATAGACGTGTCTTCTGTCCATGGGGAGATCTCAAAAGTCTCTTCAGAAAGTCCCATTTTTTATAGTCCTTTTCCAAGGTGAGTGATCTCTGGCCAAGAGGTGGGAAGATTTATGGACTATTGTGAGGAGAACACTCTGAGAGGCAGGTGTACATGCAGCTCCCAGCCAGTACCTGCAGCATACAGTGACGGCACAGGACACTAGCAAACAGTCACTTGGCAAACATCCACCTCGGCCAGGCCAGAACTCCTGCCCGAAACGAGTGGGGTCACCAGGGTTTTAGTCTCTGATCCTGGATGGTTGTGAGGCAGATAAGGGAATCTTCAGACTGTCTCTCACAGCTCTCCCTCAGCCCAAGCACCCCGCTCACCCAGGACAGCGATGTTCAACGCAGGGCTGTCATCCATGATGTCCCCGTCGCTGACCTGACACTGGTAGAAGCTGCTTTTCTTGCACCCAGTGTGCCACGGCTGCAGGCAAAGCAGTGTCCATTGGTGCAGCCAAGCCCCCCGGTGCCAGAAGGGCAGGGGACCTGTCCCCATGGCCACCGTGCAGCTCAGCACCAGACACCCTGTCCCCTGGGGCTGCACCAACAGGGACACTCCTGAGAGCGGGACCCCTGGGGGGGGATACAGGAGGGATTGGGGACATGGGAGGAGTGGGGGGCACCAGGAAGCAGTGAGGGACTCAGGGAGGGGTAGGATGGGAGAGGGGTGGGGGTATCCCCGTGAGGAAGAAGGGGGGAGGCTTGGAAAGGGATGCAAGGGACCGTAGAAAAGGACGGGAGATTCAGCAAGGGGACACGTGGAGAAGATTAAAGGGAACCACAGGGAAGATTTTGGGGACCCAGGCAGGGATGGCAGGATCTGTGGACAATGGAGGGACTTCAGAGACGGAGAGGTGCATCCAGGGAGCACGATGGGGTGTGTCACTGTCCCAGGGGCTGAACATCCTGTGAACCCTTTTCCTGGGGGGGCCCTGCCCACCTCCACTCTCCCCAGTAGGACATAGTGACCTCTGGGCTGTTACAAACTGGAAGGTGTTCTCTCCTGTGTACAACCACATTTGACAGCCCCACCCAGTTTGGGAGCCCTCATTCCCCTTTTAGATTTTTAGGTGTAAACCTCCCCACAGTCTCACAGCCATCCATGTGTGAGAAGCCCCCTGCAGCAGTGACAGTCGGGGGTGAGAGGAACGACAGATTCGTCTTTACAAGCTGTGGATCTGCTGGAAGATAAGACTAGCACAGAGAGATAAAAGAAACAAGGGGAAGGATTCCACTGATTGATGAATAGGAAAAAAAAATGTACCTTTACAAACAACCTGTAGGTTTGCTGATAAAGAAAACTGGATATTGAAAGATGAAGCAATCAATGGGGAAAACCCATGAATTCGGTAAGAATTAAAAATTAAAAGGAAGGGTTACATGTTACTGTATAAGGGGTTACAGAGCAGTGAAAGGACACAGTAACATTGCACTCTCTTGCATGGTGAAGGAAAGAACAGTTTATTGAAGAGAGCCGCGGCTTTAAATAAGGCAGTTTGCGAAAAACGAAATACAGACAGTTCATTGGTCAGAGAAGGAGACACCGCTTGTGCCAGACTTTGTCACGGATCCAGCAGGTGTTTATCTTTTGTTATAATTCTTTCTCTTATGTTTACAGTAGAGAAAGGACTCTAGCTTGGGAAAAATCCTAGCTGAGCCTGAAAAAGCTAGGCTGGAAAAAATCCTTTAAGATTCCCCCTGGGCCTGTAATGGCCACAGATATGCATTAGAGGGGAATCTCAGGTATCAGATGTTCCAGGAAGTCTGTACCTCTCAAGTACCTCAGCCAATGGGATGTGCAGCCAGGAAAACAGGACAAAAAGGGAGGCTGTGTCCTCCAAAAATTTGAGACATCACAGGGGAATGCCCCATAGTCTCTCCCTTTATTCAAATAAAGCAAAAGGACTCCTCTGTCTCCTGTTTGGACATAAACCTCTGGTGTTTGTGGATTTATCTTCCTGACAGGGGTGACATGGGTTGGGTGTCAACGAGGAGGGCACAGAACCCCCCAGAGCCCCCAACAACCACCCCATCCCTCCACCACCCGCAGGGTCTCAGCACTGGGAGCCAGGAGAAAAGCGATACCCTCCAGATTAAAGACTCACGACCCCCTTGACTGGTTGATTTCATCTCGCCAGCCCAGGAAAAATCTGCATATGTGCTGTTCGATTTCCTTCATAAATATGTCATTACTGGGGTGTTACCAACCTCTCTAACTGGGCCAGCAGCATGTCCATCATCAGAGCTATCAGAGATTGGCTCTGCTGGACATGGTGAAGCTTCTAGCAGCTTCTCACAGAAGCCTGTGTTTCTCCCGTTATTCTCCTCCTGCTACCAAAAACCAGGCTGTGAAAAATGAGGTTCACCTTCCTGGCAAATTTTAAAAGGTTGAATAGAAGACAATAAGAGACAAACAGTAAAGCAAAAGGTTATAACGGCCAGGTGCTTGACATTCAGCCATTACCTCAGAAAACACTTTTTAAAATGCATCAACATGTTGTATATTCATAGACATTTATGCATTATTCAAAATCACCCCCCTACACCCCCCTTCCCCCCCCAAGCTGTAAATCAACTTTTTTTCATTTGTGGCGCCATCCTGTCCCTAACCTATGCATTACTTCCCTGGAGTTCTGGTGTTCCTCACCCTTATCTTCATCCAGATAGGATAATCCAAGAATGTGAAGAATTTCCTGATAATTTTATTACCATTCTCTGAATTAGTTACATGAACAAAAGCTTTTTACATCACCATGTTATAGTCTAAGAAAAATATATATTTCTCACACTACTATTTCTAAGTTTTGTGAGGAGCAGAACTGAAAGAAACTATATTCATACAGCAAAGTTTTCCAACATTATACATATAGCATTCATTTTAATATTTGCAAAAAACCAACAATATAATACGTATTTATGACAAGGCCATGCAAAAAAAAATACACGTGCCTAATTAGGTTGTATCCAATACACAAATGGATTATGCAAGAGCTGTTATTCTCTTTTCCCTTTCCTCACTAGTCCCACATTGGGTGCCAATGAATGTCTTGGTTTAAAAGAAAAATGTCTGTCAAGGAAGGCAGGCATGGAAAGACCCCTCTGCCCAAATTATTATAACTTTGAAAATGACGCCGCTTCCAAGCAAAATTGTAGGAAAAGGAATAACAGCTCTTTACTATGAAATTAAATAGAACAGAAAAAAACCAAACAACAACACAATAACAGCAGAAGCTTCCAACATGCTAAGGGCTATTTCTTATGACCAGTAGGCAACGACTCACCAGTGGTGTCCCTCAGGTGGCTTGTTCTGGGGCCAGTTCTGTTCAATATTTTTATTGATGACATGGATGAGGGTATTGAATCTTTCATTAGTAAATTTGCAGATGACATGTCCTGGTTTGAAGGACAGGTGTCTGCCAATAAAGGCAGAAGCTCCTCTTTGAAATAGAGAGTTTAAGTCCTCTCCTTCCCGAGTATTATAATTTTTGAATCAGGAACTCTAAGGCAGAGATAAGAGAGCAGGAATAACAGCTCTTTACTAATATATCTAACCGGACAAACAGAAACAACAGCAGCTATGAAAAATTAACAACAACGCAGAACAAATAACTCAGCTCCAGTCCTTTCTTCAGCAGCAGACACACTCTGCCTGTGTCTGCTCCCGGCGGTGGAAAACGTGCCAGAGCCCGCACGGCGGCGGGGAGCCGACGGGAGGAGCGGCAGCGGCCGCGCTGTGTCTCAGGGGGAGCAGGGCGCAGAAACAGCTCCCCGCTCTCCGTTTGGGTCCTGGCGGCCAGCTGTGGTCTCAGAGATGGTGGGCAGGAGCGGAGCAGATGCAGAACAATGTCCCACAGCAGAGAGAGCCTGGCTCCCCGGCGTTCCGATCGCATGAGCTGGAGACGGCAGTCCTTCGCCTCCGAGCTCGTCGATGAGAGAGCAGCCGCCGGAAGCCAGTCCCCCACCTACCCCTTTGCCTAGAGTCCTGGAAAGAGCCTGGGCGTAACCTGGCAGGCTCCCTTAGCATAATAATAGGGGAAAATTCTTTAAACTGGGATAGTAAGAGAACAAAACCCAATCCCCAACACCACACTAAGCTGGGAGCATATGTTGACGCTCTGCAAGGTAGGAGGGCTCTGCAGAGAGACCTGGCACGGTTGGATGGATGGGCAGAGTGCAGTGAGATGAAGTTTAATAAGACCAAGTATGGAGTCCTGTATTTTGGCCACAATAACCCCCTACAATGTTACAGGCTGGGGACGGTTTGGCTGGACAGTGCCCAGGCAGAAAGGGACCGGGGGTACTGGTCAACCGCTGACTGAACATGAGCCGGCAATGTGCCCTGGTGGCCGAGAAGGCAATGGCATCCTGGCCTGGATCAGGAATGATGTGGTCAGCAGGAGCAGGGAGGTCATTCTTCCCTTGTACTCAGCCAAGGAACAAGGAACATCAAGGCTCCTCCAGCCCTGTGGGCAGCTCCTCCCCAACAGCTCTGAGGCCAGGGAAGGACGGAAAACACCATCTGCTCAAAACCACTGTTTATTGGAAAATTTAGGCAATGCAAATGGAATCCCAAATCTCTGGGGAATTGCAGCTGGTTCCTTGTGGGGTTAAGCCTGGGAGGGGTCTGCGCTGGCTCTAGGCTTTGCGCTCCACCTGGGCACAGTACTTTTCAGGCATTCCGGTGGCTCTGCGGAGGAGAGAATCCATCAGGCTCCCGAAGGAACTGGCACCGTGGCCCTGCAGCAGGTCCCACTTGCTGAGGGTGCACAGGGAGCTGGGAAGTGGCCCAGGCTGGGACACCAGGAAGGACTCAGGGAGGCAGGGAGGCAGCATGGCAGCCCCTGACCTGAGCTCCTGCAGCTTCTGCTGCCTGAGCTGGGCGAGGCGCTGGCTGCGCTGCCGGAGCTCCTGCTCCTGCTGCCGGCCCTCCTCAATGCCGGCCGCCCGCTCGCGCTGCCGCTGCAGCCGCAGCTCCTGCATCTGCCGCCGCACGTCTTCGGCATGGGCGCGCTGCCGGAGCTCCCTCTGCTCCTGCTGCAGCTTCTCCTGCTCCAGCTGCTCCTGGTGGGCCCTGTGGGAGAGCTGGGCCGGCTCAGGGACCCTGCCACAGCCCCCCACACCTGGCACAGTACCTGGGCTGGCACTGGAGCACCCAGAGCCACCAGCTGGAACTGGGAGCCCCCCTGGCCACAGCCTGAGCCATGCCTCAGTCCCATGTACCTCACCTGAGCACCCTCTGGAATTCCTGGCGGTCCTGCTCCATCTGCATGGCCAAGTGCTGTTCCTTCTGGGCCACCTGCTGCAGCCGGTCCTGCCGCAGCTGCTGCTCCATCTCCGCCTTCCTCTGTGCCTTCTCCATTTCCTGCCGCCGCCATTCCCTGTTTGCAGCCTCTTGGTTCCTCTTGGCCTTCAGAGCATCCTGCCCAAATAGGGGACATTGCTGGGCTTCCCTCTGGGGCAGCTAGGGAACCCTTGGCTGTGGCTTTGGTTTCTGGCACCACTCCAGGACATCCCCTGGCTCCAGGGGCTGCTCCTGCAGACCCCCCACATCCAGGGCTCTGCCCCTTTCCTGGGCTGGGGACAGGGATGGTGGCAGGGGAGCACGTCACCTGTGCCTGGGCCACTCACCCGCTCTGCCTGCCAGTCCTGGGCCTGCTGCTGCATGGCCCTGAGCCGGGCCAGCTCCTTCTCCTTCTCCAGGCGCAGTTGTTCCTGCTCTGCCTCCAAAGCAGCCTCGCGCTCCTAAGGGGGACAGAGACACAGGAAGGGACAGAGCCCCAGGATGGGACAGAGCCCCAGGATGGGACAGAGCCCTAGGGTGTGAGACAGAGCCCTGGGGTGGGACAGGGCCCCAGGATGGGACAGAGCCCCAGGGTGTGGGACAGAGCCTCAGGGCAGCTTCTGCAGCCCCTGCCCAGCCCACCAGGACCCCGCTGCTCTTACAGCCTTCTGCCGCTGATGCTCCAGCACCCGCTCGTCCTCCAGCCTCTCCTGCTCCCGCTGTTTATCCTTCAGTTTCTGGCTCTCCACGTTGAAATGTTTAATCTCGTCATGGATTTGTTTTAGTCGCTGCTGTTTCTGCTCCCAGGCCTGGAAATGCCACTCAGGGTTGAAGGCCACCAGGCCAAGTGCTGCCTCCTCCTCCTCCTCACTCGGGGCAGGGAGGCTTTGGGCCACCTCCCAGGGATGCCACCATGTCCCCATGGGACCAGAGCTCTGATCCTGCTGGCTGCTGTGCCCACTCCCCACGTGTGGCTGATCCAGTACTGCCAATCTCTTTCCAGCCAGGTGAAAACTTCCCTGAAGCCCCCTGTTCCCTGCTCCCACCTTCCGATCCTCCCTCTTCATCTGCTCCAGGCGCTCCAGCTGCCTCTGGCCCTCCTGGTACAGCTCCTCAGCCCTCAGCGCTCGCTCCTCTGCGTTCTGCTCCATCTGCTTCACAATGTGCTGCCTGGCTCTGGGAATATAAGAGCAGAAGGGTTCCCTCTGGACCCAACCTGCTGCCTATCATGGGAACGCTGCATGGACAGGGCTGGTGTGGTTGGAATGGGCCGGATGCCTCACTGGGGAAGAGGGAGCCTTCTGCCCACCTGGTCAGCTCCTGCTTCCTGCAGCGCTCCAGCTCCTCCTGCACCTCCATGCCCTTCTCCCGCTCCATTTCCAACATCTTGCCCAGACGCTTCTCCTCCTCTGCCAGCTCCTTGTGGATCATCCGCTTCTCCAGGACTTGCTTGTCCCAGATCATGCTGCACTTGGCATTGAGTAACAGCTGTGGGGACAAGAGGTGTCTGTGGCTCGGAGCCGCCCTGGGACCCAGGAGCAGGGAGGGCAGGGGAAGGAGAGGAAGAGCTGGGAGCACGAGGAGCAGAGGAGGCTCAGGCAGTGCCAGGTGACAGCGGGGAGCGCTGGCCCTACCGCGTTCAGTTCCCGCATCTCTTCCTCCTGCTCCAGCCTCATCCTCATGGCCCGCTGCAGCAGCTTCTGCTTCTCCTGCTCCTCCTCCTCCTCCACATCTCTCCGATGGTCCCTCTCCTCCTCCAGTTCTGCCTTTCTCTGCTCCTCCATCTGGGCCTTTTTCAGGGCTTCCTGCAGGGACAGAAAGTGCTGCCCAATCCTGGGCACCTTCCCGAGGGTTCGCAGGGTTCACACTTCAGGTGCCAGGCACAGTATGGGGACATGATGGGCTCCTGGAGACCTGGCAAGGCCATGGGCACCCCTTCCCACCTCCCTGGGCTGACACCCCATGCCCTTGGAAGGCTGGGAATGCTGGGCTCAATTCCAGGGATGCTGCCCAGCTCTCAGTGGAGCCCTGAGCCCTGCAGCCTCCCTGGTACCACAAAACATGAAGGACAAAAGGGACCCCCTTTTTTGAAGCCACCACCCCTGGAACCTGGATGCAGAGCAGAAAAAGAGGGAAGCAGGAGGGGAGATGCCCACAAAAGCAGCATCCTGTCTGGCTTTCAGGGTCTTCTGCCTGTCCCAACGCTCCACATCAGTTGGGGCTTGAGCTGATTCCTTGATCCTCTCATATTCCTTTTCTCCAATGATGAGACATGGTTGAGGCCTCTCCTGGGGAATGCTGGGGAGCACAAGGACAGAGCTCAGTGGCAGGGAGACCCCAACAGCTGCCGGTGTTCCCTGAGCTGCCCACTTGGCCACCAAGCCAGCCCAGAGCAAAGCAGGAAGCGCTGGGGAAGCTGTGGGGACCTGGCTCTCTGGCTTTGGGGCAAGGCAGGAAGGGAAAGTGTGGTGAAAGTGGCACCAGGCTGGGATGCAGGGGGCAGGATCCCCAGGGGTGGCCAGGGCACACTGCCAATCCCTGCTCTCCAGAGATTTTGGGATGCTGCACTAGCACCCATTCCCCTAAGCCCCTCAGGATTCGGGAACAGTCTTACACGAGGTCCCGGATCAGGTCCTTGGTGATGATTCTGGTGGTCTTTGGCTTGTATCCAATGGAGGGAGGCGATCCATTAAGATCTTTAGGCACATCCTGAAGGGTCACAATGGGGCTGCTGGTGTCTGTGCCCTGTGGGAACGGATGATGTGAGGGATCTGAACCCCCACACTCAGCACTCCCTGGACACCAAATGATCCTGGGAGGAGCTCTGGAGCCTCGGGGGACAACAGAAGGGGTCGGAGGGGTTGGGGGTCAGAGGGAGACCAGTATCCAGCTGAGAACCCCTGGGGGGACACCTTGGGAAGGATGGACGGGAATCCCGGTGGGTGAAGCTGCCGACGGCGGGGGAGGTGGGACCCCCGGGAGGAGCCCCCGGCACGGAGGGACCGGGACCCTGCGCCGGCAGCCGCGGCTGCCATGGCACTGCCAGTGCCAGCGCTGTCATGGAGTGTGGCAGGTGTGACAATGCCCCTCTGCCGACTGTCACAATGTGATGAAACCGACGGCTGGGATGTGTCTGAGCCCACTGTGACAGCGTGCCTGACGCCAATGTCACGACATGTAGGGAGCGATTATTGCCAGGCAGCTCCCCCAGCAGCTCCCGGGACTCACAGGATGTCCTGGAGAAGATATGGGATACAGGGCACGGGGGGTGGGTGCGGAAGCTCCAGAAGCTGGGAAGGGCACATCCAAAGGATGGCAGAGATGGAATTGCTGCAGCCAAGAGGAGCCCTGCAAGGTGACAAACCCTGCTTAGGGGGTGACAACTGCCATTGAGAGGTGACAACTCCCATTTGAGGGGTGACACCCTGCCTGTACCCACATAGCGCTCACTGAACTCCCATGCCCAATGAGCAACAGCTGCCATCTCCTGTGTCCCCACGTCCCTCAGGAGCTCTGGGCTGGGCAACAGCATCCTCAGCACCCCCAACACGGCCACAACCTCCTTCTTCAGACATCTGTGTCCTGCCCATTCCCCAAAATCCTGGCACCGGTAACTGCTGACCGCATGCTGCATCTGAGCCATTCCCAGTCCCACTGCAGCTCTGAAGCAGCTCGTTCCCCAGGCCAGCCACCCCCCCAGGACCACCCCATCCATGGCCCTGATGGCCACAGCATCCAGTCAGGACGAGGGACCCCTCAAGGTGTAATTTTGGGGGTTCTCCTCATCATCCCAATAACCACTAGCTCCCAGCGGGGTGGTGGTCACCCCCCTCTGCCAGCAGGAAGGATGTCCCCAAAGGGATGGTGAAAGCCAAGAGGGGGTCGGTGCATGCGTTGAGGGTGAGAAGGGGTGGTCCAAAGCTGCCCAATTTCAGCCCCATCTCGATGCTGGCCAAGAGGGGACCAAGGGCCATGGAGCTGTCGGGGGCCAGCACTGCCCCCAGTTCCAGTGCCACCGGGTCCTGGCGGAGGAGCTCGGCCAGGAGCTGCCACTGGCCTGCAGTGAGAGCCGGGGGGCTTTCACCCAGCACTGCTCAGCACTGCGGGGTGCTGCAGACCCCTAACCCCTCCCCAAGGCTGCAGTGGTGCTGGAGGAGTCACCCCGGGCCAGGGACTCGAGGGCGTCCAGGATGTCGAGCACTGAGTCCACGTGGTGCAGGGCAACAGCTGGGGACACTCCTGGGGGGCAACCAGTGGGGCAGTGAGGGGGGATTAAGGGGTGGGGAGAGGATTGGAGGAGGGGGAAGGCACCCAAAAAAGCATCAGAAGCAAGAAGGTGCCTGAATTTGGAGAAAAGGATGGAAAAGGGGGGAAAGGCTCCAGAAGAGGAGGAAGGTATCCAAAATAGGGGGGAAAGACCCAAAATCAGAGGAGAAAGGGTTTCATGGGGTGTCACAGGGTGTCATGGCGTGTCCGTACCTGTGCCGGGGTGGGTGCAGACACTCAGTGCCTGAAGCGGCCACGGAAACATCCTGAGGGACATGGGGACACCCTGCAGGACACAGGCCTGGGACCTCAGGGACTTAGGCCCCGCCAGGGGTGGGGGGACAGGAACACAGGAGGAGAGACGGGGGCACATGGAAAGGGACTGAGACACATAGAGGGGTGACAGGGAAGCACGGCGGAGGATGGTGACAGAGAGGAGGGGACACACTGCCACCAGGACACACAGCAGGACACAATGTCGCCACACCTCCGGTGACACCCCGTGTGGGGCCATGTGACACTGCTGATGGCACTGACCCTTGCCCTGTCCCCAGAGGTGGTTGGGCTCACCTGAGGGCGGTGGCCCTGGGACACTGGTGGCTGTCACTTGCCTTCACACCACTTGTCACCAACTGAACAAGCCCTGACAACAACTTGTCAACAACCCTCCCGCCCTGGCGGGTGGTGACATTCGGCTGGGACACTGCAGTAGCAACAGCGGGGATGTGGTGGCAGGAACTGCACTGGGCAGTGCTTCGCCATGGCCGAGATGAAGGTGCTGCATTGATGCTGTCCCAGTTCATGTCCCCACCCATGTCCAGGTCCCCTCATGCCCCCAGCTAGGTTTGTGTCCCCATCCATGTCTATGTCCCCATGAAAGGCTGCGTCCCCTCACGTCCCCATCCATGACCTCACCCATGTTATTGTCCAGCACATCTCCCCATCCATGCCTTAGTTCAATGTCTTTATTTTTACCCCAGTTTCAGGGCCTTCAAAGGGATGAACAGAAACCTTTTAGTTTCAAGGCCAAAACAAAAGGATTTACATGTCCCTGCTGGCAGAGCATCCACATCCTTGGCTGGAAGAACTCTTTAGAGGGGTTTCTGCCCCACCATCTCCAAAATCATGGGGTTTGCCCCAGTCCATTCCCATTTGGCTGTGGAAGACGCCCATGGGCCAGAGAGAATTAAAATGATGGATTTATGTTGGAGACCACCAAGGCCATCCAGTGTTGCTTCATGCCACCAGAAGATGCAAAAAAGTGAGATTTTTCTGGGGTCAGAAGTTGACAACTGTGCTCTCCACAATGGATTTCTGACGTTGGTCTGTAGATGTGTCCAGGTGCCCAAGGGAACCCAGGAGGATGTGGAGCCCCCAGCCAGGTGTCTTCCCAACATAGATCACCAGAACTCTGCCCACTGGGGGACACCTGGGGATCATCCAGGGTAGATCCCGTCATGGAGAATGGAGCTGGAGCAGCCCACAAAGCTCTTGCGTCACTCGAGGCACTCACGGGACTTCCCTTAGTGGAACCTTCGTTGGTGTTTGGTCAAGTGTGAGCTCTGTGAGAAGCTCTTCCCACACTCAGAACACTCGTAGGGCCTCTCCCCGGTGTGGATGCGCCGGTGGGTGACAAGATTGGAGTTGTACCTGAAGCCCCTTCCACACTCGGGGCAGCAGAAGGGCTTCTCCTCTATGTGAATGCGCTGGTGCTGGAGGAGACTGGAGCTGGTTGAAAACCTTTTGCTGCATTTATCACACTCATAGGGCTGTTGGCCCATGTGGATCCTTTGGTGGACAACCAGCTCAGAGCTCGTCCTGAAGCACTTCCCACACTCGGAACACTCGTAGGGCCTCTCCCCAGTGTGGATGCGCAGGTGGGAGACAAGGCGGCAGCTGTACTTGAAGCCCTTCCCGCAGCTGGGGCAGCGGAAGGGCCTCTCCTCTGTGTGAACCCGCTGATGCACGAGGAGATTGGAGCTGGTCTGAAACCTCTTCCTGCATTTGTCACACTCGTAGGGCCTCTCCCCAGTGTGGATCATCTGGTGGCGGATCAGTTTGAATCTTGTACTGAAGCTCTTGTCACACTCCCCACACTCGTAGGGCTGTTCCCCCACATGGATTCTCCAGTGGCAGACCAGGGAGGATCTCTTGCTGAAGCTCTTCCCACATTCCGAGCACTTGTGGGGCTTCTCCCCATCATGAAGCTGCTCATGGACCACCAGCTCTGAGCTCTGACTGCAGCTCTGTCCACTTCTCTGGCCTTTGGTGGGTGTTTCCTCGTCATATACCCAAGATCTGTGTTTGCAGCCCATTGTCGTGAGGGATCTCTGGAGGTTTTCCTCCCCGTTGGATTGCTGTGCCATGGAGCCACTCCAAAAAGCTTCTTCCATGAGGTTCTGCCACAGGGATTTGTCCTCCCTGGTCTCCATCCTCAGCTCCCTGTCCGGAGGAGAAAGGACAAGAAGAGGATGGGATTTCCTTCCGTGCCAGAGGGAAGGGGAAGGAGATGCCCCTGGTTTGTCCCCGGCAGGATGGTGGTGGCAATGGGGCTGTCCCGCAGCCGGGGCCATGCTGGGCTGGGAGATGGAGCAGGACAGAGGGGAAAAGGGGCGGTGACTTCCTCCTCACCTGCCTGCGGCTCCTGAGGCCATCTTCCTCTTCCTCACGGCCTCGTCCTCCATCGGGACAAGGTTTGGGAATGGGTAATCCAGTTTTGGGGGAAAACGAGGGCTGAGCGCGTTGGGTTTGATGGTGCCGCTGCCCGAGGGCAGCTGGAGAAGTCAGCGCCCCTTTCAGCCTCGGGGGGCCCGGAGCCCGCTCGTCACCAAGCTCCCGCACCCCTCCAGGCTGCCGGGGGTCCCCCGGCTCCGGGATTGCCCCTCTGCGCTCCCCCCGCTCCGGGGCTCCCGCGTTCCCCCCGGCTCTGCCGGGGATCCCCAGAGCCGAGATCGGCCCCTCCCCGCCGGTACCGGGCGATCGCAACGTGGGACCCCCCCAAGATCCCTGCAGGGGCATTTCCGGCTCGGCTTTGGGATCGTGCAGGATCCAAACATCCCCTGCCCCGCAAAAAAAACCCTCCCGGAGACCCCCCGACGATGGATTCGGGGCGAGCTCCCCCTCCCTCCTCACCTGCGGCTTCCGAGGGGAGGGGTGATGCCGGCGGAGCCGGGGGAGCTGCGGCCTGAGCGGGCGGGCGGGGGAGCCGCCCAGTTCTGCGGCTGCTGCTGCTCTTCCTCCCGCTCCTCCTCTTCCTCCCGCTCCTCCTCCGCTCCCAGCCCGGCCCGGCCAGGTGCCGACACCCAAAAGCAGCCGCGCTCTGCCCTGCGGGTGGTTCCAAAGCGGCTGAGCCCCCCGCGGTGCTGGGACCGATCCTGAGAGCACCTGGAAGGAATTGGGAGCGCTTTCCCTCCCAGTACCGCTCTTACTGGGAGCGCTGGGAGGGAGCTGGGAGCAAACAGCGCCCGACCCGGCTACAGCTGCCGGTGGGCGGGGGCCAGAGCTAGGGGCGTGGTCATGCAAATTCAGGAGCGATCGCGCGCTGGGATTGGTGGTCGGGAGCTGCGCGGGGTTTCCCCGGTCACGTGAGGGCCGGGAAGGGCCGGAGCGATGGCGGCCGAGTCCAGTGAGGGGGGACAGGGAAATGGGGACGGGAAATGGGGACTGGGATAGGGACAGCCCCGTGTCATCCCCTGGGGGGCGAGGAGGGGACAGGGACAGAGGAGGAGCCAGGTCAAGGCTGTCGCACCGTGACCTTGCTAAACTGGGAGCTCGGGGTGGGGTGTCTCATTTTCGGGGCTCCTCGCCCTCCCGGGGTTCCTCCGGTCCTGTTCTGGGGGGAGCAGTCAGCATCCCCAGTACCCCCAGTAACCTCAGTGCCTCCCAGTACCGCCAGACCAGGCCAAGGGCTTTATCCTGATCCTGGTTTGGTGTCCGCTCCCAATCCCAGTGCCAGTGTCCACTCCCAGTCCCAATCCCCACCCCGTGTGCAGCTGCTGTGCCATGATGCCGAGCACTGTCCCAAGTGGCTTCCAGCCCCAGTTCCAGTCCCAGTTCCTAGGGCCACGATGCCAAGCGTGAGGTTGGTGTGGGGCCCTGGGCATGGCAGGGCGTGACGGGTTTCATGGGACACAGGGCATGGAACATGGGACATGGGGCATAGGGCATGGAACAGGACACAGGGACAGGGCACATGGCCTTGGAGCATGGCATAGGGCACATGACATGGGTTTCTGTGCCTACACGTGCCCCACGTGTCACCTGTCACCCCCCATGTGGCACCACCACATCCTCACTGGGGTCCCTTCTGTCTGCCGGGTACAGGTTGGTGGCCTTGGACACGGCCCTGCCAGTGCAGGTCCTGCTCTGCCATGAGCCCTGGGGCCACTGTGGGGTCAGGAGGTGCCACTTTGGCACCCCAAGGGACACTCCTGATGTGCCCACTCACCTCCTCATCCCTGCCCAGTTGCACCAGGTGTCCATCCACCAGCGAGAACTGGGACATGTCCCGTACGGTGGCATCGGATGGCACCAGTGCCATTGGCAGCAGGGATGTCCCCAAGGGGGCAACTGAGGGGACAGAACAGGGTGGGGGTGCCCATAGCGTCCCTGTCACCCACGAGGGGGAGTGTGGCCTGGCTATGCCGCCAGGGCTGTCCTTGAGAAGGTGTCATGGGGACCCCGAAAGGGGTCGGAAGAGTTGGGGACCCAGAGGTGGTTTGGGGACATGGAGGTTCTGAGGCCTGTGGAGGTGATTTGGGACATGAGAGTGATTTGGGGGCACTGAGGTGCCCCAGTGCTACCCCCAGCATTGTTTCCCTGTCCCCACAGTACCTGGCTGTCCTCAACGAGACCCTGGGCCACTGCCCCTTCGCTCGCACTGGGGGTGGCACCGGGGCTGCAGCTGTGCCGGTGCTTCTTCTGCAGGGGGGACACTGGCCCTGGCAGTGACACCTTCGACATTGACCACAGCATCGTCACCGGTGGGGACACGGGGTTTGGGGTTGGGGTTGGGATCCGGGGTGCAGGATTTGGGGTTTGCGATTTGGGGTTTGGGGTGGTCTCAGGAGATTTGGGAGGGTCCCAGGGGATTTGGGATGGTCCCAAATTTGGGAGCTGGATTTTGGTTTGGTGTTTGGGTTTGAGGTGCAAGGTTTGGGATGGTCCCAGGGCATTTGGGGGTTGGGATTCAGGATTTGGGATGGTCCTGGAGCTTTCAGAATGGTCCCAGAGCATATGAGAGTCAGGATTTGGGAAGTCCCAAGGGCTTTGGGTTCTCAGCATTCCCTGACCCAGTCCTAACCCCACAGAGTGCCTGGGGGTGCACCTAGCGCTGGACAGCACCAACAGCAACTTCACCCTCCAATTCCACAGGTAAATCTCAAAAAACCCCAAAATTCCCAAAAATCCCATCCAGGGATGGTTCCCATCCTTAAAATCCCAGTGTGGGATTTGTGGTCCCTTTTTCTGAATTCCTGTGTGGGATTTTGGGGTGGAATTTTCCCTTTCCCAGGATTCCCATTTCCCTTTCCCAGTATTTTTGGGGGGATTTTGTGGCCAAATTTTCCCTTTCCTGTTGGTTTTTTGGGATTTTGGGGCAGAATTTTGACTTTTCTAGGGTTTTTTGGGGGGATTTTGGGAACTCCTGGGGTTTTTTGGGATTTCAGGTGAAATTTTCCATTCCCATTGGAATTGTTGAGATTTTGGGGTGGAAATTTTCCTTTTCTCATTGGTATTTTAGGATTTGGGGGTGGAATTTTAATTTTTTGGGGGATTTTGGGGTCTAATTTTTCCTTTTCCAGGTGTTTTTTTGGAACTTTGGGAACTCATGGGGTTTTTTGGGGATTTTCGGGCAGATTTGTTCCCTTTCCTGTTGTTTTTTGGGAGATTTTTTGGGATGGAGTTTTCCCTTTTTCGTTGGTTTCTTTGGGATTTTGAGGTGAATTTTTTCCTTTTTTTGGTGATTTTGAGGCCTCCTGTGATGTTTTTTGTCCTCTCAGGCTGATCAGTATCATCATGGAGTTCCAGCTCAAGGCCATCAACATCCAAATGCTGCTGAACCACAAAATCCCCGACTGCTACACCTTCAGTGATACTGTGAGTGTCCCCAAGTGTCCCTGAGTGTCCCTAAATGTCCCAAAGTGTTCCCAGTGCCCTCTGATTGTCCTTTTTGTATCCTCTCATGTCCCTTTTTGTGTTTCATGTCTCTCCTGGTGTCCCACTCATGTCCTCCTCGTGTCCCTCTTGAGTGTCCCTCTGTCCCTCATCTGTCCTTCTGTCCCTCTGTCTCTTCGCTGTTCCCTGGTACCCCTGCAGACCCTGGGGGCAGCCAGTGAGTGCTGTGACAGTGACTGTGATGGTGGCAGTGGCAGTGACAATGATGGTGACAGTGAGAGTGCTAATGACAGTGACAGTGACATGCCAATGACAGTGCCACCCAGTGTCCCCAGGTCATGTTTGACAACTGCCCGTGTACCAGGTGAGTGCAGATCCACCTGGACACCCATCTGGGAGTGCCACCACCCCTCACTGCCCAGCAGAAGAGACAGTGGGTTACAATGGATGACGGGAGACAGGGTGAGAGGGGACAGGGTGACAGGGGGACACCATGACAGGGTAACAGGTGCTTGCCACCCCTGTGCTCTGGGCACAGACAGGATTGGAGGCATTTCCACAGAACCACACCTCCCCACCAAACCTACTCCCCTTGCATCTTGGGGACAACCCTGACCCCTCCTTTGTCACCCTGGGGTGTCCCTCAGTCGGGGGGCGGGCTTGGTGGCACTGCAGGACCTCTGTGCAGTCATTAAGGTGGCACCTGCGCTTTTTGTCATCACCACCTGCCAATTTGTCACCAGCGCCCCAAATCAGGGGGTGGCCAACATCCTACAGGAGGGCGAGTGGTGACAATATTTTTGGGGTCACCTCTGGCCACTTCCACTCCCCCTGCATCCCCCTGAGGATCCTGTGCTACCCCTCACACCCCGTGCTGCCTCGACTGCAGCATCCCCCAAGGGGACCTTGGGGACTGTCCCCATGTCCCCCGTCTCCCCGGTACCTCCGCTGCTGTGCCCGTGCCCAGTTCTTGTCGTGGCTTTCCCATGTGACCAAGCAGGAGTTTCAGTCACACCCTCACCTCCTCCTACTCCTCCTCCTCCTCCTCTCCTGCTGAGGAGGTGATGTCGCTTCTCCCGCTGAGGACACACTGGTGACACTGCGGGGACACCGCGAGTCACCCCTCAAAGGGACTGTGATGTCTTGGTGGCTCCTGGAGTCCCCTCGATGTGACAGCTGTGGGGCTCGAGGTGCTGTGGTGACAATTTGGGTGGGTGGATGCTCGTTTTGGGGTCTCGGGTCTCCTGGGCGGGTCCCCTCCCATCGCTGCAAAGTCACCCCCCCAGCTCGTGCCTTGGCCACTGCCCAAATAGAGCTGGAGAAGTCAGCGCCCCTTTCAGCCTCAGGGTGCTTGGGAGGTTCTTACAGACACAAGATGCCAAATGACTTCCTGAGATGAACTTGGGCAAGGAGGAACTCCCAGTCTGTGGAGATCTCTTCTTGTTTATTCCCTCAAAACAGGATTTGTCATTGCAAAGTCGTAGGTGGATTGAGGAGGAAATGCCCCAGAGATCCTGCAGGAAGAGGGGCTGCAAACCCAGCCCAGGGAGCTGCGAGGAGGAAAGACCCTCCCTGAGCTGGCAAGGCAGACAGTGATCCAGGCAGAGCTCAGAGCTGGTGGAGAAGCCTCATGGAGGGGAGAAGCCCCACAAGTGCTTGGAATGTGGGAAGGGTTTCAGCTACAAATCCAGGCTGATCGAGCACCAGAGGATCCACACTGGGGAGAAGCCCTATGAGGGTGGGGAATGTGGGAAGAGCTTCAGCTACAGCTCTGGCCTGATCAGGCACCAGAGGATCCACACTGGGGAGAAGCCCTTCGAGTGTGGGAAGTGCAGGAAGAGCTTCAGTGACATCTCCCACCTGATGTGGCACCAGGTGATCCACACAGGGGAACGGCCCTACACCTGCTTGGAATGTGGGATGGGCTTTGGGGACAGCTCCAACCTCAGAAGCCACCAGCGCATTCACACAGGGGAGAGGCCCTATGAGTGTCCTGAGTGTGGGAAGAACTTCTCCAGGAGCTCAACCTTGACCAACACCAGTGAAGGCACCACTAAGGGAAGCCCTGCGAGTGTCCTGAGTGTGGGAAGAGCTTCGTGCTCTGCTCCAGCTCCATTCCCCGTGGGAGGATCGGTGTTGGATGATCCCCAGTGAGGCCCGTTGATCAGAGCCCAGGTGACCCCCGCTTTGGGTGCTCCCCGTTGAGTTGGGGGAAAGGGTTGGAGAGATTTCTTTCCCTTCTCCTTATCCTGCTGTGATTTGGTCGGTAGTAATTTCCCTCCCTGTGCCCAGGCTGGGTCTGTTCCCGGGCCGGTGCTCGGGGCGGGATCTCTTCTCTCCTGGTCCTTCCTTCAGCCCCCGGGCCTCTCCTCAGCCAATCAGAGAAGGCACTACGATAATTGAGCCAATCAGAGCTCGTGGTGCTGATGACTCCTCAGTGTCCGGGCAGCGCCCAGAACTCCCCACCTGGACTCCACCTGTGCCCCGCCCCCTCCGCCAGGGGAATTTTTGGAGGGGAGAGGTGTCAGAACCTGCCTGGCGCTGGCCATGGAGCGTGTGGCGGCAGCTGGGACCATGTTGGTGCCACTGGTGGTGCTGGGAGCCTCCTTGGCTGCGGACGCGGAGCTCTCTGGTGAAAAGGAGGAGAGGGAAGGGAAGGGCGTAGAGGAAAAAGGGGAAATTTGGACTCTCAAATCTATGTAGGGTGGTGCTGGCGACTGAGGAGTTATGGGAAAGAGGGAGGAAAGTGTGAAGAAGGATGGAAAAGAGGAAGGGGGAGCACGAGAAGGGTCCCATGGTGGCTGTGGGGCAATGGAGGTGCACAGTGGGCACACGGGGTGGGTCTCTGAGCTCTTGGCTTGCTGTGGGATGGTGGCAGCTGCTGGGAGGGCACCCCTTGATCTGTGTCCTGCACACACAGGGGTGTTCCAGGAGATGGTTAAGTCCGAGTGTCACTTCATTAATGGCACCAACCGGGTGAGGTTCGTGAAGAGATTCATGTACAACCGGGAGCAGTACGTGCACTTCGACAGCGATGTGGGGCACTTTGTAGGGGACAGCCCATATGGGGAGAAGGTTGCCAGGTACTGGAACAGCGACCCTGAATGGATGGAGTACAGACGGGATGCGGTGGACAGGCACTGCCGGCACAACTACGAGTTGTCCAGCCCGTTCCTCGTGGAGCGCAGAGGTGAGCGTGGGGCAGAGCTTGTGCACTCGGGCCCTGCCCTGGGAATGACGCTGGAGTCCCTCAGAACCTCCCTGGGAATCACCCTAGAGGTCCCAGCACTTCTTGTGCCCATGCCCGTGGCCTCCTGTCCCCTCCCAGTGACTCCTGTGGCTCTCCCAGTCCATCCCATTCTCTCCCAGTGCCACGCGCGTGTGCCCCTCTAGGCCGTGCGTGGAGCTGGAGTCCCTCAGCCAATCAGAGCGCGGCTCTCTGATGACTCACCAGTTGCCAGGCAGATCCGCAGCGCCGAGTGCGCCGCTCTGGACTCGCCCTCCTAGCGCCGCGCACTTCATTCCCAGTCCCGCCCAGTGCCGCCCCAGGCCCTCCCAGTGTCCTCATAATCCCTCGCAGGCCCTCTCAATCCCTCCTACTCCCTCTCAGTCCGGACCATTCCCTTTCCATTCCCAGTCCTCAATCCACTCCTAGACTCCATCCTCTCTCCCAGTGCCCTCCCATCTCTTTCAGTGACGTCCCAGTCTCCCCCCAGTCCATCTCAATGTTACCCAAGCCCTCTCCTCATATCTCCCATTTTACTCGCATCTCACCCCAGTGTCTCCCCACTCTCTCCCAGTGCCCCCCAGTGTGTCCATCTCGCTGGTGCCCTCGAGCTCCCAGTCTGGCCCCGACCACCTGCTCTGCTCCGTGATGGATTTCTACCCTGCTGAGATCCAGGTGAGGTGGTTCCAGGGCCAGCAGGAGCTCTCGGAGCACGTGGTGGCCACTGACGTGGTCCCCAACGGGGACTTGACCTACCAGGTGCTGGTGCTGCTGGAAACCCCCCCGCGGCGCAGTGTCAGCTACACCTGCCAGGTGGAGCACGTCAGCCTGGAGCACCCCCTGAGGCTGCAATGGGGTACGGCCCGGCTCCACAGCGCCGGCGGATGGGGGGGTAGGACTGGGGGACTGGGTGGGGAGTTGGTAGTAGCTGGGATTGATTGAGCGGGGGTTTGGAGGAGCCAGGGAGTGACTGGGAGAAAGGTTTGGATGGCCTGAGAAGGCAGAGAAGAGGTTTGGAGGGTGTTGGGAAGACTGGGATGCAGTTAGGGTTTTCCTGGTGGCTACTGCGAGGGAACTGAGGATGCAGGGTGTAACTGGAAGGAAGTCAGATACAGCTGGAGGGGCTGGAAGTAGGCTGGGGGGTGTAAAAGCGGGAGTGGAAGGGAAATTAAGTGTGCTTCGATCTACTGGCAGCGGTGTTGGTGAGTCCTGATGTGACTAGGAAGAGACTGGGAAAAGGTTTGGGGCATCATTGGGGGATGGGTGTCAACTGGGAAAGAGTTTGGGGTCTTAGAGGGACGAGGAAGGGACTTGGGTGGTACTAGAGAGGTTGGATGGGGATAGGAAATGTCTTGGGTGGGCTAGAGGGCTGCCAGGGTGCTTGAAGGGTCTTGGGGTGTCTGTGAGGTTTTGGGTGCTCCTGACCCCTGTGGACCCCCAGAGACGCCGCTGAACACTGCTCGCAGCAAGGTGCTGATGGGGATTGGGGGCTCCATGTTTGGCTTCGTCTTCTTCGCTCTGTGCCTTGGCTTCTACCTGCACAAGAAGGTGAGGAGGGGTCCTGGGGGTCTTGTCCCCCCTCCCCCAGAGCGTGTGTGCTCCCCCTGGAACCCCCAGCCCGGTGTCACTCCCTTTTCTCTGCCCGCAGAGCTCCTGAGCCCACAGCGGCTGCAGCCCCTCCCCGTGGCCTCGGGCCAGGCTGGGACCCCCCACTCTGTCCCCACGCTGCTTTTAGGGGAATCGTGTGTCCCCCAACCCCGCTGTCACTCTGCCCCTGCCCGGCTGCTCCCAGTGTTCCCAGTAAAGCTTCCCAGTTCTCCCCAGTCCCATTTAATGGGGGGCAGCGGGGAGAGATTTGGAGGGGCCCCGCGGGGATACTGTGATGGGAGCCGGCCCCGGGATGGATCAGGAATGGGGACCTGCATGGTGTCACCCCGTGTCACTTCACTCTGGATGCTGGGAGCCCCCCCGGCTGTGGGCGAGGAGCTCTTGGGTGAGAGAGGGAGCAGTGCAGGGAAGATGAGAAAGGTGTTTGAGAGGTGGGTAATGGGAGGGGGGACAGAGGCAAAGGGGCTCCTCTGGGAGTCCCTTAGTGTCCCCATTTTCAATCTCTTGATCTGTTCCCTGGGGCTCTGAGGAAGGGGGGTTAGGCAGAACCTTGCTGGGAGGTCCCCAAGCCCCCCTGTCCCTCCTTAAGGAGCTCACAGTGGGGGTGCCCCAACCAGCAGTCACTGCTGTGGTGGCCATGGGGCAGAGGGGGATGGGAATGGGGGATCTGGAGTAGTCCCTTGAGCCCCCACCCTGCTGGGGTGATGGGGGCTCTTAGGGGGCGAGGGGGGGCACTCCCTCACCCATCTCCTTTACCACACAGATGTGTCCCATTTTTGGGGAAAAACCCACTGTCACTTCTGTGTTGGTTTCACCTGCTCGGGAGAGGGGTGGATTCGCCTCAGAGACAGCTCCATGAGGCTGGGGAGTGCGGGGGCTCTCTCGTCTCTGGGAGCTTCCCCTGTGAGCTGCCCGGCCCGGCCTGGCACCGGCTCTGTGGGGAGCCCCTGGCTTGGGGGCCCCCGGCTCCGCACAGCCCCGGCCACACGGCTCCGGCCCCAGCCACATGATTCCGGCCCTGCAGGCTGGGCTTGGCTCGCCTTTCCACATGGCAGAAGAGGCTTCCAGCTGCCCATGCTGTTTCTTCATGATCTAAATACAATCTTAACTTCTTTATGCCTGGATAGAATCCTCAATTTCCTAAGCTTCCCTGAATGAGAGGAGATGAAGCGTGGAGACTACAGAAGTCAGCGGGATGAAGACAAAGTTCCTGGTGGGAAGAAATTGAAAAGATGCAAGTAGCTGAAAACCTTTTTTGTGGGCTGTGGGGATTGTGACTTCACTAAAATTCCTTTAAACTGTGGAAAATACATGGGGGGTTAAAATATTTGAGAAAAGAATCCTTTGCCCCGAGGGAATGGGGGTCTCTGTTCTGGAACTGGAATATGAACAGAGACATTTGATAGAGAAGACAATGAAGAGAATTCTGTTTTCTTAGCAGCCTGCCTTTAAAGGTGGTACCCCATGTGTGCATTGTAACCCATAACTCGGCTCTGGAAAGACTGTGTAAATGGGAGGAAAATTCATAGTTCTGTGGGTCTCGGTAGACACCCCCTAAGCATAAACCAAAAAAAGGGACTTTTCTCTCTGAAGTGAACTGAACTGATTATTTGAGTGTATAACTGACTGAAGAGTTCCCTCTGTATGTTGTTGGTAAGAAATGTGAAATGAAGGGGAGGAGGGTACAATCTAAAAATCTTATCCTGAATTCTAATTCTTTTTTGTCTTATTAATAAATTTCTTCTTGTACCTTTTTTAAGTTTTGAGCCTGACTTGCCTCTACTCCTGAGTCCTGTCTCTAAAAGAAATTAAATATATTAAGGTTGGCAAACCCAAGTCACACCGTGACAACTTCCTAGATGGCAACAAGTGGGTGAAGTTCATGGACAGGTGTTGGCGTCAGTGAGTTAGGGGTCTTCTCTGAAGAAATAAGAGTGAAGGGATTGAATAAATCTTAAAGTGAGTTCTGATGTTCTTATTAAGTAAAAGGCCTCATATACCACAGTAGTAGAGTGTGTTCTACTGAAGGTTGCAAAAATACTGATACCTTCAGTAGAGGTTCCAAGCCCACAGTTGTAGATAGGACTTAGACATAACAGAGTTATAGTAAGAATATTGCTTACATTTCGACAGAACACAATAGATTCTATGTGTAGCGTTATGCGTAAGCTGGTGAGCTAAGAAACTAGAATTCTAATAGGTTAAAGAGTAGTGGTCTGAGCTTGCATCTTAGCTTGTTGGAAAAATTCTATATAACAGTATGTATTCGGAGAGTTGGTGCTTTTAGCCATTCTGGTTTCTAGCCATTCGCTTATTGCTACTGCTTTTGCCATTGCTTGCCATTGCTTCTGCTATTGCCTTTCGAGACTGATGCACTTTGTAATAAGATGTGCTTGTAATAAATAACCTTTTAAACTATTAGCTGCATTGTTTATATAATATTACCTGATGAGCAGGAGCCAATAGAGCTCCAGAGTTAGGTGCCTAAGAGCACCTGGGGGTCAGAAAGAACCCCATCACCAGTTTCCACAGACAGGAACATCCACAAGTGGGAGCAATTTAGGCACAGGGGATACCCCAAAATTTTGAGGAGTGATTGAGATGCTTTGAGGTCAAATTGAGCCATTTTCAGTGGGATGGAGTAGTTTTCAGGCACCATCGATCCCTCTCAGCTTTCGGGGAGCAGAGCTGTGAGGGACTGAAATGGCTCAAACCATTGTCCACTGGCAAAAGCAGGGGGGGGGCCTTTGCTGGCCATGGGCACAAGAAGCACCAGGGGCCAAGGGGGTGAACACCCAGCCCCGGAGTGGGGAGCCCAGCTGGGAGCCAGGGAAGGGAAGAGGCTGATCAGAAGCAGATGCTGCCAGGTGGGACAGGGCTTTGGACCAGGGCAATGCCTTCCCTTACACAACTGGCTCAGCTCTGGAAACTCCCCCAGGGAAGGCGTGGGACACCCGCACAGAAGGCTGGAGGCTTTCATCCCTTGGCATGGGCCATACCTGGCTCAACTGCACTGCTGGGAGAGGCAGGGCCACGTCTTAGAAGGGGCCATAAACCATCAGAGCCCCCCAGAGTGCCCCAGAACCCACAGTGTGACATCAGACAGTGTAAAACTCCTCACGGGGGAGGTACGTGGGCGTTCACCCAAACCTGAACCTGTACTGACCCTCAGAACTTGGTGTTTCCAGCGTTTCCCCAACCCTCAAGGGATCTGCCACTTATACCAAGGACAGGGACATTGTAGCCATCAAAACCAAAACATTTGTTGCTGGATCCAGGGCTGGCAACTGTGTATCTTTCTACTCTCATACTTTCTTTTCCCTGACACAATTTCTCTAGTGTTACTTTAATGCTTTTAATATTACTGGAGATGGTAACCAAATCCCCTTTACACAGCAACCAAATGGTTCTAAAATAAACCCAACAGAGATATAAACACAGATCAATCACTGCCTTTTCACTCTAAACTCCCCTGTCCCAGGGGATCCATGAACCAGAACCTGGCTTACCCTTATCTTCAGGGACGGTGCAGAACAGAAGCTGGACATGGGAGAAGCTTCTGGCAGCTGCTCACAGAAGACACCCCTGGAGCACCCCTGCTTCCAAAACCTGATCACACAAACCCCATACACTGCCCAACATGGATCATCAGGAACATGGGTCACCAGGTCTCTGCCCTATGGGGTTCACTGGGGTTCATCCATCGCTCATCCTCCAACGGGTAATGGAGCTGGAGCAGCAGATGAAGCTCTTCCCACACTCAGGGCACTCACAGGGGCTCCCTTCCCAGTGAATCCATTTGTGTAAGGTCAAGGCAGAGCTCTGGGTGAAGCTTTTCCCACAGTAAGGACACTCTTAGGGCCGTCCTCCAGCATGGATATTCTGGTGGCGAATCAGGTGGGAGCTCTGGCTGAAGCTCTTCCTGCACTCCCCACACTGGCAGGGCCATTTCCTGGCGTGCAGGTGCTGGTGGCTGGTGAGACTGGAGTGATCACTGAAGCTCTTCACACTTTCCTTATGAAGCACAAAAGGCAAGAAAACACTTTTCAGCCAATTAAGTCAAAAGAATATGTTTATTTCAGTGCTGGGCAAACACGAGGGATCTCTCCCAAAGGCGTGCACGCCCTCAGCAATTTTTGGTCCTTCATTTATTCCCAATAATCATGCATATTCAAGAACGCATGCATATTCATTACCTCTCACCGCCCTTTCCCCGCTTAGTATTCAAATCAGCTGCATACTTATTGCAGCTGTGTAGTATCCCCTTGGTTTTGGGTCGGTGGTCTTTTATTTGGGTCGGGGAGTTGCATGGGATGATGTAAAAGTCGTCTTCCTCACTCTAAACTTCTTACCCTTGCCCCGTTACCATGATTACCTAACCTGTTAATTCCTTCAACCTGGTCTTTATTGCCTTTAATGTCAAATTTCATGATTGTTTCTTTTGGCTCATTCTACACATTTTCTAATGTATATCTATTCCATTTAAATGTTTCCATATGCGTATTCTGTTAGCTCTGCATGTTATACGACCAGACTTTATTAACTTTTAATCCCCTGCTGAGGTATATGTGTAAAGATTACATTCCTAACTTCTATCTCCTAAGTTTCAAGATATCTATACCATAACTTATGCTTTAAACATGTAATTCTCAAGAACTATAACAGAATAATACGAGTACTGTGGCTCACCTACACCTGTAGGGCCATTCCCCTGTGTGAATTATCTGATGGTGGATCAGACAGGAGCTCTGGCAGAAGCTCTTCCCACATTCCAAGCACTTCTAGGGCTGTTCCTCCGTGTGGATCTTCTGGTGATAGATCAGGTAGCAGCCACATCTGAAGCTCACATTCTCAACACCTGTAGCACATCTTCCCAATGTGAAACCACTCAAGAACCACCAGGTCAGAGCTCTGGATGAAGCTTTGGGGAATCTGCATTTGGAGCCTTCCCTTGTGGGATATCTCTGGGGCTTTTCCTCCACACTGGATTCCTGTGCTGTGGAATGATCTTTCACAAGGCTCTGATGCAGTGATTTGTCCTCCCTGGCCTCTGTCAGTGGAAAGGAAGAGGAAGAGGATGGGATGGAATTTGCCTCCGTGCCAGAGGGAAGGGGAAGGATATCCCCCCAGTCTATCCCTGGCAGGACATGCTGCTGGGATAGAGGTGGGAAGGAGGGAGGGTTGGGGGAAGGTGGTTTTAAGGGTTTAATTTATTTATTATCCTACTCTGATTTTGTTAGTTCATTTCATATCTCAAAGCCGAGCCTGTTTTGCCTGTAAGGGTGTTTGGTGAGGGATGTCTCTCCCGGTCCTTATCTCAACCCATGAAGTCTTTGTGACACATTTTCTCTCCCCTGTCCGAGTAAGTGGCTTTTGTGGATGCGTGGCATCTGGCCAGCATCAACTCACAACATCTGGGTTCCACCCAAAGCCTGGTCAGGGCTCAGGAAGGAACCAAGGGAGTTGGCACTGGCAATATACTGGGAAGGAAAAATACATTTGTTTCACATCATATATTTCACTAATGATCATTGATATTTCACTAATTAGCAGATATAAGTATCATATTATGTTTGGTTGGAAGGTTCATCTAGAGATCAACTTTGGTGCAGTGCCTCAGTACTCCAATTTCCGATGTCAGTCCACATCCTGATGGACATTATTTCCCCTATGTTTATCCAGGTGCCTCCAGGGAACCAGGAGCAGGTGAAGACCACGAGCCAGGTGTCTTCCCAATGCAGATGATGTGGAACATAGGTCACCAGGTCTTGACCCAACATGGATCATCAGGAATGTGGATCACCATGTTTTTGCATAATATGTGTCACTGTGGATAATGCAACACGGTCCTTTAGTGGGTGATGAAGTTGGAGCAGGAGACAAAACTTTTCCTGAAGTCAGGGCACTTGTAGGACTTCCCCTACTCATGGGTCTGTTGATGTTTGGTCAAGGCAGAGCTGTGGCAGGAGCTCTTCCCACACTCAGGACACTCGTAGGGCCTTTCCCCGGTGTGGAGGTGCTCATGGATGACAAGGTGGGAGTTGCGTTTGATGCCCTTCCCACAGTGGCGGCAGCAGAAGGGCCTCTCATCCGTGTGAATGCGCTGATGCAGGAGGAGATGGGAGCTGGTTCGAAATCTCTTTGCACACTCGGGACACTCGTAGGGCCGTTCTCCACTGTGGATCTTCTGGTGCTGGATTAGGTCAGAGCTGATGCTGAAGCTCTTCCCGCACTCCCCACACTGGTAGGGCCGTTCCCTGGCATGCAGGCGTTGGTGGGTGAGGAGGTTGGAGCGGTCACTGAAGCTTTTCCCACATTCCTTGCACATGTAGGGCCGTTCCCCTGTGTGAATTACCCGATGGCGGATCAGACAGGAGCTCCTCGGCGGAAGCTCTTCCCACATTCCAAGCACTCATATGGGCGTTCCCCTGTGTGGATCATCTGGTGCTGGATCAGGCTAGAACTCTGTTTGAAGCTCTTCCCACATTCCAAGCATTTGTAGGGCTTATCCCCCACGTGAGGCTTCTCCACCTGCTCTGAGCTCTGGCTGAAGCTCTGGCCATCTTCCCAGGACAGGGGAGATCTCTCCTCCTTGGAGCACCTTGGGCTGGGTTTGCGGCCCCACCTTGTGAGGGATCTCTGAGGCTTTTCTTCCCCATTGGATTCCTGCACCATGGAGACACTCAAAATGGCCTCTGCCACAACGTTCTGGCAGGGGGATTTCTCCTCCTTGATCTCTGTCTGCAGCTCATTGCCTGGGGGAGGAAGGACAAGGAGAGGATAGGATTTGCCTCTGTGCCAGAGGGAAGGGGAAGGAGATCCCCCCAATCCATCCCAGGCAGGAGGCGTCAGCAATGGAGCTGTGCTGCAGCCAGGGCCATGCTGGGCCAGGAGATGAAGAAGGAGAGAGAGGGGAAAGGGGCAGAGACTTCCTCCTCACCAGCCTCAGCATCCCAGGGCATCTCCCTCTTCACTGCAGCCTCGTCCTCCATTCAGCCAAGCCTTAGGAATGAGAAATCCTGGTTTGGGGGGAAAACAACATGTGAGCATGCTGGGTTGGACATTCCTCCTCCCCAAGTCCATTTCTAGGAGTCACCAGGCGTCTTGTGGCCATGAAAACACCTCCAAAACACCACGATGCAGAAAAAAACCCTCCAAAATATTAAGATTCAGCAAAGGAGCCCTCGAAGATTCCCCCCCCTCTGGTCTCTCAGTTTTGGGGTTCTGGAGGTCTTCTGTCTCTTGGGTTGCTTCTGTCTCTGTCAACTTAGGGTTGCTGGAAGTTTTAGAGGTCCTAGGGGTCCTTTCTCTGCTGAGTCTCTGTTTCGGCCTCTGGGGGTCCCAGGGTTCCCCCTCTTCAGGCTCGCCCCACTCCAGGATCCGGGGGATGTCGTCCCCTCCCACTTCCCCATTTCACGGTCGAGGGGATCCTGCCCTCCCCGTTAACTCTGTGCTTCCTCCTTTCCAGTCTGCCGGGGCTATTCCAAACCGCTATCGCCCCTCTCCGATCTCCCACGCCAGGTGTAGCTAGAACCGGTGTCCCCTACCCCCATCGGGCGATCTCCACGTGGAATCCAGGACCCCGTATCCTCCTCACCGTAGCCTGGGATCTGTCGACAGGCACGGCCGGGATCCTCCCGAAAAAAACCACTTCCCGGAGACGTCCAAGATATCTGGGGCAAGTTCCCCCTCCCCGGTCACCTGTGAGATCCTGCGGGGCAGAAGCTCCACGGGCCAGGACGGCAGCGGACACAGGGCGTGGTGGACCCGCGAATTTCCTCTTCTTCCTCTTTCTTCTTCTTTTTCTTCTCCCCTGTGGCAGATCAGACGGCTACAGAAGCTGAGCTGGGTAGCGCCGCAGACCTCCCGGCCCTCGTACAGTGGAAGCCGTGGGAGAGATAAACTCAAGGCAAGAACAAAAATGAAGACTCCCCTCCCTCGTCCTCTTCCAGCTTCTCCTCCTTTTCCGGCTCCTGCTCCTCCTCTTCCTCTATCCTTGCTCTGCCGTCAGGTGTCCCCCCTTCCGCGCCATCCGTTCGGCTCTGGCGTGAGATGGGACCGGGCACGATGTGAATTGGGCAAGAAGGGAGAAGACGGGGGAGGGAACCCCAAAGGGAGCGGTGGAGGAGGTGGGTCAGCCCCAAACCGAGATGGAAGGAGCTGGGATTTGGGGGGACGATGGGAAAGGAGTGACAGAGGGAAGGTGAAGGGAGGTGGCATAGAGGAAAAGTGGTTCCCAAAGGGGGTGCCTTCGTTTCTCCCTTACCCCCTGGAGGGGTTCCCTGCGGCTCACTGGAGGCTCATGGGGGGTCCCCCCCAAGCAGCAGCCGGTGCTGCGGTGGCCGTGGAGCAGAGGGTGGGTCCGGCATGGCCGCCTGAGCTTCCAAGCGGCTCTGGGGTGCTGGAAGTCGCTGTAGCCGGGGGCTGGCAGGGGGCACACCGTGAACTGTGCCCCTGCCCACAGAGGGGTGTTCCAGCAGACGGGAAAGGTCGCGTGTCACTTCCAGAACGGCACTGCGGAGTGAAGTCGGTGGACGGGAGCAGCTCGGGCACTCGGTTGGGAAGGCGCTCGGCATCATCCTATGGTGATTCTTGTCTGCCTCTTACCCAGCTCCGGGCTCTGGCAATTCTCTTCTTCCATCTGCATTCATCACCCACCGGCACACGGGGAATAGCCTTACAAGTGTGGGAAATGTGGGAAGAGGTTTTCAGAGCATCTCGGTTCTCATGAGACACCAGTGGACACACTTGGGAAAATCTCTCCCCAGCCTCCACTCCTGTCAGGTCACACCATGATCTGAGAAATACTTATTTAGTGCTGGGCTCAGCTCCTCTTGAGTTTATCACAAACTGTCTGTTCCAGGAACTGGTTCTGTCCAACCAGCTCCAACAGCCTTGGATTTTTTTTTTTCTTTTTTTGCCTGAATAACATCCCAGATGGGATTATATTTTTGTTCTCCACCTTTCCCAAAAAGTCACCAACCTGAGCTGGGGCCAGGATGGAAGCTGCCTGTGACTTAAGCCCATCCCTTGAGCCCTATAAACAGCAGCCCTGAGTGAGAGCCTGGGAACCCTCCTGGGCCACAGCAGCTGCAACAGTGACATGCCTGTGCTGGGGCCTCTGCAAGTTCCCTGTGCTGGGAACTCTCCCATTTGCTGCACTCAGGGCATCCCTGAATGATGATGGGTCCTGAGCTGAGCCCCCCCACTGCTTGAGGCGCTGCCCTGCGCCTGGTGGGAAGATGCAAAAGCATCCGAAGGGAGAATTACACTGGATTCTGGGGGAATGTCCCACAGGGACCTTGTACAGACTCCTGTCCATGCGTGTGTGATGGTGAATATGCCATAGCAAATGTCCTGGGAATGCTGCTCTCCTGGAGTCAGAAGTACTTTGGATTTGTAAGTCAGTAAGGCATGTGGATATGTTCCTATTGTGGTGTAATAAATTCTGTGTGAAGTTACAGATTAAGTTCCAGTTAAGTGCTGTTAAGTTTAAGTTAAGTGCTATGGGCCTTTAAGCATAAACTGTTGATAAAATCCAGGCTCCGTTCTGCACAGACTCTCTCACTCTCTGACTCTTGTGACTCAACCAGTCGGGTCTTCCACACTCCTTTTTCTCCTTACCCTTTTCTGGTTTTTCCCCTCACCCCTCCCTCCCTCCCTCAGAGCCTCCTCAGCTACCACATAAATAGTTTTGCATTTATTTCAGTTTGGATTGATTGATTTTGGATTTTTGTTTCCTTTTCCTTGGTGTGCTTTAGCCAACGAGTAATCTTCTCCTCCTCTATCCCTCCTTCTCCTCCTTTTCCATCCCTTCTCCTCTTCCCCCCAGGACCAGTACCCACCCCGGCCTCCAGGGCTCCTCTGTCTCCTTTGTGAACACTGGCTCTTCACAGGGTCATTTTCCCATACACCCATTTCCAGACTTCCCCTCTCCAGCCTGCCAGGGGTTCCGACTGCTCCCTTACCCCTCTGTTCTCCCCTCTCCGCTCCAGACTGCCGGGAGTTCCTCCTCCTCCGTGCTCCCATTTCATTCTCGGGGTTTTCCCCCTCGGCTCTCCCAAAACGCGGCGTAGCTCACGCTGCCGGGACCGGGCGATCGCCGCACGGCTCCGGGACCCCGCATTTCCCCGCCCACCGCCGGGGCTCTGCCGGCAGCCGCCACCGGGACACTTCCAAAAAAACCCCATCTCTAGGGGATGCCCCGAGACATCGAGGGAGATCTTACCTGCGGAACGCTGAGGGGAAGGAGACGATGCTCCCGGGGGCTGTACAGTGAGCGGTGGACTCCCGAGCTCTCTCCTGCTCCTCATTTTCATCCCTCCTCTTACTTCCTGCTCCTCCTGGTCTTGCTCCTGCTCCTCCTCTTCCTTCTCCGTGGCTACCCTTTCTCCCCCTCTGCACCACGGACGCCCTAACCCAACCCTAACCCCACGACAGCACTGGCTACGGAATAGGTTAGACCTCCCCCCCCATTACCTCCATAGGGATGGACTGGAAGCTTGGCAACGCCCCAGTGTAGATCCGCCTCCCTCCCCCCGAGCCCCCAGAAACAGCTCCGAGGCTCAAGTGATGGAGGACAGGGGGGATCCCCATAGAAATCTCTTCCGCTGTCCCATCTCCCCTTATCCCCCCTCTCCCACCCTTTCCCATCGTCCCTCCAATTTCCAGCTACCCCCAACCACCTAATGGGGGTCTCACCCATCTCACCCCCCGTTATTCCAACGCTTCTCCCGCTTTTCCACCGTTACCCGTTCCCTCCCGCCGCGCTCCGCGCTTGCAGCCGGGGGGAGTCCCAGCAGCACCAGTGCCACCAGTAGGGCCCCAGCTGTGCCATCCCCAGCGCAGGGCGGTGCCGCAGCCCCAAAGCAGCCGCGCTGTGCCCTGGCGGGTTCCCAAAGCGGCCCCGCCCCGCCCGGCGCTGGGAGCAGCAGTCCGGAGCAGCTGGAAACGTGGGCGGGCGGCATCAGCAGCCGGGACAGCACGGGGGGACCGGCCTGGGCGCCTCCACCTCCCCCTCCGCAAACTCCCCTCCTAGGGGAAGCCCCCAGGACCTGTTTATTACCTCCAAAATTGGTGGAAAGCAGCAAAATCCTCCCCAAAAAGGGCTCTCCAAGGGGCCCCACTCCAAGTGTCAGAACCACATGTTCACTTCTGGAATTGAGTACACCCAAGAATCCGCTCAGGACTGAGGGATAGCCCAAAACAACCTACTATTTGGGAGTTATTCTGAAAGCCCTCAGGAACAAGATCCCACCCCACCCAATAAAAAACAATTGTGTTTTATATTCTGTGTTCAGCACAAATCCAAACACCAGCCCCTGCAAAGAAAGTCAACTCTTGCCCAGGCAGAAGCAGCACAATGGGTCACCAGGTCTCAGCCAAATGTAGATCACCCAGACAGGGGTCAGCAGTGCAAGGACTTGAGGATCAGCATTGCCCATCTCAAACACTGTCGAGGCCACAGAAGGACTTTGCCATGAGATAAGCACAGAAGGGAGTAACAGGAAGGTGCTGACCCCAGGCCTGGATGAGGCGAGGTCTGGGTGGCACTTGGTGGGAAATGCAAGCCCACAAAAATTCCCTTTGTGGCAAAGTGTTAAGAAGCAACAGTGCATCTGCACACCACCGGTCAAACAAAGCTCACCCCAAGTTATGGACACACTGCCAGCTGCCACCACCAATGACCACTGAATCCTCCTCCCTCCTCTCCTGCCCTCCCCCTCCTTCTCCCCTGCTATACTGCTATTCCTCAGTGGATACTTGGCAACTGGACTGTAGCTAAGATCAAGGTGGGACAATTGCCCAGGTGTTATCTCAGGCCTGGGGGAGGTTAACAAAGATGGGGGAGGAGAATGGATCACTGAGAATGGACACAAAGAATACAGAATTTATGGGCCACAAGGAAAGCCCAGTCCAGCTCTGACTGGGTCAAAGGAATTTTGGCGGGGCAGACAGTGACCACTGACTCATAGCCACTAACCCCAGAAATCATGAATTCCAAAGAAAAGAAACCCAAGCTGGTACTAATTACCATTAGAGAGCTGTGTAGCCAATGAATATTAGTCCCAATGAGAAAAAGGAAAAAGGAAAAGAAAAAGAAAAAGAAAAAGAAAAAGAAAAAGAAAAAGAAAAAGAAAAAGAAAAAGAAAAAGAAAAACCCAATGAAAAGTCTTCAGTGAGCTTGGAACACCCACCCAGTGAGAAGGCCAACCTGAAGAAGGATCCTGGATCCACGGATGTTGATGATCTCCTACTGGATCTCTTGCTCCCTACCTCTCTCTCTCTCTCTCTCTCTCCTCTTTCTCTTTCTTTCAATCTCTCTGCCTCACGTTTTATTGTTAAATGTAATCTGTATTGTTGATTTCACCATATGGTGGTGTTTGTACCTTAATTTGAGCGGAGTTATCTCTCATGAATCAGATCAGAAGAGGTCTGAGCCACTTTGAGGCAGAATTAAGTCATTTTCAGAGAGATTGAGTAATTTTGAGGCAACAAATTGACCCCTCTTGGCTTTTGGGTTGCAAAGGAATGGAGAAAACTCCCTCAGTTTTCCCCAGAACCTCTAAATCCTCCTAAATATTCCCCTGAACCCTAAATTCTCCCCCAAACTCTAGTAAAAAGATAAGGGTTTTACACATCTGTGTTCAATGTCTGTATTTTTATCCCAACCCCAGGTGTTTTTAAGGGATGAACAGGAATCAATGTTGGCATCATGTGAGTATCCATTTGGTTTGGTTGGAGGGTGGAAGAGCCTTTTTTGGGGAGGTTTCCAACCCATTGTCTTCAAAATCTATGTCTTTACCCCAGTCCATCATCATTTGGCATTGTAAGATGCCTGTGGGCCATGGAGAATTAGAATAATGGAATTATTTACGTTGGACAGGACCTCAAAGACCATCCAGTGTTGCTTGGTGCCACCAGAGAGAATGACTGGATGGATCAGCTAAGATTTTTCTGGGGTTGAAAGTCAACAAATCTGCTCTTCCCAATGAATTTCCTGCATCAGTCTGAATCCTGATGGATGTTCCTCCTCTTGCATTCATCCAGTTGCCTGTAGGGAATCAGGAGGATGTGGAGACCACCAGCCAGGTGTCTTCACAACATCGATAACTAAAAATGCTTTTCAACAAGTCTTTAGTAAACATGAATCACAAGGTCTCTACCCAAGATGGATCACCTGGAACATTGGTCACCAGGTCTTTACAAAACGGGCATCACCGCAGACAGTCCAGCACAGATTATCTGATGGGTCGTGAAGCTGAGCAGTGGACAAAGCTCTTCCCACGGCTGGGCACTCTTGGTGCTTTCCTTACCAAAGGGTCCACTGGTGTTTTGTCAAGGACACTCGTGGGACATCTCCTTGGTGTCAGTGCACTGGTGGTGGACCAGTGGTAGGTCTGACTGAAGCTCTTCCCACATCCCAAGTACTTCCAGGGCTTCTCTCATGAATGAAGCCACTCGTGGACCACCAGGTCAGAACTCGGGATGAAGCTCTATCTGCCTTCCTGGGACAGGGTGGGTCTTGCCTCCTCGTATCACCATGGAGCAGGTTTGGAGCCCCTCCTCAAGGGTATCTCTGTGGGTTTTCCTTCCCACCAACTCTGCACTGTGAAGCTGCTCACAAAGGCCTCTTCCACAAGGTTCTGCTGGGGGAACTTGTCTGCTGTGATCTCCATGTGCAGCTTATTATCTGGGGTAGAAAGGAAGGAAAGAGAGAATGGAAGAAGGAGGGGAAGTGGATTTGCCTCTGGGCCAGAGATGAAGTCCAAAAGAAACCCCCAAAACACTCAGACACTGTCCCAAAAACATCAAGATTCAGTCAAGAAACCATCCAAACAGTGAGGATTGAGCCCAAAAAACCCCTCAGAAAACCAAGATTCATGCCCAAAAAGCTCCAAAAGGATAAGATTCAGACAAAAAAATCCTCTCTTGGAGTTCCTCCTCTCTGGTCTCTCCACTTCGGGGTTCTGCAGTTCCTCCCTCTCCAGCCTGTTGAGGGCCTTTTGAGTACAAGGGGTCCCTGCACTCAGGGCTCCTGCTTAGAGATGCCAGGGGTTTTGAGGGTCCCAAGGGCTCCTTCTCCCCTGACTCTCTGCTTAGGGGTCCCGGAGGTCCCCCCTCCCTGGTGCCATCCCCATCCCCAGGCTGCCAGGTGTCCCCCAGCTCTCATATTGCCCCCCTCCCCTCCTTCCTCTGGCGGTCCCAGGGTTCCCTCATACCCCGGGGGGGGTCCCCAAAACCGGGGTGTCCCCCACCTCCCGTGCTGGGCTAACAATGGAGCCGGCGGTGCCTGAGCCCAGGAAGCCCTGCTAGCAAAAATCGCTAAAAAGAAAAGAAACTCCTTAACACCAAAGTAGTATTAAGAAGTAGGCATTCTTTATTCAGCTGGATGCACGAGGGGATGCCTCATCTGAAGTACCGTGCATGCTGAGTACACAAAAAGCTCTTGTTTCTATACTATATCATGCATACATATTCATAGTTTTCCCAGAAGAAACACACATATGATAATCATTGCCCTGAGATCATTAACGTATCTTCCCTTCCCTCTGCACCCGCCCTTCTGGGCTGGGGTCTCTTCGGTGGAGCGGTGGAACTGGGAGCTTCCTCCTCGTCCTGTTCCTGCTCCTCCTCTATCCCTCCTCTTGCTGCCGTTCCTCGTCCTCCTCGCCCTCGATCCTTGCGGCTGTGGGGTGAGCGGCGGCGGCGGGGAATAGAGGGGGAACGAGGGAAGAGCGGGGGAAAAGGCGGCTGGGTCACCTGGGGCCGTTCGCGGAGGAGGAGGGTATTTTGACCAAACATCGCAGGGGGGGTCTCTGGTTTTTGGGCTTTTTTTCTGGGGGGTTGTACAGCAAATCACACTGTGAAAAGCCAGTGTCCACAAAGGAGACAGGTGAGTCCTGCAGCTTTATTCGGATAAAGGGAGAGAGTCCCCTGGAGCGTATGCCCGCGGGGTTTTCTCTTTCGAGGTTTTGAAGGACGCAGCCTCCTTTTGACCCAAACTCCATCCGCTTGTTGCCCTCTTCCTTTCCCCAAGGGCTGAGGTACCAGGAAGGTGCAGCCTTCCCGAACCCCCTACCACATATCCCCACCCCTTGAACCTGGCATTTTTGCCCAAAGTTCAGAAACTCGGCCTGGTGTGGGACCCATTTGTCTATGTCAGGAGTCAGACCGTCTGGGTTCTGCAACAAACCTGCGGCTTGAGGCTGCCACACGTTAAGGCCCATTTCAAAGACATTAACACCCATAGCCTCCCCCATCGTTTGTAAAGGCATTAGCACGCATCTTTCCTATCGGAATGGGGGCGGGGAGGGCGGATGTTTGCAGCTTGGAGGACTCAAACGCCCGTTGGAGGAACATTGGAGGGTTTTCAATATCAATAAAGCAAAAGTAACAGCGCTGGATGCATAGCAGTAGCCAGAGGCACTTCAGCCAGCCATAGCAACTCTTCCTATCTACTCTTTCTCTTGCATCGGTCAAATGCATATTTATAAACAGTTGTACATATTCAAACATTTCCCCGAACTAGTTTGCATGTTCCAGGAACTTTTTAGCATGGCCCCTGCTCTGATTCGCCTTTTTATAGCATGAGCAGTAAGCTTGGTTGCGGTTTTGAGGGTTGTGTGTCATCCCCCCAACAGTCCCCTGTTCTGTGGTTTCAGCAGGTGGCAGTTGTTAATAGTCAAGTGTCAGTAGCAGGTGTCTCCATTACACCCGTTCCTCAAATGTTATCCAACCAAGCAAACGGTCTAGTTATTTCAAGTTATTGCAAGTTAACCTCAAGTGCTCTGAAACAACATCAGTTATTTCACAAATATGTCTGAGTTATTTTAATTATTGCCAGTTAGCCACGAAAATAAAAGCATTAGTTATTATTTTACAACTATATTTTCATAACAAAGCTACTTCTGCAAAAGTTAAAATTATATTATAATGCACAAACATAGCATCCACTTTAATATTTGCAAAAGCCAAAACTCTAATATTTGTTTATCACACTCCATTTGTCCTTTCTACCTGACCTGCATCCTCAGGGTGCCAGGAGGTATGGAGGTCCCACTGAATTTCTCAAAGCAGCCATAATCCCTTGAAGGATCCCCCTGTAAAATGAGTTCCCTCGTCCAAGTCCACTGCCTTCACAATCCCGTCTTCAGAAATCATTTGTTAACTGATCAAATATTTGCTGAAGTGACTAGAAACTCTTCTGGCCATCCTGGCAGCCAGCATACCACTACCAGAGAATATGTAAACCCTCTTGCTTAGGGCATCTCAGCAAAGTACACCTGACATCTCTGAAAAGGTCGGATAGGGCAAGGTCACTCTCCTGCTTTGCAATCGCCTCTGAAGTCAGGCTATTAACTTTAGCCAGGCACCTCTCGATAGCTCATTTTGCAAAAACAAAAAGACCCAAGGCAGTGCATCTTGAAGAACGTCTCTGCCAATGCTGGAGAGCCCCAACGACTCCCCCGTGGAGCTGTCCCAATATTTGCAGGTTCAAAACTCCGGGTGTTCCATGTTGACTGGCCTTTGTAAATCAATTCTCCCCTTTCCTCTGCCCCACCACCTTTTATTATTTCCAACTTCTCTGGTGGAAAAGACAGCACCACCACCACCCCTCCCTCCCCCTGGCAACAGCTGAGCCATAGGGAGCAAAGGAAGGATTCCAGAGACCTCTGGCAAAAGTGCTGCTTTCAGTAAAGAAGCTGACAGTGCAGTGGTGTTTTACAGTTGATTAGTGGTGTTTAAATGCCAGCACAGATCCACTAACAGCTGCAGTAGCCAGTCGTGCAAATATAACAGCTACACTACAAGCAGCTGCACACTCGTGGATGGCAACCTGAGGTGGGCAAGATACGTCTTAAATAATTCCTTTAAACAGAACAGGAAAAGGCTCAGCTGTCACTTCACTATTAGGGAGGGCAATGGAGCTTTAACAGTTTCCTTCAGGGTACAAACATTCACCCATGATTGCTCATGCTGCACATGACATGACACGAATTTGGCAGAAGGAAATACAACCACAAGATGTGAAACACAACCTCCAACCAACGAAGGGGAAGTTTACTTACCCAGTTTCCAATTGACATCCTTTGTAAAACAGAATAGCTGCTACAAAGTCAGTAACTGGTCTGTGAGCATTAAATGGAAACAAAATAGGGAAAGGGAAGTAGTAGCATGTGGAGGTATAATGTATCCACAGCCCTAACTGGGCCGATGCATATTGGCACAATAAAAACTAACTTAGACCCTCCTGATGCCCTCCATCACCTCCCAAGCTCCTGATAAGGCTGTTGAAACATTATCTCCAAAAAATTTCTAAAATTGGACCCTATACCATCAAATATACAGGCCAACAACCTGTTGATGGCAGAGATAGTGATCTGCGCTGAGCTTTCCACTTGTTAGGGAGGAACCAGGGAGGATTAAATAGTTGCTATGCCAGTCAGCCTGGGCAATGTCAGTTGCATCAGCATTTGCAGTTCAAGACATGAGCCCATATCTGCTGCTGAACATCAAAAGTAGTTCAGATGAAGGGAGGCCTTGCAGAGGTGACCTTTTCTGTTCCCAGCTGGCATGGACACTGCTGGTTTCCAATTCAGAGAGCGGGAGGGCTGACTCCCCTTCTCAGGACAGACTTCTAATTAGGGAAACACCACCTATTGGGTTATTCATCAGGCTCTTACCAGTGTTGCACTTGGCATTTCTCTGAATGCATTTGGTCCTTTGCTGCAACTAGAGAAAGAACCAGCTGATTCATATCTAGTTGTCATCAAAGCCCTGTTATGGACAAGAAGGCTCACCATGAGTGCTGGAGGCAGGCTGATGGAAGGATTTGCCCTGACAAAGCTTGTCTGCTTGGCTGGGAATCTGGTCAGAAGATATAAACAATACAAACTATCTGTGATGAGTTCCTGGACATGTTAGTATTATTTTTTGGTGTTGGATGTGCTAAAAAGCCCTTCTAGTTAACCATCTTCAAATACATACCTGTCCCTTTGAAGTAAGACTTGACAGACAGGCTGCTAAATTGACCTGGAGGCATATGTCAGACAGCCAAGTCCTTCACACTATAAAAATCCAGACCATTTCAATACTGGTCAAGTCTTCCATATGCTTGAAGTATATGGAGTTTCTTCCATGGGTTTGGACTCCCCTTCACCTGTTACTTCCAAGGGGTTGAGAGACAGAGGAAGAAGTGCCCCATGAAACAGGGTGTGGTGAGATAGAGCAACCTCTACTTAGTGTTTCTTTTGCTAGCTTTGCTATATAATTGCTTTAACATAATTGCTTTACTATAGTGCATTTTGCCATTTTATGTTATGGTCAACCATTGATTTTAGCTTTTATCCTGTGTAGTAAGTAATTCTGATTAAGATCTTCTGTTTGTTTGTTTGTCATTGTAGCAGTGATTGTCCCAGGGTGTGGGAGAGGATCAGGGGATGCTAGTGAGAAGCAAGGGATTTAACAAATGAACCCAGAAATGGTAAACAGTTAATGTCTTCTGGCAGAGGGTACAAGGAGAAGGTTAGTCCCAGAAAGATGGCAGGAAGGAAGGCCCCTCCTGTGCTAATCAAGGATGTTACAGTTCTTGGCACCTGTGACTCGGCTTAGGAGATGGGGGATGTTGCTGCTGGGGTGGCTGCACTCAGTCATGCCCCATCAGCTGTGGTTGGTCTCCCACCCTCCTTCCCTCCCTGTGCTTGCCTACACCTCAGGAAGCATTTGTGAGCCTGGAGGATGGGAAAACCTCCTGGCTGAAGCAAAATAGGTTGAGTTCTGATTTTAGTGCAGTAGAAGGAGGAGGATGTGCAATTCAGTGTTTGGACATGGAGCTACAGGAGGATTCAAGTAACTTTGTGGGTCAGGGCATCTAGGGTGCTTGAGGAGCATTAGCATGGCTTCAGAAGAAGCTGCACAAGTTGTGGGGAACTCATAGCTATTTGAAAGACTTCAGAAAACAGAACTTTGTGTTAGAAGGAATAGTGTGGGCAAGAAGTCAGCAGTAATGCCTGAGACACCATGGGGTCACAGCGAGGTGAGGGAGCAGGGTGCTGGTTAAAATCTGCAGAGATAGAGGCACAGGCATAGGACAGTGTAGGGCAGTTGTGGAGATGGTCACTCTGTGAAGGCTGGAACCTTACAACAGAATTGAAATCCTTACAACAGAATTGAAATCCTTCTCTCAGCTCTGGCTGCTGTGGTGCCTGAGAGGATACATCAGCTCCTTATAGCCACAGCACTGTTATGTCCTCACCCACCCTTCAAAGAGCTTGGCAGGAGTCTTACTGCTGTCCTGCAGTCAGCACACACTGCCCTTACACCTCCCTGCTCCCAGAAAGAACCTTGAGCATCCCATGGGGAAAAGGGTCCCCATTCCCTGAGGATGGGCTTCAGAGTGTGAACATCCTGCTTCTTGAAAAGTAACCTGTGTTCTCACAGGAACCTCCATGTCTGATTTTCAACCTATAATCAGTGGCCTCTGACTTCCAGCTTCACCAGCCCCAGTGTACAGCAGTCGTCTCTGCTTATCCCCTCCGTGGCCTCTCGCCATGGTCCCGGTGGGGACCATCAACATCCTCAGACACCGGGAGGTTGTCTGCTGACTTCTGCTTCTCCAGAGGCCACTTCAATCCACTTCAGTACCTGCGATTCAGGAGTGTGGAATGAGGGCTCGTGAACATACGAGATAGAGAGGAGTTGCCCCAGGTGATGCCCTGTCTCTCAGCATCATTGCCCTGGAGCTTGCAGCAAATTCCATGTATTGTGGACCACCCCTGGCACCTCAAGCGTCACTATGAATCCAGTATACCAGTCCCATGGTATAGCATGATCCCAGTCACTCCTAGTGTCGACCTGGTCACCCCTAATTGCTCTCAGTTGCCTACACCATGCTCCCAGTTACCCCACCATGGTCCCTGCCATGCCCAGTGTGGTCCCAGCCACCCCCAGTATGGTTACAGACATGTCTTGCAGCATATGTCCCCTCACAGCTCCCATGACTCACCATATAGGGCTCCATACGGCTGCTTCCCCTTTCCTGCTGCTCCCTACAAACCAGCAGGATCTGTCTGGGAAGGAACCGTGTCGCCTCTCACTCTCCAGTAGCTGCTTATATGATGGGGCCTCCTCAGCATGTATGACTTGCTCTTCTTTCTCATCCAATGATAAACCAAAGCACCTTCACTTTTGGGCCTCTTTGTGATGAATTCCAAGATACCAGGGTGATTTGGGTTTCCTGTTGAAGCTTGCTGTGTGATCAGAGTGGTCCACTTACTGCAGCTAGCATTGGTGGTATGATTTGTGGTAGGCACTTGACCTTTAAACATCCAGCCCAGCACTGGCAGTTGAGATGCCAGAAGCAGCTGTGCTTCTCTGCCAGTCACTTTTAAGGCAGCTTGAATCACCTCATAAGCTGCCAGGATCTCTTTTTCAGTTAGGGTGTAACAAGCCTCGGATTCCTTTTATCCCTAACTCCAGGGGTTGGAATTCTAGATCTAATGTTGTACTGCATTGTAATTTTGCTGATTTCTGTGGCGTTATGATTATTGTTGAATATTGTTCCATATCATAGGCTGTGGAAACCATCCAGAAAGGTAACACTTCCACATAGACTTCCTATAGTATTGTTCCATCATGTTTAACAAAGTATTAAAAAAAAAAAAGTAATCTGATCAAATATTTCCTTCAGTTTACAAATGAAACATAATAAATCTCTGTTTATGGGCACAGAGGTAAGAGGCGACCACATAACTGCTCTAGGGAGCAAGAGAAGTTGACTTTAGTCATGTGGTGGATTGTGCTGGTGAGTTCTGTCCCCACTGCACTTTGATCTCATTAGAGATGCTCATTAGCCTTGACCAACTGATCCGGGTGAGGGAGGCACATGGAAAAGGCTTTGTGCCATCCCTGTCAGAGGAGATCGTCAGCATAGCCCGGAAGATCTGCACATGAGAATGAAACAGGTGATAATGAAAACAATACAGCCAAAATCTAACAAAGAATCTAGTATCACAAGCCCAAGTTCCCTGAGGTATGTGGAGTGTGAGCAGTAGAGCTTGAGGATGTGTGGGATTTCGCAGAAGAACTTGGCCAGAGCATTTCCCTGGCACAGCGGAAGGGAAAATGTATTGGCTGTGTGCAGCAGAGCATTGAGAATGCCACTGGCCCAGGCAGCTGCTGCCATGTGGGCACAAGCTCTACTGCCCAGGAGGTCTCGTAGAGCAGGGGTGTGCACATGGACACAGAGCTTTCATAGGACATGACAGTGAGGAGACACACCTCTGCCAAAATGGAGAAAAGACCTGTGCAGCACATCCTGGGTAGGAGATGGCCCTGGTGTCCCACAGGGAAGTGGGCCAGTTCTTTGAAATTACTGACCGTCTCAAGCTCTCCTGTTCTTATTCCTTCTTAGGAGAAGTCAGGCTTCTTGCATTCAGGGGCTCTTTTTTGTTTTCATTCTTTTCTCCTCTGTGCAGATCTTCAGGGCTGTGCCAAGGATCCTCTCAGCAGGGATGGCACCACGCATTTTCCATGAGCCTCCCCCACTGACCATGTTCTCCCCATTTATATGTAATGTTTGCTTACCTGAAACCCTACTCCATCATCTCCCCATCTCTGGATCTGGTGGTGGCTGCTCTGTAGTCAGTGGTACCTCCAGCACTGAAACCCCTCATCTACAGCCTGAGGAACCAGGAGCTCAAAGCTGTCCAGTGGAGAATGGTTACTGGGTGACTATAAAATACTAGACAGCTTCCAATCTCTGCAAATCACTTTCAATATAACTATGTTTCAATGGTTCTTATTTCAAGATTTATTTTATTTCTTATTATCCTGCTCTGATTTGGTTGGTAACAAATTCAATTCTTATATCCAGGGTAAAAAGCTATTGCCCAACATTTTTGGTGACCCACTTTGACAACAGACCTGGTGTTCCCAATTCCTAGGAATCCATGGTGGGAAGACACCAGTGTGGCGTCTGCAGCCGAGTGAGCTCCCAGCAGCACCAGTGCCACCAGTAGGGCCCCAGCTGTGCCATCCCCAGCTCCGGGCAGTGCCACAGCCCCAAAGCTGGTTATAACCCCTCAGCCATCGGAGGAGTCATGGGGTCACCCCAACCCCCCAAAATGAGGGCAGGGGGCTGCCACAAGCTATTTATAACCCTGAAAATCGGCGGAAAAAAGCCGCATCCTTCCAAAACGGGGTCACTTCATCCCCCCATAATGAGGGGGCATCATCGCAACTGGAGAAAACAGGCGGGAGTCACCTCAGTCCCTGAAAATGGGCAGTATATTCCCAAAAGCCGTTTATAACACCCCAAAATTAGCAAAAAGCAGCAGGCTCCTCCTCAAAACGGGCTCCCTGTATCCCTCCCTATGGACCCCCCCCTTCCAAGTGCCAGAGCCACATGTCTCCCCCCACTCCCACTAACCCCCACTCAGGATTTCGGATACCCCAAAAACTCCCTCAGGATAAGGATGCCCAAAAATCCCCTCAGGAATGGGAAATATCCCAAAATCTCTTCAGGAATGACAGATACCCCAAAATTTCCACAGATTTGGGGGAATACCATGAAACACCCTCAAGGACATGGTCCCCTCACCCTTAACACCTCCTATATTTTGCTATCTTATTCCAGATCCCTTCCCACCCCTCCCAAAATTCATTCCAGCCCCTAACCCACAGTCCACCACTCCCAATCCCAATCTCACCCCTCCTGGATATGAAGATCCCCTTTCCAAGCCAAATTTCCTCCATCCCATCCCACCCCTCCCCTCCCAAACCCCATCCCAACTCCATCCCACTCCTCCCAATCCACATCACACCCCACCCCAAACCCCCTCCCAACCCTTCCAATTCACATCCCACCTCTCCTATTGCCCTTCACACCCCATCCCACTCCTCCTGGGAGTTTTGAGGGTACTATGGGATCATGGAGTCTGGCGTGGAATTGAGCCATTTTGAGGTGGAATCATGCCCTTATGGGGTGGGACTGAGCTATTTTGGTTGGGATTTGGGATTGTGCCATTTTGATGTAACAGATTAATCCCTCTTGGATTTGGGCTGCAAAGCAATGGAGAAAACTCTCCCACATTTCTCCAAATATCCCCCTGAACCCCAAAATCACAGTAAAATGGTGGGGATTTAGAGCTTTTATTCAATTTCTTTACCCCAACCTCGGATGTTTTTAGAGGATAAACAGGAACCAAAAGAAAATCAAGGCCAAAATAAAAAGATTGATATGTCAGCATCATGTGAGTGTCCATGGGGTTGGCTTATGTGGGTGGAAGAGGCTTTTTTAGAGGAGTCTCCATCCCACCGTGTTCCAAATTTTGGCTCTTTTCCCCAGTCCATCACCATTTGGCTGTGCAAGACACCTGTGGGCCAGAGAGAAGTAGAATAATGGAATTATTTAGGTTGGAAAAGACCCTAAAGATCACCCAGTGTTGCTTGATGCCAGAGGAAGAAACAATTGGATGGAGCAGGTGAGATTTTTCTGGGGTCTAAAGTCAACAAATCCTTTCTTCCCAATGAATTTCCAACATCAGTCTGTGTCCCAATGGATGTTTCTGCCCCTGTGTTCGTCCAGGTGCTTATGGGAAACCAGGAGGATGTGGAGACCACAAACCAGGTGTCTTCCAATGAGGATCATCAGGAATACGGTCACCAGGCCTCTACCCAGCATAGATCCTCCAATACTTTTCCCGCAGATGGGGCACTTGTAGGGCTTCTCTTACCAGTGGGTCCGTTGGTGTGAGGTCAAGGCAGAACTCTGAGTGAAGCTCTTCCCACACTTCAAGCACCTGTAGGGCCTCTCCCCAGTGTGGACGCGCCAGTGCTTGACTAGGTCAGAGCTACGGATGAAGCCCTTCCCACAATCAGTGCAGTAGAAGGGCCTCTCCTCCGTGTGCAGGCGCTGATGCACGAGGAGGTCGGAGCAGGTCTGGAACCCCTTCCCGCACTGGGGACACTCATAAGGCCGTTCCCCAGTGTGGACGCGCTGGTGGATGACAAGGCTGAAGCTGCGGCTGAAGCTCTTCCCACATTCCTGGCAGCTGTACGGCCGTTCCCCTGAGTGCAGCCGGCGGTGGCTGATGAGGTGGGAGCTCTGGATAAAGCCCTTCCCACACTCTGGGCAGATGTGCGGCCTTTCCCCAGTGTGGAAGCGCTGGTGGTACGTGAGGCTGGACCTCTTGCTGAAGCTCTTTCCACATTCCAAGCACTTGTAAGGGCGTTCCCCTGTGTGAAGGCGCTGGTGGACCACCAGGTCGGAGCTCTGGCTGAAGCTCTTCCCACATTCCCCACACGCTCCCCGGTGTGGATCTTCTGGTGGCGGATCAGGTGGGAGCTCCAGCTGAAGCTTTTCCCACACTCCAAGCACTTGTGGGGCTTCTCCCTGCCACAAAGCTGCTCGTGGACCACCAGGTCCGAGCTCTGTCTGAAGCCCTGGCTGCCTTCCCAGCACAGGGAGGGTCTTTCCCCCTCACAGCTCCCTGGGCTGGGTTTGCAGCCACGCCTCACAGAGGATCTCTGGGGCTTTTCCTCCTTGCCGACTTCCTGTGCTGTGGAGCTGCTTAAAATGGCCTCTTCCACAAGGTTCTGATGTGGGGATTTGTCTTCTCTAGTCTCTGTGTGCAGCTCATTCCCTGGGGCAGGAGGGAACAAGGAGAGGAGGGAAGAAGGAAATAGAAGAAGAAGGAATGAGCAAATCAAAGGAACACAGAGAGGAGGGATTGAGGAGAGAGAGGAAGGAAGAAGGAGCAGGAACAGAAAGGAAGTGAGGAAGGCAGAAGAAGGAAGAAGAGGAATGAAAAAGGAGGAGGAAGGAGAAGGAACAAAGAAAGAAGAAGGGAAAGAAGAAGAAAGGAGAGGAAGGAATGAGGAAAAGGAAGTAAGAGAAGGAGCATGGAAAAATGGAGGAAGGAGAGACAGGAAAGAGAAGAAAAGCAGAAGAAGGATGAAGAAGAAATGAGGAGAGGAAGGAAAAAGCAGAAGAAAAGGGAGGGAGAAACAAGGAGAAGGGAGAAGGAAGGAGGAAGAAAGTAGCAGAGGAAGGAGATTTGCCTCTGTGTCAGAGGCAAGGGGAAGGACATCTCCCCCAAATTCATACCCAGCAGGAAGGTGTCGGCAGCAGTGCTGTCGTGCGGCCAGGGGCAATGCTGGGCTGAGAGATGGAGGAGCAGAGGGGGGGAAAAGGGGTAGTGACTTCCTCCTCACCTGCCTGGGTGTCCCAGGGCATCTTCCTCTTCCTTGCAGTCTCCCCCTCCATCTGGCCAAAGTTTGCGAATGAAAAATCCTGGGTTTGGGTGAAAAAACAAGATAAGAGTGTGCTGGATTGGAGATCTCTCCTGCCCAAGTCCATCTCTAGAAATCACTGGGCATCTTATCTCTATAAAAGCCTCCAAAACCCTAAGACACAGCTCCTAAACCCTCAAGAATCAGCCAAAACCCCCTCTAAAATAGGAAATTCAGTCCCCAAAACTACAAACGACCAAGATTTAGCCCAAAAAAACAATAACAATACCAATATTCACCCCCCAAAAACTTCAAAAGACCAAGATTCTGCCTCAGAAAAATCTCTCAAGAGTTGCCCCTCTCTGGTCTCTCCACTTTAGTATTTCAGTGTACCCCCTTGTGCAGGCTTCTGGCATTTTTCCGTGTATTGGGGATCCTCACTCTCTGGGATGCCAGGGGTCCTGAGAATCCCAGAGCTGGTCGCTCTTTGGGCTGCTGGGGGTTCAGTGGGTCGTGTCCCCTCCTCTCCTCCGTGGTCCCCCTGCTCAGGGATACCGAGGGTTTTGGAAGTCCTGTGGGTGTTTTCTCTCCTGACTCTGCTTCAAGATGCTGGGCGTTGCAGAGTTCCCCCCTCCACCCTGCGTTTCCCACTTTGGCGTTCCTTGGGGCAGCCCTCTCCAACCTATCCCCTCCTCCTGCCGGCAGTGCCCCCTCTCTGGGTCCTCCGTTTCTGCGTCCCCCCTGTGCAGGCTTCTCCCTCTCCGTGCTCGACCCCCCTCCAGGCTGCTGGTGGTCCCACAGCTCGGTTATCGCCTCTCCCCGGTCTCCCCTCTCCGGGGCTGCCCCCCGCACCTCGGCTCTTCCGAGGGGCCCCCAAAAGCGTCGTCCCATCCGGGGACCGCCACGGGGGCGGGCTAACAGTGGAGGCGGCGGGGCCCGAGCAGGAGGAGCGCGGCTCCGCGACCCCGCATCCCCCCGCCCACCGCCGGGCTGGGCGGCCAGCCGCCGCCGGGACCGCCCGAAAAAGCCCGCCTCCAACATCGCCCCAAGGGCCATTTCCGGAGCAGCTCTGGAGTCCGGGAAGATCCAAAAATCCCCTGCCCAGAAAAACTCTAGCAGGAGCCCCCCATGATTTTTGCTCCCCCTCCCCCGTCACCTGCGGGATGCGGAGGGGAGGACCGATGCTCCCAGGGCGGGGGTGCTGCAGTTACAAAGAGCTGTGGACTTGTGGCTCCTCCTTTTCCTGCCCCTGTTCCTGCCCTTCTCTCTCCTCTTCCCCTTCTGCTCCTCCGGCTACTTCTTTTTATGCTGAATCCTTACTCCTCCTCCTCGTCCTTTATCCGTCCTCTCCCTCCCCTCCTTTTTTATTCCTTCTTCTCTTCCTGCTCCTCTTCCAGGTACCCTGGCTGTATGTAGAGACTGGGAAGGAAGAGGCTGGAGAGCGGCTGCGGGAAGGGTCCTGGGGGTCCTGGTCGATGCCCCTGTGGATCTGAGTCAGCCGTGCCCTCGCAGCCAGCAGGGCCATCCGTGTGCTGGGTGCATCAGGCCCAGCATCCCGGCCGGGCCAGGGACGGCACTCACGGACAAAGCACACTGTTGGGGATGCAAACTGAGTTAATTACCTATCGAAATAATAGCAGGGTAATGAAAAGTAAAGTAGATTCTATAAACACCTTCCCCGACGCCCTCCCTCCTTCCTGGGCTCTCCCTCCTCCTTCCGGTGGCACCGGGAGATGGAAATGGGGGTCACAGTCAGTTCATCGCACCTTGTTCCTGCTGCTGCTCAGGGAGAGGAGTCTGAGTCCTTCCCCTGCCTCAGCGTGGGTCCCCCATAGGGCCTCAAGTCTTTCCAGCAAAGCTGCTCCAGTGTGGGCTCTGCCCAGGGATCCACAGGATCCCAGCACGGGCTTTCCACGGGCGCGCATCCTTTTTGGGCATCCCCCTGCTCCAGTGTGGGCTCCTGCAGGGGCTGTACGGGAATCGCAGCTCAACACCTGGAGCAGCTCCTGCCCCTCCTTCTGCACTACACTGGGTATCTTCAGAGCTGTTCCTCTCGCTTGTTCTCACTCTGCTCTTCTCTGGACCCAATTCCATCTGCCCAAGAGCTTTTCCCTTCTTGAATCCATTATCCCTGAGGTGTCACTGCCATCTCTGTTTGACCCACCCTTGGCAGTGCTGTGTCCATCCTGGAGCCAGCTGGTGTTGGCTGTGCTGGACACAGGGAAGCTTCTGGCAACTTCTCTCAGAATCCACCCCAGTAGCCCTCCACCACCAAAACCTGGCCACACAAACCCAACACAGGCACTAAGGAAAGAAACTGGGAGCCCCTTGCTTTCACTTTGGGAGCTATTGGTCAGGCCACCCTTCACGTCACAGGTCCCACTTGGCCTGCCCTGCTTGTCCAGCAGAACAGAAAGAAAAGAGAAGAGAAAAGCAGGAGAGACGGAGCTAGAGAAAGAGCCTGAAAATGGGATCCTGAGAACAAGAGAGGGATGGGGAGATGCACCAGGATGGCAAGAGAGACATAGAAGTGGAGAGAGGTATCTGTGGTTACTGCAGGCTCTGCTTTTTGTACAGATGGGAACGTAGTGGCACCAAATTCTGCTGGTGGGCTCCTGAAGTGGATGTCAGTTCCCTTCCTTGGGAAGTACAACACCTGGGCCCTCTGTTGCTGTGCAGGTGATGGCTGCCCAGGAGAGGGAAAGGCCAGCAACAGCTTTCTGTCCTGGCATTTTGTGTGGGAGCAATCCGTGGGCTTACTCAATTTTGGGAGGTGGCCTCTGGAGGAGGTAAGAGCAATCTCAATAACCCACCATCATAACTTGGAGCCCAGCTCCCTGGTCAACGTCAGAGCTGGGTCAGTCCCCATGCACCGGAGACGCTGCAGGAATGCCCCTCATCCCCCCCCCTCCCCCCTGTCTCCTGCTCATCTTGTGCAGGTAGAGGAAGGATGATAAGCCCAGGTATTAATCCCCCCACCCCTGTTGCCATCTGACAGCAGCTGCACCCCAAGCACCCCAGGGAACTGTTGGTAGAGGTAAGGGAGGATGTAATGGGAACCCCCCTCACACCATCTCATTCCCTCTTTCCCACCCTTTTCCTATGCCTTTTCCATAGTACCTCCAATCCCCAGCTGCCCCCTGAACTCTGTTTAAGGTCCCAGCCCCCTCCCATTTCCCACATTGTGCGTCTGAGCTCATCAGAGCTTCTCATCCACACCTGGCTGTGCTCCCAGTACTACATACAGCCCCAACTCCCAGATAATGGAAAATAAATAGGTGATTGGTGACAACCAACATGACTTTACAAAGGGGAAATCATGCGACAAATTTGGTGACCTTCTGTGGCAGGCCTACAGCACTGGTGGATGGGGCAGAGCAACTGATGTTGTCTGTCTAAACTTATGCAAAGTGTTTGACACTGTCCCTCACAACATCATTGTCTCCAAAGTGGAGAGACATGGATTTGATGAATGGACCACTTGGTCGATAGAGAACTGTCTGGAAGGTTGCATGCTAAGGGTTGTGGTCAATGGGTCATTGTCCACATGGAGACCAGTGATGAGTGGAGTCCATGCTGGGGCTAGTACTGTTCAGCATGTATGTCAGTGACATGGACAGAGGGATTCAGGCACCTGCAGCATGTTTGCTGATGACACCAAGCTGTGTGGTGCATCACACACGGGAAGGAAGAGATGGGCCATCCAGAGGGACCTTGACAGGCTTGAGAGGCGGGGACAATGAAAACCTCATGAAGTTCAACAGAGTGGAGTGCAAGGCCCTACACCAGAGTCACGGCAATCCCAAACACAGCAACAGGCTGGGTGGAGAAATTATCAAGAGTGGCCCTGTGGAGAAAGACTCTGGGGTGATGGCAGATGCAAAACTCACCAGGTTCTGGCAGTGAGCACTCCCAGCCAGAAACCAATGGAGTCTTGGTCTGCATCCAAAGGGCTGTGGCCAGCAGATCAAGAGAGATGATTCTGCCCCTCTACTCTGCCCTTGTGAGACCTTACCTGGAGTCCTGAGCACAGGTCTAGTGTCCCCAGCATGAGAAGGCCTTAGAACTGTCAGAGAAAGTGCAGAGAAGTCATGAAGTTGATAAGAGGACTGGAGCACCTTCTCTATGGAGACAGGCTGAGAGAGCTGGGGCTGTTCAGCCTGGAGAAGGCAAGGTGGTGCGGAGACCTCAGAGCACCTGTACTAATTCTGGCTGGGGTGGCATCAATTTCCTTTGCATGGGTGATGGTGGAGCTGTGTTTGGGGCTGTGCTGAACACAGGGCTGAGAACACAGACATGGGTTTGTTCTTGCTGAGCTCGGCCACAGCCGATGCCTTTCCTGCCCCTGTGAGGCCACAATGGGGATGGGCTGGGAGTGCCAGGGAGGCTGGGAGGAGACACAGCTGGGACAGGTGACCCTGACTAACCCCAGGGATATTCCAGAACCTCTGGCGTCATGCTCAGGATAGAAAGTGGGGGGAAGAGGGAGGAAGAGGTGGACATTTGCGTTGGTGCCGTTTGTCTTCCCAAGTCACCGTTCCTGAGATGGGGCCCTGCTGTCCTGGAGGTGATGAGCACCTGCCTGGCCATAGGAAGTAGAGAATTAAGTCCTTGTTTTCTTTGCTTGTGTGGCAATTTTTGCTTTCTGCATTAAACTGTCTTAATCTCAACTGACAAGTTTTCCAGCTTTTACCTTTCCAGTTCTCTCCCTAGTCCTGCTGGTGGGAGAGTGAGCAAGCAACTGTGAGGGGTTTGGGGGCTGAATGGGGTTAAATCACAACACTGTCCAAGGTGATTTTTACTGAGCAATACTACAAGTGTTAAGCAATAGAGGGCAAATGTCTGCTTGGGATGGATTTCAGAGATCATTCTTCCTGAATAAGAAAGAAATGGGGAGTGGAGAGCAGTGTCAGCCATTTCCCTCCATTCTATGGACTAATTGGGCCATAGAACTGTTAAATAGGGATTTAATCCAGACTGGAAAATTTATAAGGTGTTTATTATTGTGTACAAAGAATCAGATAAACTGATAATGCAGCCAGCATGTCAGGGTGGAGAAGAAAAAGGTGATTACTCAGAATTAAAGTGTTCCAGCAATGCTCAGGTGATAACCAGTATTTTAATGATCATCTGAGAAGAATTTGAGTAGCCCAAGGGAGCTAAAACCTCCTGCTGTGCCATAATCAGCATCAAAAAACCTCTTCCCAATAAACAGCTCCATTATTTCCAATCAGAAAAAGCAAGGGACAAGATTTGTACAGTGTGACATCTAATGAAGGCACATCTACAACACACACCAAAGATTTTCTCTAGAAGTGGCTGTCTTGTAAGAGAGAGCCCAGTTAAAACAACTGCTAGGAAGAGACATTATTATATCTTAATGAGTAGAAAGCTCACTCACAAGTGGAGTGAGCTCACCTCTAGTTCAGTGTTTAGAGGGCTTTTCTGTTTATTTTTTAAAACTTGTATTAAAAGGGCTTGGCCATTCTCCAGCCAGGCCATTCATCAGCCAGCTCAAATGTAAGGATGGGACTCAGGTTTCTGTAGTACCACACCAACCAAAAGTTGCTTCTACGTGATTTTGCTATCAATGAATAAACAGATCATTTAACGTGTTACTAATTTAGACGACAAACCCTTTTGTCTTCACAAAACATGAGAAAGTGTTGGTGTCAAGCAGTGTAGGCTTAACACTGGATGACTTTACAGCTTCCTCTGCATCATCCATGTATTAAGGAAACGCCAAGGTCTGGGAAATGGGTCTTCCTAATTCTGAGACTCTCTGGCCATCGTACTCCCACTTCCAGAGACTTTCACTGCTGGGACCAGAGCCCCTTCACAACGGTGGCTGAAGTGCCCTGCCAGGCTCTGCCAGGACCGCCCCATAACCCCCACTCTCAGGCAGACCAGGTTTCCTCACTGGTTCTACCCCAGGTTTCCCATGGCAGTCTCAGATGTCTCATTCCATAAAGCAGTTGATTCACAGTGGAGTAACACAGAAACAGCCCCAGCTGGTGCCTCCCAGGAGGGACTCCCAACAAACAAACCCCTTGGCTTTATCCCCTCACAGTCTAAGCACGCCCCAGTCTCAAGTCTCAGCTTTTGCTCCAGAGTCCTCTGCTCCTGCAGTGTCTCTCAGTGTCCCTCCCTGGGCTGTACCACAGGCCCCTGGGCCCTTTATTGTGCAGAGGGTCCACAGTTCAGGGCCTCTTGTCTCTCTAGACTCCTCCCAGAGTTCAACCTGCAGCTCCCCTACAGCTGCCCCCGAGCCACCTGCACCAGGTGTGTTCGCAACCCTGCAGGGTCTCGTGGTGCCCAGGGGACATTTTGACACTGCAGGGCCACATGGAAACAAGGGGACTGTATTGGGTTTTCATGGCCAGCTTTTGGTAGTGGGGACAGGGGGCTATAGGTGTGGCTAATGTGAGAAGCTGCCAGAATCTTCTCCCACATCCAGTAGAGCCAATGCCAGCCAGCTCCAGGTTGGACCTGCTGCTGGCCAAGGCTGAGCCCATCAGGGATGGTAGTGATAATATATTTAAGAAGGCAAAAAACCAAATACTTCTTGTACAGATGGAATTTGGTACAGAGAAGAGCAGAATGAGAGTATGTGAGAGTAACAGCTCTGCAGACACCAAGGTCAGTGGAGAAGGAGAGATAAGAGGTGTTCCAGGTGCCAGAACAGAGATTCCCTTGAGACTGGATGCCCGAAAGAGGGCTCTGAACCTGTGGGAAGTCCAGACTGGAGCAGGTGGATGCTGAAAAAGGACGTGGTGACTTGAGAAGACTGTGCTGGAGCAGACACCCTGCAAGGACGTGCAAACCTGCAGAGAGAAGAGGCCACACTGGAGCAGCTTTGCTGAAGGACTTAAGGCCCTATGGGGGACCCACGCTGGGGCAGCGGAAGGACTCTGACTCCTTTCCCTGAACAGCAGCAGGAACAAGGTGTGAGGAACTGACCATGACCCCCATTCCCACCTCCCTGCACTGCTGGAGGGAGGAGGGAGAGCCCAGGAAGGAGGGTGGGATAGGGAGAAGGTGATTTTAGGATTTATTTTATTTCTCATTATCCTGCTCTGATTTGGTTGGTAATAAATTCATTTCCTGGTTCCAGGCTGAGTCTGTTTTGACCATGACTGTGGTTGATGAGGGATCTCTCCTGGTCCTTGTCTCAATACCTGGGCCTTTCCTTATATTTTCTCTCCTGCATCATGCGGAGAGCAAGGACAGAATGATTTTGGTGGCACCCAGCATAAAGCCAGGGTCAACCCACCACCAGATCCTGCAATGATATATTTCACATTTATATATTAGTTTATGCATTGATCATAAGTATTTAGGTATAGTATCATATATACTTTTATTTAGCTGTTTGTTAGTATAATGTAATCTACCAATTTAAGTATGTACTACTGCATAGCTTATAGAAATAGTAGTGTGGTGAATATACAATATCCTAAGCTTTAACTAAACGCTGGGTGTTAAAATATCTCTATGTAACCAAAACAAAGGGTGTAAGGCAATCATGTTACCCCCCTTCTCCGCTGACTCAATTGTCCAAGTGATAACTCTGACTCAAACCAGAGAATCGGAGGACAATTAGAAAATACCACAATAAATTTAAAGAGGACATACTAAACCTTATCAGAGGACGTAAAATAACACGATGGAGACACAAGGAGGAATAAAATGTGTTAACTTGACACACGAGATGTCATGCAAATAAGCCAGAGTATGAAGAAACCAATCAGAAGGATTCCCATAACATCAAGGAGTTCACAAGAATGTTTGAAAATAATGTAGGGACTGTACGAATATGTGTGTACCTCAGTAATGTAACAGTATAAAGGTAACACTATGCGATCTACTCGTCTGTTCATTGGCTGTTTGCCAGGAGCACCCCAGCACTGGACTTTTGTCTCTTCTTTTATTCCCTACAAAAAAAAAAACAAAAAAAAAAAAAAACCAAAAAAAATCTGTAGCTTTATTCCCCTTTTCACAGTCACTGGGACTTTGTTTTGGGGGTGGGGAGGAGATATTTCAAGTTCATTCCAAATATCTTGGGGCAGGTTTCTGTTTTGCTTTTTTTGGGGGGTGGGGGAATGTCTCATCCTTGCAGGGTTCCAAAGCTGAACCGCAAATGCCCCCTGGGGGGATACTGCGGGGCCCCCAGGAGGTGTTTTTTGGGAGAATGTGGTGCCTGTGGGCGCTGAGTGGGGATCCCTTAGATCCCCAGGATGCTGGAAAGGGAACCCTGAAGACAGGGGACCCCCAGGAGCCTAGAGAGTGGGGACCCTGGACATGAGTGGCTATGATCAACCTCTGGAGATTATACTGGTGTCTGTCTGTCTATCTATCTATCTGCCCACCTACCCACATACCCACCTGCTTATCTTTATGCAGGGCTGTTTTTTAGACCCCCCCAATTTGGGTGCAGTGGAAAGAAGTTAGGCAACCTCCTTTTTGTTTGCTAATTGTTTTGGTTACTATTATCTATGGAAATACAGCAATATAAAAGCATAAAAGTAACATGTAAGAAAACATATGAAGAAAGGAAGTATAAAAGTAGAAAGGTAGAACCATCTGTGGATCCAGACATGGGACTTGATTGTTGCAATTTTGATGTCAATTGGTCACAGTGATGGTCACAGTCTTGATTTTTTGGGGGTGGGTGAAGTCCATGGAACACAAACTTCAATGGGTTAGTATACACTTGGGTTTATGTAGGAAGGTGTATGTACTTCCCCTGGAAGGGGGAATTTGCACTGTGTGTGACAACACTGTGGATTTGTTGCAACACTGTGGATCATGTGCAGTCCCCCGGTGGAAGGCCCCAGAAATCAGTCAGGGGCACTTCAAGGATCTTTGATGGTTTATGACATTTGTTAAGACATGATAGCTGTCTTAGTCTCTTAATCCTTACAGTTGAGCTACTTATGCCCCATCAGAAGGGATGAAAGCCTTCAGCCCTCTGTCTGAAAGTCCCAGTATGTCCCTCATGGAGAGAGAGGGGAGTGTTTACAACTGAGCCAGTTGTGCAAAGGATAAAATTGTCCCACCTCACTGGATCTGCTGCTTATGGGCTTCTTCATTTATTTGGCTCAAAACCCAGCTTCTTGCTAAACAAAGGTTGATTTGTTGTGGTCGTCCTCTGGGACTCACTCCCTCTGCACCCGGGTTGTTCACTTGCACAGAAGCAGCAAAGTCCCCCCTGCTTTTACAAATGGCCAATTGTTTGAGTCATTAACCAGGAACATTCTAGTCTCTCATGGGGAGACCCTCAGAACCACTGACAGGTCAGAGAGAGGGAACTCCTGGGACCACCAGAAGCCCAGAGAGGAGGGAGGCCTGGGATTCTGAAACGGGTCTATAGAGGGGGGCTCTAGCAGCCTGGAGGGGGGCGGGCCATGGAAAGGGGGGAGCCCCAGGAGCCTTGTCATGACCCACTGGTAGGGGAGTGATGTTCGTTTTAAATTCCCATCAAACTGAACAAAGACCCGGACACATCTGTGGAACTCTTACATTTTGTCATACCCAACACTTTGGTGAGTTCTTGTATCCCATCACAAACTCCTCCTAGGCGTTGGCTTACAAGGCACAGCTCCTCATAGAACCTCCCTTCCAGACCCTTCCCACCCTTGTGGCCTCTTTTGGATGCTCTCCAGTGGCTACATGTCTTTTTTTTTTATGTTTTGGTGCCCAAAACTGCCCCCAGGACTCGAGGTGAGGCTGCCCCAGTGCAAAGAAGAGGACAGTTCCCTGCCTGGCAATGCTGGACCTGATGACCTCAGGACATGGATGACCCTCCTGGCTGCCAGGGCACTGCTGGTTTAGATCTAATTGGACATTGACCTTCAGGACCTTCAGGGCCTTTCCCACAGCTGCTCTCCAGCATCTCATTCCTCAGTCCACATATGCAACCAGGGGCACCCTGTCTCAGGTGCAGAAACTTGCCCTTGTTGAACTTCACACAATTGGTGATTAGCCACATCTCTGATTTATCTAAGCTTTTTGCAGGGCCTCTCTGCCCTTGCAGGAGTCAATAGCCCCTCCCAATTTAGTGTCGTTGGCAAACTTTCTGAGTACTCATTGGAGTCCTGCCTCCTAGTCATTTAGGAAGATGTTGAAGAGAACTGGGCTGATGATGGGTCCCTATGGAACCCCACTAGGGACTGGTGCCAGACTGATTTCACCTGTCACTGTCACCCTCTGTGCCCAAGCCATAACACAGTATTCAGCTGTGGGCTGCACAGTTTGTCCAGAAGGGTTCGGGGAGAGACAGTATCGAAACCTTTGGTGAAGTCCAAAAACCACTCCATCTCCTGGCTTTCCTGGGTCAACCACATGGGTTACCCTGTCTTGGAAGGAAATCAGGTTCAACAAGCAGGACTTTCCCCTCATGAAGCTGTGCTTCAATTCCAGATGAGTTTTGGCCACACAATTTTTCTCCTTACACTGTTGAGCAGTGTCTCTGTATTCTTCCTTCTGTTACCTGACCTTTCTTCCAGTGGGCACCCACCTTCCTTTTTTTCTTATATCCAAGGGGAAATCCCTGTTCAGCCATGCTGGCCTTCTGCCTTGCCTGCTTGACTTCCAACATTTAGGAATTGCTGTTCCTGTGCCCTTAGAAAGTGATGAAGTGATGGACCCCAGCACCTGCAGAAACATTTTCCCGCGGTACTCATTTGTTCCCTGATCAGCCTGAGGTCTTCTCTCATGGCCAGAGTTGAAGTTTTACACTTTTCCTCCTGTCAAGAGAGGTTTTATACTTGATTGCTCCGTGGTCTCTGTGGCTAAGATGGCCACCAATCTCCATTTTGTCCACAGGATCCTCTCTGTTGACAAGCAGCAGATATACGAGAGCATCATTCCTTAGAAGTGTCCCTTAGCTCCTCAAAGAATAACTGTTCACTATCCTGGGCCTGGCTGGGTTGTAAGAGCCAAAATGAGGGATAGAAGACTCCAGACTGGGTCTTTAAAATGCTGTTTATTGTATCCAGATGATACAGCAATTCATGGGTCGTGGGTGACAAGAGCCAAGGCCACAGTGGTCAGCATCATCTGTAGTCTCGTCTGAAGCCAATTCTAGTTCTGGTTACAATGCATACTTTCTAATATATGAATACTTTCTAATATATGAACGTTCTAATACATGACAACCAATCAATACTTTTACTATTATCTATAGCCATCACAACTATAAACATTACCATATTCATGTTACTATTTTCCAATCAGAAAAAGTTAGTACATTACAGTTTAAGCTAGAAGTTGTTTTACAATTTTCTTGCAGTGGAAAATTTTGAGACCTTTCTTTCTACTTGCAACATGGCATTTTTGTTTGCTTGTGACGATCTTTTTGCTTGGTAAAAACGTATTTTGTTTGAGGTGGATTTATCCTTCTCTCTGAGCCATAAAATCCCCTTCCAACTCACTTACCCTTTGTTTTCTAGTTATCCAGGAAGACTGACTCAGCAATTCTTTTTTTCTATATCAAAACTTCCTATCATTTCTATTCCTTCAGATTCTACATTCAAAGATCTTTCTGTTATACATACATGTCTGTGAGACCTTCCTGCCAAATCCTTATCCTTCCCAACACTGGGAAGGAACACAGTGACATCTGCATTATTTGTTTGTCCCTTAATTCTTACTCAGACACTCTCAACTGTGCTGTTGCCAGCTGCAAGCTCCAGACATTCAAGCCCTTCCATTACATCCAATGCCACCCCAGACTTTTCCTGCCCTGCTTGCCCTTCTGAAAGAGCTTTTAGCCATCTGACAAGGCACTCCCATTACAGAATTGTCACATCCCCCAGGTTTCACTTATGCCAGTGATATCAAATCTCTGGCAATGGGCCAAAGCTTCCAGCACGTCTTGTTACTCAGGCTGCATGCATTAGTGTAGACACATTTCAGGTGTGGTACATTGCAGCAGGATTGAGGGATCATATAAGTGCTCCTTCCCTCAAGTTTTGGCACTCCATCCCACTGCTCATCAGGGATGAGCCTGGTTTTGACCCTTTCCCTCTTCTGAGTTCACTCAGACCTCTGTCAATTAGGCCAGCTGGCTCCAGTGCTAGAGCTCTTTTTTCCTTCTGAGAAAGGGAAATCCCATCAGGTGTCAGTAGACCAGGTGTTGAATAGATAATTTTTTTCCAATTGCATCAGCCTTGGACCCACGCATTGATGTAGTGGATCTTGCTATTTCTGTCAATATTATTCCTTGTTATCTGACCGATCAAGGAAATCACTACCTGTGCTCCTGATCCTTCAACCGATCGTCCCAAGGCTTTGAAATCTCTTCCAATTGCCCTTGGACTTCTCTTTATTATTTTGTCACTGCCAGCCTGAAAAACCAGTAGCAGATAGTCATCAGAGGGCCTTACTAGAGTGGAGAGTTTTCCAGGAATGTCCCATACCCGAGCCCCTGGGAGACTGCAGAATTCTCTGTGAGTTGGGTCCTGTCTGCAAATCGGGCCCTCTGTTCTCCTCAGAAGGGAGTCTCCTATTGAACTGCCCTTCTTTTCCTCTTAACATGGGAGATCGTGATGCTGGGTACAAGTGATATTTCTTTAGGAGGCTTATCTATGCCGGAAGAACCTTCACCCAGCTCATCAGTTGTCTGGCTGCCTAATTCCAGGGCCTCTTACTTGTCATAGAAGGTTCCTGTCCTACTTGTCAGGTTTTCAGAAGGGGGAGGAACCTCCCTTCTGGTACATGCAGTGACTCTCTTCCAGCCTTCATCTTCAATGGACCTTGCAGGGTTCTGAGTCTCCAAAACAGCAAAGGTTCAAGTCTGACAATCTGGAGACTGGAACATCTCTGAAAATAACTGGTCAAAGTTGGTATTCTCGTGTTTAGTGTCTGTTTTCTACTCCGTGCATATCTTCAGTGCCATGCTGAGGATGCCCTTTGAGCAGGGACAGCACAAAGCCATGTGCTTCCCTCACCCATCTGGTCTCCCTGTTTATCAGCACTTCCATGTTTGTTTACCTGAAGCCCCGCCTCATCCCCTCTCCATTGTTACATCTGGTGGTGTCAGTTCTGTACTTGGTGGTGCTTCCAGCAATGAAGACCCTCATATACAGCCTGAGGAACCAGGAGCTAAAGGATGCCCTGAAAAAATTTAGGGCTGGATGCACTTGAGCCTGTCTGTTGTCATCTGTCAGTGACTCCCAGTGCATGTCATGACAGATCAAGTCTGTCCTTCCTTATTGACATATCTTTTCTTCTCCACTTGTGGTGTGGTTGTCTTTAAGAAGAAATGTCATTACTCATCCTCTCCTCCTTCAGCATCCACCAAGCTTGTGTGACCTGGAGACTGTGTGTAAATAGGGAGACTCACATTGTATTTAAATGAAATAAATTAACTTGCAGCTTTTTTTTTGCTTCTTTTTTTTTTGCTTTTTTTGCTTTTTTTTTGCTTTTTTTTTTTTTTTTTTTTTTTAATCTTGAGATCCATCCTCAGCAGAGCAGGAAAGAATTGGAAATGAGAACAACTTTCTGGCTGCACTAGCCTTGGAACAGGCCCTGTTCCTGGAGCAGGACAGCTCTAGGACCACAAGGGCTGGGACTTTTATGCTGGCCTGGGGAGATAGGGTGGCAGCAGGAGCTGCAGAGCTCTCAGGAGCTCAGGGAGAGGGGAGCAGGGCACACAGGGAGCCTCCTTTAGCCTTGGCCAAGCACCTTGCCCATGGCTGGGGCTGAGTCCTCTCTGAGCTGCAGCTGCTGCTGTGCCCTTGCCAGGGGCTGAGGCCGTGGGGCCACTGCCCAGAGCCCCCTGCCCTGAGCAGAGCTGTGGGGCCAGAGCCGGCTGGGCTGTGCTGGGGAGAGGCCCTTGGTGCTGCCCAGAGCTCAGGGCAGCTGGCACAGCTTGCAGGGAGCTGGGCTGGCCTGAGAGAGCCTGCCAGAGACAGCAGCAGTGTCCATCTCAGCCTGGCTGAGCGTGCAGGGGCAGGACTCAGGCGAGGCCTTGTGGGGCAGGGCCAGCGCCTGTGGAAGGCGTTGGAAACAGGCAAGTGGCCCAGAGAGGAGGCTGCTCTGTGCCCTTGGTGGCATGCACAGAGCAGGGAGGGGGCCCAGCACATTTGTCAGTGCCAGCCTCTGTCCCCAGCCCTTGCCAGCCCTGGCTGCTGAGCTCAGGTTTGCCCTGGCAGGGCCCGGGGCAGGGCTGTCAGTGCAGCCCACAGGTGCCACGGGCTGTGCAGGAGCTGGCAGAGGCTGCCCAGCAAGGAGACCATGGGGCACAGAGCCCCAGGGCTGCCGTGGGCACCACGGCACAGGGGCCGTTCCCACCTGCAATGCTCCTGTCTTGGGCTGGGCCTGCACAGGGGCTGTGGGGACATGTGAAGGGAGCAGGGCTGTGATGTCATAGGACAAGTTTGAAACAGGCACCGTGAAGATGCTGACAGGAGGTGACAACAAGGCGAGCAACAGACAAGGAATTTCTGTGAATTGTTTGTGCTGTACAGGGCTGCTTCAGAACGGGGAGGGGAATTTAATACCAGTGACACTGATACTGATGTTGAGGGATGTAATGGTTTCCTTGCCTGAGTCTTTACTGGAAAGGTCTCTCAGATCTCTGCATTCGGTGAAGAGTTTCAAGGAAGAGGAATGCATGCACTGGCAGGAACCTCACTGAGGGGAGGAAGGGGTTAAAAGCATAAGATTTGGCAAGAAAGAAAAAAATAAGAAAAATTAATATTTTCACTCAAAGATGACCTTGCTGCTGAAAGACACTGATATTCAGTGGGGGAAATTTCACATATTGTGGTTGCTTTGTGTTGTTTTCTGTCTGCTTTGAGAAGCAGAATTTCTGTAGAAGATAACAGGATGTTGTAAAATAGTCCTAAAAAGCATTTCTCACAGGCCTAGGACCCTGGTGAGAGGGAAGAGAGATAAGAAGCTCGGAGATTGCAAAAGTACAGCCTTGTGAAGGGATGTGCCTGTGATAAGCCCTGTGGTATGTTATGGCAGGAAAACAGGCTTGGCAGGAGCACTTTTTGCCCCATTAAGAAGGAATAAGCTTAGGATAGTATGTGTCCCCATTTTGTTAGCGTGGTGATAGAATAAATCTACTCTTTACACTTCAGCTGTGGATTTTGACCATCTTGGTTATCCAAATATATTCAGTTCAAACACTCATGAAATCCCAGGACAAATGTTGGTGTTGGCCCCTGCAGTGACACCAGGTGGAGCTGCCTGGCTGGGAGTATTCCTGTGGGAAAGGTCTTGGTGGACCTGGAGTTGGGCAGGAGGCAGCCATGTGCCCTGGCAGCAAGGAAGGCCAGGAGCACCCTGGGGTGTGTGACCAGGAGACTAAGGATGTGGATTATCCAGGTTACTGTGCCTTAGTTTTGGTTTCCAGACAGAAAAGATGTCTGGAAGCCTGAGCAAGTTTAGTGAAGGTCCTCCAAGGTGGGGCTGGAGCACCTTGCCTGTGAGGAGATCCAGCTGCTCCCATATTCCCTTCTGAGAAGTTTAGAAAGCCAGGGCATCCTGGGTAGGTTTTGGGGGTGTTGACGGTAGTTTTGTACTTTATATCTCAAAAGGAGTTTCTCTAATAAACTTTAGTCTGAAGCTCCCACTCTGCCCACAACAAGGGGATCACTGCAAGGGAGCATCAGTTCACTGGGCACCAGTGATGAACACTGTGAACTCTGAGAGGAAGCACTGGGAGCACTGGGAACTCTGTCATGTCTCCCAGTTGCCTCAGTCCAGCTTCCCACTTTGAGTGGGGGCTCTGTGGGTCCGTGTGGTTTTAGGGTACGCGTACCAGCAGCAAGGGTTTGATTGACAGCTGACATTTATTGGTGAGAGGAAAATGGAGTGGGGAGTGCAGAGGCCACTGGGGAGTGGATGCTGAGGATCTCCAGGTGTGGGGTCGTGGGGTTGCTGGGGTTGTTCAAGTGCGGGATGTTGAGGATGGCCATGTAAGGGGTGCTGGGAGTGCTGGGTGCACTGGATTTTCAGATGCTGGTGGTTCTGCCTGTTGGGAGTGCTCAGGTGCCAGAATCTGTGTGTTCTGGAGGTGCTGGGTGCACTGGGTGTCCAGATACTGGGGTTGCTGGGTGCCGGGGGTGGCCAGATATGGGGTTCTGAGTGTGCAGGGTGCTGGGTGTGCCCAGGTGCAGGGTGCTGGGAGTGCTGGGGGTGCTGAGTGTGCTGAGGGGGTACAGCTCCTGTGCTCAGATGGAGATGCTGTTCTCCGTCTCCAGCGGGTTCAGGTAGTTATATCTCAGCTCAGCCAGGTGGTTCCTCTCCTCAATCCGGTCCCGGATCTCCTCCAGCCGCCCTTGGAAGGCCCGGATGAGCCGACGGGGTTCTGCCTCTGTGAACCACTCCTCCGGGTACTGTCCCAGGAGCCTCTGTGGGGGGGAACACAGGGACATGGACCCTTCAGCTTCAATCCCTTGGTGCCGTTCAGGGGTTTTCTGGCACCTTGGTAGGTGTGGAGCAATGGTGGCCGTCCTCCAAGCTTGATGACACCAAAGGTGGTGACATCCACCCTTGTGGGCACCTCTTGTAGTTCCCCAGGCCAACAGAGCTGTTTGCGGGGTACACAGGGACTGTGGGGCAAGACTCACCCTGTCCTTGAGCTGAGAGCTGAGGAGAATGAGGGCCACCAGTATGTTGGCAGTGGTGGCCACCTCAGGGATGGTGTCGAGGAAGTGCTGGAGGAAGGCCCGGCCCTTCTCGCAGGGTGGTGGGTGGCGCATGGAGGACGGGGCGTTGGGGACGAAGGCTCCCAGATCATACTGCAATGCAATAGGTCACTGTAGAGAACATCCCCCCAAAACAGCAATGGGACAGGTGGGGGCATCCACCTGAAATAGCGAGGAGACAGGTGGGGACATTCTTTGGCACAGAGAGGGGACAGGTGGGAACATCTCAGCATGGCAAGGGAGGTGGATGGGGACATCTACAGTATGAAGAGGGGATGGATGGGGACATCCTTCTGGCATAGGGACCCATTGGATGGGGATGTAGGGTGAGGACATCCTTCCAACATGGAGATAGGATGGATGGGGACATCCTTCTGGCATAGGGACCCATTGGATGGGGATGTAGGGTGAGGACATCCTTCCAACATGGAGATAGGATGGATGGGGACATCCTTCTGGCATGTAGAGAGGTGTTACATAGACATTGGTTCAGGATGGGAACATCCTTCCTGTGCATGGAGGAATGGGAGTGGGACATATCCCCAGCAAGGCTAGAGGACAGCTGGGGATAGCCTTTGGATCCCTGGCCCATGTCCCACCTGCCCGTTGTTGACAGCCGCGTGCTGCGCCGAGCAGGTGAACATCACCATGGTGAGGAACTTGATGAGCTCTGCCACTGTCTGCAGCTAAGAGGGAACACCTGGGTGGGAGTGGGGACAGCAAAGAGCCTCAGGGACCTGCCTGTCCCCTGCCTCCCCTGGGGACATCCTGTGGCAGCTACAGGTGTGCTACCTGAGGAGGTCCTTCCCAGGAAGCCATTGGTGAAGATGTCCATCACCCAGGCCTGCAGCTCGGTGTCCCCGCTCACCGCTGCATCCCCACCGTAGTAGAATGTCACAATGCCGCTGACAAAGCTGCCGTAAGGATGAGGTGATTGTGAGGTCCTGGGGCATGCCAAGACCACCTTCCACCCCCCAAAACCAGTCTCACCTTTCAATGGCTTCCCAGAGGCTCATCCCATCATCTCGGTAGTAGTAGTTGGGGACATGGGACATGCCACGGTGGCGGATGTCATCGGGGAGGCACAGGGATGTGTAGGTCACCTGCTCCAGGCCTCGCTGCACCACCAGGAGCAGCCCCTCATAGGTCACCCCTGATCCCTGGGAGGAGGGCCACCCACAGATGGAGAGGACAGGACGTGCCAGGCTACAGTGTCCCCCGGTGCTCCCCAGTGTCCTGCACTGCTCCTGGGAGTCCTCCATGTACATACCCAGTGCCCCCTGTACTCCCATATACTACCCCAGTGCTCTCCAGTGTCCTCCACCCCATGTTGTCTAGTACCTCCCAGGTCTCTCATGCTTCCCAATGCCCCCTAGTTCCTCCAGTACACTACAGTACTCCCCAGCAATTCCAGTACACCAGTGTTCCCAGTAAACACCAGTATTCCACATTGGTCCCAGTAGCACCCCAGTACCCCCCAGTGTTTCCAGTAGACCCCAAGGCTCCCAGGAGACCTCAGTGACCCCAGCAGAATCCAGTACCTCCAGTGCCCCCAGTAGATTCCAGCATTGCCAAGACTCCAGTGCCCTCCAGTGTCCCAGTGGACTCCAGTAGACCGCCAGTGTCCCCAGTACAGCCCCATGCCTCTCAATACCCCAGAGCATTCAGTGCCCCTCAGTGCTCCCTACAGGCTCCAGTGCCCCAGCAGAGCCCAGTGCCCTCAGGCCCCAAGGCTCACCTTGTCGATGAGGCCACCCCGGTTGATGAGCACAGTGCGGGCCAAGGTGTTGATGTGCAGTGTGAAGTGGAAGTGGGGCATGAGGAGCTGAGGGGGGAACAAACACCTGACAGGTGACCAGGGACCCCTTCATGGAGCTGGGCGGCCTGTCAGGTGGGCCATAACTGCCCTCAGATCCGGGGGCAGGGAGCAGCGGATGGCCCTGAGGGGGGACCTTACCTTGAAGAGTGGGTGACAGGTGGGCAGGTGGCGCAGGGTGGAGATGGCAAAGACCTCCCCAAACAGATGGGTCCTCAGCAGGTGGGTGAGGAGCTGGTGGCTGTAGAAGTCGGCATTGCGCACCCAGGTCTTGGCCAACAGCCAGTCCCACTCATCATCACTCGGCAGGAAGATGGGGCTGCAGGGTCCTGGTGTTTGGCTGAGCTGTGGGACACCACCTCATGGTCTAGGACCATTGCCACCCTCCTGATATCAGGGTTTAGAGTGGGACATCCCTACCTGGATGGCAATGGGGCGCAGGAGCCCATCGATGCCCTGATGAAGCAGGCAGAGCGGGGCCGCTATGTGCTGCTGGCGCCCATAAATGGTGTCGGTTGGGATGTCCTCCAGCACCTTGTAGTCCACAATGAAAATCCGACCTTCTTGCAGCTCCTTGCCCAGGTCAGTGCCACCTCCCAGTGAGCCAGCAACCATCTCTGGTGTCACCGGGAAATTGAGCGGCAGCGTGGTGCAGCGATGGATGATGATGGGGTTGTTGCCATTGAGGAACTGGTAACCGAAGAAGTCATCTTCTTGCCAGTGCTTGGCCACGTACTCAGGGACTAAGGGGATGGTGAGACATCAGCACCTGCTTACCCACCCTCCAGGCACACCTTGTGAAGCCCTGAGTGATGCAGCTGGAAGGGCAGGGGACAACACATAAGGCACCCACCAATGTCTCTGCCCTGTGTCCGGGAGAAGACGGTGCGCATCTCATCCAGGCTGTTCCAGGAGGTGCGTCTCAGTAGGAACCCTGACAGAAAGTGGGAGGCCCCTCTACAGGGCAGAGGGGAGACCTCAGCACACCATTTGCCTTCTCTGGCCCCTTTCCCTGCCATCACCCAGGTCCTCCATGGCCCCAGGGCACTGCTTACTGGAAGATGAGGAAACCGGTGAAGTTGTTGGCCCTGATGCGGGAGAATTGGATGTTGGAGTCCAGCTCAAAGATGGAGTCCACATTCAGGCAACGGGGCCAGCCCTGGGCGAAGTTCTTCCACCTGAGTGGGGGGGAAATAGGAGCAGACATCAGCATCACTGCTGACCAGCCCACCTGACCAAAGCAGGCCTTGTCCCCATGTCCTTGCTGTCACCCATAAGCCTCCTGCCGTGCTGCCAGCTCCTGACTACGATGTTCCTTGAGGATCTGCAGCTTGTCGTCCGCCAGCTTCTTCCCTAGAAAGAAAGAGGGTGTCAGAAGTCGGACCTCTGGCCATCAGAGGAGGATGGGGGCAGGGATGGATCCTACCTGAGCCTTCCCGCACCTCCACCGTGGTGACCCCTTCCAGCCACTGGTAGCAGGGGAAGCGATACAGGGTCCCATTGGGGGCTGTCACACGGACATCCTTGCAGAACCAGGCGTCCTCCAGGAAGAGCCGCCACTTATGCAAGCGGACGAGGACAATGGGGCCCAAGTCCTGCCCACAGTGCACAGACAGGTTCCTCTCCTGGAGAGGAAGAAATGGCTTCTGGGGGGGATGGGCAGATACCCTGTGGTGGCACCAGGGATGAGAAGGGGCTCAAAGATTCCATCGCCTCCAGGATCCTTATCCTCCACCATCCCGTCAAAGTAATTTTCCTCCATTCTTCCAGAACACTACTCCTCCAAATCCCCCAGGACCACTACCCACCATTCTCTCAAAATTTTTTCTTCCAGACCCTGGAACCCCTTTCATTAATCTCTCTCAAATCCTTTCCCACCATCCCCTTGTATCCCCAGGACAGTCCATAGAGTCCCTCACATCCCTAGGGCACCCTGTGCCACCCCTCATGTCCCAGGGACAGTTCTACCACCCCTTGTATCCCCATCCCCATCCCCACCTTCCCTGGCAGGAACAAGAAGGAGACCGTGGTCCTGCGGCTCTCGCCGTAGCTGCCCACCAACGTGATGGAGATGGAGTTGTTGGTCCCAGCTTCCACCATGTCACCTGTTGCCACTGTCACCTTGTAGACGGCCATGACAACCTGCAGTGATGTCCTGGAGATGCCTTCAGAGAAGAGTGAGGGGCTGTGGAGTGCAAACCTGCTGTTTTGGGTGATTTGGGTGTTGCAATCCTCATGGCCGTTGTGTGAGTGGGTGACAGGTCCTTCCTCCTCAGGGAGGTGTTATCAGATCACCACTACTGGCTAGTGTTCAGTACATCTGATCTCAACTGATGCGGCCATGGGGACATTACCCAAGCAATGGCCCTGGAGCGGCTGTGGGGACATTACCCAAGCGATGGCCCTGGAGTGGCTGTGGGGACAAGACCCAAGTGATAACACTGAGGGTGGCTGTGAGGACATTACACAAGTGATAACACTGAAGGTGGCTGTGGGGACAGGACCCAAGCGATGGCCCCAGGGGTGGCTGTGGGGACATGACCCAAGTGATAACACTGGTGTGAGGACATTACCCAAATGATGGCCCTGGGGGTGGCCGTGGGGGCATCACTCAAGCGATGGCCCCAGGGGTGGTTGTGGCGACATGACCAAAGTGATGGCCCTGGGAACGGCTGTGAGGACATTTCCACCTCTCCCAGTCCCCAGCCTTTCCCTTTCCCGTGAACCTGGCACACTGTGCCCATACTGGCCTTTCCCAAGTCCCCAAACCCATTCCTGCTTCTCCCAGTCCCCAAACCCTCTTTCCTCAACACCACTGAAACCCTAAGGCTCTCCCCACCCTTATCCCAGCCTTTCTTTACCCCGGGAACTCCCTGAACTGCAGTTTCCAGCACCAGGAACTCTGAACAGCAATTAAAGAGCAGTAGGACTGCCTGATCTACCAGATTCCTGAACTCCCTTTCCTGGCCAAGCTGCCTCTCCAGCCTCCAGATCCTCCTTTTCCTTCGTCCTGGGACTCCCTGGACCCCCATTCCTGCCTTTCTCCTTTCCTTAACACTGGGGACCCCCTAAGCCCCCCTCCCCATCTGTCCTGGCTCTTCCTAACCTATGACTCACTTTTGCTCAGTGCTAGGGACCCCTTGAACCTCCTATCCTATTTCTCCCAATCTCTGTACACCCTATTTTCTTGACCTTGGGACTTCTCTGAATCTTCATTCCTGTGCACTGGGACCCACCCTCCTTCACCCCCAACCCCCATACTTACACCCCCTGCACCATCTTCTCCACACCGAGACGCCCTGCATCCCCTTATATGGCACCAAGGCCCCTTATCCTGCACCCCCATCCTCCACTGCACTCCCTTTCCTGGCCATCCCATCATCACCAGTCCCCAGCCTTCCCCTTTTCCTTGACTCTGGGACCTGGATCCTTGTTCCCTCCTTTCCCAGCCTCCAGACCCCATGTTCTTTCACACTGAGGACCCCCAGGTTCATCCATTCCTGGCTATATGAGGTCTCCCCACTCCATGACTCCCCTTTCCTTGAAACTGGGGACAACTGGACAGCCTTTCCTATGCATAAGAATACCCTGGAATTTCCTCTGCAAGACCCTGCACTCCTTGAAACTGTCTCCCCGAGCAATGTGTACACCGTGTACCCCATTATCCTCCACCAACCCCCCGCCCGCACCCTCTTTCCCAACCATTCAACCTCTCCCTACCCCTAGACTCCCCTTTTTTTGGCTCTGGGACCCCCAGACCACCTAAGTCCCCATGTTCCCCCAGTTCCCCACTCCCTGCATTTCCTGGGGTGAGGCTGGGAGGGTGGAATGTGGGAAGTGGGAATTTGAGAGAGGAATTCGGAACTTCGGAGCACAGGGATGGGGCTTCTCCTCCCCCTCCTCACCATCCTGTGCTTCCCAGAGTCAGAATTCGGATGGAATCTCAAGGTGGTGTTGAGTCACTGTGTCTGTAATCACTGCCAGCATCACTATCCTCATCGGATTTGGTGTCCTGGTAACACCCCAGTCGGATCAGGAAAACAGCACGGATCCACCTGGCAGCATTCTGAGGATCCCTCACCGTAAGTGCTGGTCCCACTCCATGTTTTCTATCCTTGTTCAAGCCCCATGAATTTCCATCCCTGTCCCACAGATTATATCCCTGCCCCATGGATACTCATCACAGCCCTATGGATCCCATCCCATTCCCACAAACCCTTGTCAGAGACGGATATATTATGATTTATGACTTAACATTTTCATGAAGGACTTTTGCCTGGTACAGCAAAACTGTATTACAAAAGCTACAGAGAAGACCACCACACCCTGAGGAGGCCTCCTGACTTAGGCCCTACACCACTCACTGATGAGGATAAGATAAAGTAACAACACAGGGCTGGGGACAATCACAGAGCACAAGCTTAACACCTTCAGGGTGTTAACAGCACCAGGGCTATCAGCTGCCAGTCTCGAATAGACCTTCACACCTTAGATTGGAGGGGGAAAGGCTTTGGGTGTATTGGAAAAACCTCTGGCTAGAGTGTGCATCCTCCACTGTGTAGAGAAGCCCAGCTGAGGGGCACTCAGGAAAAAGGCCACATCCACGTGAAAGACAGCAGAGGAGGTGTCATGGCCCATCAAAGCCCTTCCATAGCCGTCCCCAGATTCAGCACCAGAGCACTTCAGCATGATGCAGCAGACTCTCAGTGTGGCAAGGGACAGTGTTAAACTGGCCCCTGCAGGGGAGGGATGCACCTGGGCATTCCCATGTGGCCCAAAGTGTTAATAACAATTAATTCTCTGGATTTATACTCTTTGGCATGTGGCTGTGTGGCAGCAGTAGCAGGGGACCCTCACCGCCGAGACCTGATGGACAGCAGCAAGGAGACATCGTTGGGACCCTTGGAGAGGTGATGTGTTCCACCTAACCCCTGTCACTCTGTCTTTGTCTACCCACCCCCAGGCACACTCTCCTCTCCTCTCCTCTCCTCTCCTCTCTCTCTCTCCTCTCCTCTCCTCTCTCTCCTCTCTCCTCTCCTCTCTCTCCTCTCCTCCTCTCCTCTCCTCCTCCCTCCTCTCCTCTCCTCTCCTCTCCTCTCTCCTCCTCTCCTCTCCTCTCCTCTCCTCTCCTCTCCTCTCCTCTCCTCTCCTCTCCTCTCCTCTCCTCTCCTCTCCTCTCCTCTCCCTCTCCTCTCCTCTCCTCTCCTCCTCCTCTCCTCTCCTCTCCCTCTCCCTCTCCCTCCTCCTCCCCTCTCCCTCCCTCCTCCCCTCTCCTCTCCTCTCTCCTCTCTCCCTCCTCTCTCCTCCTCTCTCCTCTCCCTCTCCTCCCTCTCCTCTCCTCTCCTCTCCCTCTCCTCCTCCTCCTCTCCTCCTCCTCCGGTCGGGGTCCAGGTTGGGCTCTGCTGGGGGCACTCATCCATCTGGATGTGGGAATCCCAAAGTTCTGGCTTGACTCTGGCCCTGCTCAAATGGGGTCCTGTCCAGATATCCCAAAACCATGAAATGGGGAGCCCCAGGCCAGGCTCTGATAGTGCAACAAATGGGAAATACAAGGAGTAGGAAACTGGGGATCTTTGAGGGGTCTGAGGAGTCCCAGAGTCAAGGAAAAGGGAGAATAGGAGAGGGAAGAGGTGGGATAGTAGGTGAGAGGAATGTTACATTTGTCTTTACAAACAAGCTGTAGATCTGCTGGTAGGTAAGGTTAGCACCAAGAGATAAAAGAAACAATGGGAGGGATTACACTGATTGATGAATGGGAAAAGAGATTTCCCTTTACAAACAAACTGTAGGTTTGCTGGTAAATGAAACTGGGTAACAGAAGATGAAAGAAGCAACAGGGGAAAACTATGAATTCTATAAGAATTAAAAACAAACAGGAAGGATTATACATTAGAGGGGAATCTCAGATGTCAGGCATTACGGGAAGTCTGTGCCTCTCAAGTAACTCAGACAGTGGGGAAAGAGAGAGAGAAAAGCGGCCGGGAAAATAGGATAAAAAGGGAGGCTGCGTCCTCCAAAAACTTGAGATCCCAGGGGAATGCCCCATGGCCTCTCCCTTTAATCGAATAAAGCAAAAAGGACTCCTCTGCCTCCCTTTTCGACATAAACCTCTGGTGTTTGTGGATTAATTTTCCTTACATAGGGAAAGGGGATGCAGGCAGGTATTGGTCCAAGATAGAGGCCTGCAAGGTCCTGCTGACCATTTCACAAGCTCTGCATTTTCTTCAACAGCAACTTCATACACAAATAATAGGCTAGCATCTCTCCAAGCAGCATGAATCAGAGCTTTCCTTCTCAGCTCTAGGTATCATCCTAAGCTTTCAGTCTCACAGAGTCACGATCCAAATGGAATGGCACCAGGGACTGCTCACAAACTAAAGGACAAAAATCTCAACAGCTTGGCGTCTGCATTCCCACTGACAGATCAACTGCTCTAACCCAGAGAACTGCTCTTTGGGAAAAGCATTAAAATTCACTGACACTCCCCAATGTGTGCATCCAAACTTGTTTTCTTTGCCTGTCTCAAAAGAAATGCCACCCCATCCTCCAAAATACTAAATGTCCAGGGATTGATCCCAGAGAGAGGTGCGAGAACACCATTCCTGGGCATTACCTGCCTGGGGCACTAGATCAGCTGCACACCAAGAGTCAGCATAGCTGCTTACCTTCTCCTAAAGATGTGTACTGCCAGAATTTCAGGAAAGCCACCTCTGAGAAGTAGAAAGCACATGTCAAACTGAATCTTTCAGGAGACCGCCTTGCAAAGATGGATACCACCTCCATAATATTAGAAACTGAGGCAGTGCTTTCAAACCAAATATGCCAGGACAGAAAGCTGCTGTCACCCTTGGCCTCTACTAATGTGTCAGGAACCAAAGGCATGTCCAAGGCCCTGCCATATTTGGGCTGCTGTTGTGTATGTAGACAAGATAATGAAGAGCAGACAATGAAGAACCCTTAAGAGAAACAATGTATTGGCCAGCTGATGGGAAGTTAACCTGTAAAGGAGGAACAAAATGTCAAGCTTTTGTAATTGCTGTAGAACAAAGTGAGCAACTCTGGAAAAGAATTTGCTGTTTTAGCAGAAAAATGTGCCATTTGGGTTGCTAGGCGGGGAGGTAAAAAGATAGACAGGTGGCTCACAAATCTGTGCTATGGTCACAAATCCGGAATGGATGGGGAGACCTTGGATGAAAACATTTGGAGTGCTAATGAATCTGATTCCTCTATTGAGAATGAATAAGGAATAGAGAAGGAAGGCACTATGTAGGTTCTGTGTTCAAATGGAAGCTGGAGACTGGGGGGAAAAGACCAGCTGTCTGGATAGATGGATTAACTGATTATAGCTCTAAGGAATTAAAAATGTACTGGACAAATACAAGAGGACAACCCTCAAAAATGGCTAGTGTGTCTTATCGAGGAAGGTGCTGACACTTGTGTTACTGGACGATACAGATGCTAAAAAGTTTATGGGACATACATCTGATACATACATCCAGTCAGTGCTATGCAAATACTGGGCAAATAACGTTACTATGGTTGCAGTTGTTGCAGAAGACTCTTCAAATCAGTGTACCAGTGATGCTGCTTGGCCATCTGTGACCACAGAACGGACAACTTAAAGACAAGTTTGCAATCTGCTTAAAGCAGAAGGAATGAAAACTAGTGTCATGGTGGGGCTTCCTGAGCTTTAAATGGCCCAGCCCTTAACCCCAGGATATGAAACACTCTCCTAGAGGGCTGTCTCAAGGGATGGAAAGCTTACTTTATACCCTTTGTGGAAGCTGAGACAGAGAGTACTGTGGATTTAATTAGCATATGCAGTTTGATAACCAAGAGGCCTTGGCAAGAGCAAACAGAGCTTTGAAGATTACAAGAAGATTGGACCAAGATTGGTGACAGGAAAGAAGATTGAACTAAGTAGAAATGTAAAGTTTGCCTGTGTGATGTTTAACCCGATGAATGTAGCAAAAATTACTAGCCTTCCTAAAAATGGTATATAAACATATGTAGTTCACAGTAAAATTCGGATTCTGATCATGAATCAGCAGTCCCCATTTCTTTCTCAATCTCTCAGTCATTGATACCCTTAATTTTATCAGAGCAAGGGAACCGGATTGAACAGGTGATGGAAAAATTAAGTCAGTTAGGGGATTTACCAGTATTGCAATCAGAAAAATCAGCCCAAGATCAGGGGAAAGCAGAATAGAAGGAGAATCAACAGGGGAATAATGATAGGGGGAGCTGAGTGAATGTATCCCCTTCTTTTGTTTACTCCTCAACCAAGTGCAGACAAAAAAGATACAGATGGACAACCAGTACAAGCCTTACGTTGTATGGCATAGAATTCCCAGAGCAAGAAAGGATTGAAGGTGGAGTACCCGGGGTTGGGGAAGACAGAAGATCAGAATTTCATCTGTCTGCACTGGTTTATCTGTGGACAGACACGAAGGAAGCTGTAGCTGAGGCAGAGGGACAAGTGACAAAGGAATAGGGAATATACCAAACCCTCATATTGGACTGCCACGTGTTGTGAGAGGTCTCTCATCGCTTTACCCAATGTATTACTTGGTGGTCAAATAGAAATAAACAAGGAGTCTGTGTTTTAGTTGATATGGGGGTGTAGGACACTATCATTCACGGCAACCGGGAAAGAATACAGGGAACTACTGCTCCCATGTGGGGATTAGGTGAGCAGCCTGTAGTGGGGAAGGTTACTAATTTGAAATTGTAAATTGGAGATTGGGGACCCTCATATATATCCTGCTGTGGTTGCTTCAGTTGGTCATTACTTTTTAGGAATGGATATTTTGCAGGGTGCTACATTAGAAATTAATGGTACATATTGGGCTTTTGGCACCACATAGTGGCTACATGCCAGAGTTACCACTGTGGGACTTGTACAACAAGAAGCAGAAATCCCCAGAACCACAGAAATTGTAAATATAAAGCACTATAAATTTCCACAAGGAGATGCAGAAATTCAAGCAACTGCTAATGATTTGCTACAAGCAGGTGTTTTTCATTACATACATTTTCCTTTTAATAGTTCTGTCTGGCCTGTAAAAAAGCCAGATGGCAGCTGGCAAATGACTGCATATTATAGGGCAGTGAAAAACATCCCCCATAAGTGCTGCTGGTCCTGAATGCTACACTAGTACACCAAATTCAGCTACATCCAGGAACTTGAGGTAGCTAACGTGTTTTTCCTCTTCCCTGTATCACTCAAGATCAGTTTGTATTTACTTGGGGAGGAAACAAATATAACTTTACATGTCTTCCCCTGGGCTATAAAAATACTCCTATTTTTTGTCACCAGGCAAAACACCGCATATCAGCACAAAATACTGCACCAGCTGAAATACAGATTGTGCAACACATTAATGATGTTCTCATACAGGGGCTGCATATGGAACAGGTGCAACAAGAACTGGATGCCATTATTGAATTACTGTGGCCCTAAAATCCAGGGTCCACTGGTTTCACACTTCCAGATCCCAAAAAGCTTAGAACATCCACCAGCTGCTTCTTTGTAACAAGCCCTACTGCTAAAAGCCAGGCCTGGCCTTTACCTGCCCCTTGCAGCCTACAAACTCTACCAGATGGACAGGTGATTCTCGCTTGTCCTCTCAGCTAGACAGAAGAGCAAACTGCTGCTAATTCTACAATCTGAGGAGAGCCTTCAACCTTTTGGATGTCTTGTCCCAAGCTCTTGTTTTCATATTCTGCCATGGAACTACTGAATTGTGCGTTTGCCTGGATGCGTCAGTGAAGACAGTAATTGCTTCTAAAGGTTCTTCACTGATCAGAGGTTTTTCTTTGTAGCATAATTTAGCTTTGATCATTTTGTGTGCCGGATAATGAATGGAGCAAACGCCTGGAAAATCGAGCAAGGTGTACAGCAAGTCCTCTGATTTTTGCATTGCCCACTCAAAATATGCTTTCTTCATGGGCAAATAGACAATTGCAAATTCACAACCTGCTATCGAAAGAAGCCTTGCTCTACCTTTGATGATGATCTGAGACATCATGTCTAAAGGTGTGAGAATTGTTTTGGATGACCTATAAGAAATGAAAACACATTCAATTATTACCAACGGATCTTTTTGAGAGGGATCCCATTGAAAGATGAGACCACAGAGTCTCAGCTCTTGTCCTAAAATTGCAAGAAAAAAAAGGTTTGTCTGGGATACAGCGATGTGCCTGCCTGTTCTGCAGGCCTCTGTAATTTTTAAAAAGGCTTTGCAAGCCTCAGGTGTGAGAGACCTAGGGGATCTAATGTCATTGTCCCCTCTCAACAAGTCAAAAAGTGGAGCAAGTTCATCAGCAGTAGTTCCTAACACAGGTCTAACCCAGTTAATTTCACCTAACAGCTGTTGCAGGTCCTGTAAAGTGCGAACCTCCATTCAGACTTGTATTTTCTGAGGCACAATAGATTGTTCTGTCAATTTCAAACCCAAATATTTCCAGGGAGCAGTCCCTTGCTGTCGGAGCCTTAGTTAGGGAAGAATCTTCATGGCTAGATGAGAAAAGACTCACACATCAATATGATGGAAGGTGTCCTATGGGGTCCTATAGGAGTTCCATAAGGTCCTCTAGGTGTTTTACAGGGGTCTTCTAGGGGTTACCTAGGTAGGTAAGGGCATCCATAGGGTCCTATAGGGGTTCCACAGGGCCCTATTAAGGTTACATAGGGTCCTATAGGGGTTTTATGGGGTCCTATAGGGGTTCCATAAAGTCCAATATGGGTTCCATAGGGTCCTATAGGGGTTCCATGGGGTCCTATAAGGGTTCCACAGGGTCTAATAGGGATTCCATCGGGTCCTCTAGGGTTTTTATGGGGTCCTTTAGGGCTTCCATAGGATCTTACAATGGTTCCTTAAGGTCCTATAGAGCTTCCATCGGGTCCTATAGGGGTTCCATAGGGTCCTATAGGGGTTTTAAGGGGTCATATAGGGGTTCCATAGGGTCCTCTAGGTGTTTTATGCGGTCCTACAGAGATTCCCTTGGTATCTAAGGGGTTCCATAGCCTCCTATTGGGGTTCCATAGAGTCCTATAGGGGTTTTATGGGATCCTATAGGGCTTCCATAAGTTCCTATAGGGGTTCCATAGGGACATATTGGGGTTCCATAGTGTCCTACAGGGGTTTTAAGGGGTTCTATAGGGGTTCCATAGGGTCCTATAGAAGTTTCGTAGGGTCCTATAGGGGTTTTTTGGGGTCCTATAGGGGTTCCATAGGGTCCTATAGGTGTTTTATGGGGTCCTGTAAGGATTCCCAAGGGTCCTATAGGAGTTTCATAGGATCCTATAGGGGTTTTATGGGGTCCTATACAAGTTCCATAAGGTCGTATAGGGTTTTTATGGGGTCCTATAGGCGTTCCATAGTGCCCTAAAGGATTTCCATAGGGTCCTATTGGAGCTCTTTGGGGTCCTATTGGGGTTTTATGGGGTCCTATAAGAGTTCCGTAGGTTCCTATAAGGGTTCCATAGGGTCCTCTACGAGTATTAGGGGGTCTTCTAGGGGTTCCCTATATATGTAAGGGGTCCGATAGGGTCCCATTGGGGTTCCATAGGGATCAATAGGGCGTTTATGGGATCCTATACAGCTTCCATAAGGTCCTATAGGGGTTCCATAGGGTCATTTAGGGGTTCCATAGCGTCCTATAGGGGTTCTGTAGGGTCCTTGAGGGATTCCACAGGGTCCTTTATGGGTTCTATATGATCCTATAGGGGTTCCGTAGAGTCCTATTGGGGTTCCATAGTGTCCTATTGGGGTTTTATGGGGTCCTATAGGGGTTTTGTAGGGTCCAATAAGGTTTCTGAAGGGTCCTATAGGGGGTTTATGGGGTCCTTTAGGGTTTCCATAGGGTTCTAATGGGGTTTCATAGAGTCCTATTGGGGTTTTATGGGGTCAAATAGGGGTTCCATAGGGTCCTCTAGGGGTTTTATGGGGTCCTACAGGGATTCCATAGGGTCCTATAGGGGTTCCATAGGGTTCTATAAGTGTTCCATAGGGTCTTATCGGGGCTTTATGGTGTCCTATAGGAGTTCCATAGGGTCCTATTGGGGTTTTATGGGATCCTATAGGGGTTCCACAGGGCCCTATTTGGGTTCCATAGGGTCCTATAGGGGTTTTATGGGGTCTTATCAGGGTTCCATACGGTCGAATAGGGGTCCTACAGGATTTTATAAGGGTTCCACGGGGTCCTTAAGGGGTTCCATAGGGTCCTATAGGGACTCCATAGGATCCTATTGGGGTTTTATGGGGTCCTAAAGGGGTTCCTCAGGGCCCTATTGGGGTTCCATAGGGTCCTATAGGAATTTTATGGGATCCTAGAAGGGTTCCATACGGTCCTATTGGGGTTCCATAGGGATCTATTGGGGTTTAATGGGGTCCTATAGGGGTTCCATAGGGTCCTCTAGGTGTTTTATGGGGTCTTCGAGGGGTTACCTCGGTAGGAAAGGGCATCCATAGGGTCCTATAGGGGTTCTATAGGGTCATATCGGGGGTCCATAGGGTCCTATGAAGGTTTTATGGGGTCTTCTAGGGGTTACCTAGGTAGGTAAGGGCATCCATAGGGTCCTATCGGGGTTCCATAGGGTCCTATAGAAAGTCCATCGGGTCCTATAGGGTTTTTATGGGGTCCTTTAGGGTTTACTTAGGATCCTATAGGGGTTCCATCGGGTCCTATAGGGTTTCGTTAAGGTCCTATGGAGGTTCCAGAGAGTCCTATTGGGGTTTTATGGGGTCCTATAGGGGTTCCATAGGGTCCTAGAGGGGTTCCCTGGGGTCCTATATGGATTCCATAGATTTTAATAAGGTTTCCATAGGGTCCTATAGGGATTTTATGGGGTCCTATAGGGTTTCCATAGAGTTCTATAGGGGTTCCGTAGAGACCTACTGGGGTTTTATGAGGTCCCAGAGGGGTTCCATAGCGTCCTATAGGAGTTTTATGGGGTTCTATAGGGGTTTTATAGGGTCCAATAGAAGTTTTATGGGTTCCTACAGGGGTTCCATATGGTCCTAGAGGGGTTCCCTAGGGACCTATAAGGGTTCCATAAGGTCCTATAGGGGTTTTATGGGGTCCTATAGGTGTTCCATAGGGTCCTAAAGGGGTTCCATAGGGCCCTATAGGGATTTTATGGGGTCCTATAGGGGTTCCACAGGGCCCTATAGGGGTTCCATAGGGTCCTATAGGGGTTCTATAGGGTCCTATAGGGGTTCCATGGAATCCTTAAGGGGTTCCATAGGGTCCTATAGGGGTTTTATGGGGTCCTGGAGTGGATCCATAGGGTCCTATAGGGGTTTTATGGAGTCCTCTAGGGGTTCCATAGGATCCTATAGGGGTTCTATAGGGTCCTATAGGGGTTCCATGGAATCCTTAAGGGGTTCCATAGGGTCCTATAGGGGTTTTATGAGGTCCTCTAGGGGTTCCATAGGGTCCTATAGGGGTTCACCAGGGTGCCAAAGCGGTTTTATAGGGTCCTATAGGGGTTCCACAGGGTCCTATAGGGGTTCCATAGGGTTCTATAGGGGTTCCATAGGGTCCTACAGGGGTTTTATGGGGTCCTACAGGGGTTCCACAGGGCCCTATTGGGGTCCCATCGGGTGATATAGGGGTTTCATGGGGTCTTATAAGGGTTCCATAGGGTCTAATAGGGGTTCTATAGGGGTTCCATGGGGTCCTTAAAGGTTTCCATAGGGTCCAATAGGGATTCCATAGGGTCCTAAAGGGGTTTTATGGGGGTTTATATTAATTTTATGGGGTCCTATAAGGCTTCCATAGGGTCCTATCAAGGTTTTATGGGGTCATATAGGGGTTCTCGAGGTTCCTATAGAGGTTCCATGGGCTCCTATTGGGGTTTAATTGGGTCTTCTAGGGGTTCCATAGGGTCCTATAAAGATTCCTTAGGGTCCTATAGGGGTTCCATAGAGTTCTGTGGGGGTTCCATAGGATCCTATAGGGATTCCATAGGGTGCTTTTGTGGGGTTCCATATAATCCTATATGGGTTTTATTGGGTCCAATAGGGCTTCCATAGGATACTATAGGGATTCCATAGGATCCTATACGAATTCCATAGCATCCAATGGGGGTTCCATAGGGTTCTATTGGGCTTTTATGAGGACCTATATGCGTTCCATATGGTCCTATAGGGGTTCCATATGGTCCTATACAGGTTCTATAGGGTCCTATAGGGGTTTCATAGGGTCCTACAGGGATTCCATAGGGCCCTAAAGGTTCTATAGAGGTCCCAGAGTCCTATTGGGGTTTTATGGGGTCCTGTAGGGGTTCCATAGGGTCCTATAGGGATTACATAGGGTCCTATAGGGATTCTTTAGGGTCCTACAGACGTTCCATAGGGGCCTATAAGGGTTCCGTAGGGTATTATAGGGGTTCTAGAGGGTCCTATACTGTTTCCATAGGGTCCTATAGGGGTTCCATAGGGTCCTATAGGGCTTCCATAAAGTCCTATAGGGGTTTTATGGGATCCTATAGGGGTTTAATAGGCTCTTTTAAGGGATTTATAGGGTCCTATAGGGGTTTGATTTGGTTCTATAGAGGTTCTGTAGGGTCCTATAGGGGTTCCATAGGGTCCAGTAGGGGTTCCATACAATCCTATAGCGGTTCCATAGGATCCTAAAGGGGTTCTATAGGGTCCTATAGGGGATTTATGGGGTCCCATAGGGGATTTATGGGGTCCAGTAAGAATTTTATGAGGTTCCATAGGGTCCTTTACAGGTTCTATAGGGTCCTATAGGGGTTCTGTATGGTGCTATAGGGGTTTGATGGGATCCTATAGGATCCTATAGGGGTTCCATAGAATTCTATAGGGGTTCTATAGGGTCCTCTAGGGCTTCCATCGGGTCCTATAGGGGTTCCATAGGGTCCTATAGTGGTTCCATAGAATCTTACAGAGGTTCTATAGGGTCCTATACTGGGTTCTGTAGGGTCCTATAGGGGATTTATAGGGTCGTATAGGGGTTTGATGGGGTTCCATAGGGTCCTATAGGGGTTCAATAGGGACCTATAGTGGTTCCATAGGGTCCTATAGGGCTTTGATGGGGTTCTATAGGGGTTCCTTAGGGTCCTCAAGGGTTCCATAGGGTCCTCTAGGGGTTCTATAGGATCCTATAGGGCTTCCATAGTGTCCTATAAGAGATTTATGGGGTCCTATATGGGTTTTATGGGGTTCCATAGGGTCCTATAGGGGTCTCTAGGGTCCATTAGGGGTTCCTTAGAGTCCTATAGGGTTTCTGTAGGGTCCTATAGGATCCCATATAGGTTCCTTAGGGTCCTATAGGGGTTTTATGGGGTCTTATAGGGCTTCCATAGGGTCCCATAGGGGTTTGGTGGGGTTCTATAGGTGTTCCATAGGGTCCTATAGGGGTTTGATGGGGTTCTATAGAGGTTCCATAGGGTCCTATTGGGGTTCTATGAGGTTCTATAGGGTCCTAATCGGGTTCTATGGGGTCCTGTAGGGGTTTCATAGGGTGCTTTAGGGGTTTTATGTAGTCCTACCACGTCCTATGGGGGTTCTATATGGTCCTATAGGGGTTCTGAAGGGTACCTTAGGGTCCTAGAGGGGTTCCATAGGGTCCTATAGAGGTTCTCTAGGGTCCTATAGAGGTTGCATAGGGTCGTCTAGGGGTTCCATAGGATCCTATAGGGGTTTAATGGGGTCCTATAGGGGTTTTATGGGGTTCCATAGGGTCCTATAGGGTAATATTGGGGTTTTATGGGGTCCTATAGGGGTTCTCTCAGGTCCTATAGGGTTCTATAGGGATTACATAGGGTCCTATAGAGGTTCCATAGGGTGGTATAGCGGTTCTATAGGGTCATATAGGTGTTCCTTAAGGTCGTATTGGGGTTTTATGGGGTCCTATAGGGGTTCCATAGGGTTCCTATAGGGGTTTCATAGGGTCCTATAGGGGTTTTAAGGGGTTCCATAGGGTCCTATAAGGGTTTCTTAGGGTCCTATAGGGGTTTTATGGGGTCCTATATGGTCCTTTCAGGGGTTTCTAACTATATTTTCAATTCTGCCCCCCCCCCAGAATTTCCATCCCCAGGTTGGTTTTTTCAAGGACCACTACAAGGAGATGCTGGAGGGCACCAAGATCCCCTGGGACCCCCCCCCCGGGAAGCCCCAGGACTGAGCGGGAGGAGGCCAAAAGTTTTGGGCACCCCACCCCCCGAAATCATTAAATCCACATGGAAGCTTCCCCGTGTCTATGTGGAGTTTTTGGGAATTATTTTGGAATTTTGGGGAGGGGACGGTTGAGAATTTGGGAGGAAGAAATGCTAGAAAATAAAAAAATCAATTAAAAAAGGATTTGGGGAAAAAAATTGGGGAATTTCACCCCAAAACAGGTGAAGGTTGTTTTAGGGTACTTTGAAGGGATTTTTAAAAGTTTTTCTGGGATTTATTTAAAATTTTTTTTTTAGTTTTGGGGTTTTTTTAGGGGGTTTTTGGGGGTTTAGCCCAGCGCTGACCCTGCCCCTCTGTTCACAGACACCGCCCGCTCGATCCGAGCAGCGGTGGCGACGCCTCAGTGTGACAAACACGGTTCACTGTTCTGGGGGAATTACACGGTTTAATAAAAAAAGGCGACAGGAGACACGCATAGAGCAAAGGGTTAAACGGCCGGGTGCTTGGCGTGCTGACACCCCTTTAAACACGTTTTACAGTCCATCCGGTTTGTGACATACTCAGAGACCTTCCTGTGCAGTCACAGGTTCTGGGAACTGTTCAGCACGGCCACTCCTCGGGTCCGCCTTTTTAGAGCATGCGTGGTTTTTGGCTTGTGGTTTTATTCTTCTCCTTATCCCTTTTAATTTGGGTGCTGGTCCCAGCCGGTGCGTGCTGATAATTGTCCTGTCAGCTGCAGGGGTCCTCATCACGGGCTGTTATCTTTGACTAACAGGGCAGTTTAAGCATACTAGCTCTAAAAAAACACCCAAGAAATACCTCCCAAAAACCCCCCAAAATCCCCAAAAAACCAAAAAAACCCAAAACACCCCAAAAGCCACCCAAAATATCCCAAATAAATTACCAAAAAATACCAAAAAACCTCCCCCCAAAAAAACCAAAAGCACCCCAAAAAACATCCCAAAAACACCCCAAAAAATTACCAACCCCACCCCCCCCATAACCTGGCGGACAAAAATGAGAAAAAAACCCCCAAAACATCCCAAAAATAACCCCAAAAAATCCCCAAAAATTTCCCAAAAAATCCCCCCAAAATTACCAAAGAAAATCCCTAAAAAATTCCCCAAAAAACCCTCAAAAATCACCTGGACCTGGGGGCCAAGCGGGAGGAAAAAACCCAAAAAACACCCCAAAACACCAGCCAAAGCTACTCCAAAAATATGCCCAAAAATATCTCCCAAAATTACCAAAAATTACCCCAAAAAATTACTAAAAAAAAATCCCACAAAATCCTCAAAAATTACCAAAATATCCCCCAAAAAATATTCCCCAAAATTTACCAAAAAATCCCAATAAATCCCAAAAAATCAGCTGGACCTGGCAGCCAAAGGTGAGAATAAACCCCAAAAGACCAGCCCAAAACACCCAAAAAATATCCCCAAAAATTATCAAAACCCCCCAAAAAATTCCCAAAAGAATCTCCAAAAAATCCCAAAACCACCCCAAAACATAGCCGCAAAAAATTATCAAAAAATCCCAAAAAAACCCCCTAAAAATACTCCAAAACACCTCAAATTCCCCTCCAAAAATCACCTGAACATGGCGGCCAAAGGGGAGAAAAAACCCTAAAAACACCCCAAAAATATCCCCAAAAATTACCAAAAATATCCCCTCAAAAAAACCTCCAAAACTACCTGGAGCTGGCAGCTTAATGTAAGAAAAAGAAAACCCCAAAAAACTACTCAAAGAACCAGCCAAAAACAATCCAAAAATATCCCCTTCAACCTACCAAAAACCCCCCAAAAATTCCCAAAATCCCCAAAAATTTCCCCAAAAAATTTCTCAAATATCCCAAAAAATTTCCCCCCTTAAATTCCCATAAACCCCCAAAAAATCCCAAAAAATCTCCCCAAAAATTACCAAAACCCCCTCAAAAATTACCAAAAACATCCTCCAAAATTACCAAAAATATCCCCCAAAACCCCCCCAAAATCACCTGGAGCTGCTGGCCAAATTTGACAAAAAACTCCAATAAACATCCCAAAAAAACAGCCAGAAACACCCCAAAACCATCCCCCAAATTATTAAAAGTGGCTAAAAATGACACTTCTTTCACAGCACTGGTAAAAATGACACAATACCAAAAAAACCTGCACCTGCTCCATTTTCAGTCTGAAGCAACAGTATATCCCTGGCTTCTAGTGCAGCAGAGAAGGGAAATGTTTGGATAATCATGTCTTCATTTCAAGTAAGCAACTTACAGAGGCTTGCCAAAGTAAGCACCTTACAAGGCTTGTCAAAGTAAGCACATATACACCAGGGTTCATTCCCTCCTCTAGCTGATGGAACTTAAACCCAGATGTTGTGGGATTTAAGGAGCCAAGCCCAGCTTTGCCACTTGCTGTTCCACTCCCTCCCATGTTTGCAGATTATATTACATCCCAAAACAGCAGCAGCCCTGGCAGTACTGTCAGACATCAACCTGACTAGTCAGCCTCACACTCCTCCATCCAAGGGCAGAAAAACCACAAACCGGTAAAAAATGGGTATTTTACACCAAACAGAACCCATTTCAGAGGTCAAATACTCCACACTGCGTTCCTGAGCATTCCCAAGGCTTTTTGACAGGGTAGTAAAACAGCACACATAAAGGACCACTTCCCTTGTAACAACATCCTCAGTAAAACTTCCCAGATAAAAGTCCAGGTGTCTGTAGCATCCTCGGTAACACGTTCCACATACAGTATCAGGTCCCTTGGTACAAGGGCCACAGCAGAACCTTCTGCATAAAGGGCCATTTCCCTGGAACAACATCCTCAGTAAAACATCCCAGATGAAGGACCAGGTCCTGTGTGACACCAACCTCTGTGCAGCAGTAAGCACAGCCTTTTATCTGGAACTCACAGAATCAACGCCCACAGCAGCCCCGGGAAGAAAAACACAGGATTTTGTGGAACCAAGGAATGGAGGAGGTGTCCTGTCCCAGTTCTGCCTCCTCTGCCAGCAGCAGGGGAGATGCAGCTCTCAGCCATGAGATCACTTCAGTTCAACCTCCCAAAATCACCTGGCAACACTTACTATGAATCCCAAAGTTCCAGTGCATCATCTGTGTGTTACCTCAGGAAGTTGAGTTGGTCTTTGTGGGAAAAAAACCTGCTTTGGGTCCAAGAACTGACTCTAATCCCTGTTACCTGAACTGTCCAAGCTGCAGGATCAATGTTCAAAATAAACATTGGATCCTTAAGGGCAGAGTCTGTCACCCTCTGTAAAACCCAAGGGAAGAACAAGGCTCAAAAGGCAGCCCCTGACGCCTCCAGCCCCTGCTGCTGGAAACACTGCCCAGGATTTTGTACAGACAGGATGGAGTCTTTGCGCAGCCCTGTCCTTGAGACCGAGGGTGGCAAACCTGAGAGACTGACGGAAATAAAACAAATGATTGATTTAAATGGACACTGGTGAGCCCCTCCCCAGAACTGTACCCTGCCCAGCTCAGGAGCTGGAACTGCTGTTGCAGGGCACAGCGTCTGAAGGAACACTGCAGCCGTGACATTAAAGCCAGCAAAAACAATGACTAAAGAGAAAAAGATCCTTACCTGGTCCAATGTCCGAATCTCTGGCTCATCCTCACGGGGGGATCCTGCTCCAGGAAGGAATCTCCACACAGCCCGTGAGACCTAGGCTAGGACGCTGCCCTACCAGCAGAAAACAAGGGTTAGTGAAGCTTTTGGGACATGCTCTGTCCTCAGAGTGGTTTGACAAAACACCCATCAACAATAAGGACAGCTTGTACCTAGGCTTGCAATAGACTTTAGTACATTATTTCTTCAAAGTCTGTGCTCTAAAATATTTTGATATTAAAAGTGTTTCAACCAGATTTACCATGAGCTCTGCACCCTGCCATGCTCCAAGCCCAAAGGAATAACTGGATATCCTCACACTCATCCAGCCTGAGGCAGCTCTCATGTAGGAAGAGTAGTTACAAAAGTATCCCAATTAAAATTTCATTTAATTCTAAATATCTTCACTGAAATTATTTTTATTGTTGTTTACAGTACAATGTGTGCTTTATTAAAAGCCAGGGGGGTTTTGTTTGGTTTTTTATTTTTTTCCCCCCGGCGGGGTTTTTTTTCCTCGGTCCCAGCCGGTCTGCGAGGCGACGTTCATTGCCAAAGTTAGGGCGCAGACCGTCCAGGGACCGGGGTTTTCGTCAGGCAGGACGATTTCCCTGAGGCTCCCGGGACCCACGAGAGCCACATTGTGGTCATGCAGGTAACCCTAAAGAGTCGTGTGTGGCAGACAAGTGTTATGTTTTCTGCAGGCCAATTGTCTTTTGGATTTCCTGTATAAGTAAAACAAACTGTGGTCAACGGTTCTGGAATAGGAGGATGGATATATTGTGTTAATATGTATTTGGCTTGCGGTCAATGGTATTGTTGTGTATTTGCTGCTGCGTTTCCATGTATTGCTCTCTAAGTTTGCATTTAACAGTTTGTATATGGATGGTATTTGTAATTCCGTTTGTATCTGTACTTGCCTTTGTATACATTGTTTGGCTGTGTTTTGATGAAGGCTAAATAAAAAAAATTCATTCAATTTCAAGTTGAATCTAATAAAGATACACCACTCCTTCTCCCCCCATCCCCCCCCCCCCCGGCTCCTGTCTTTATTTGGTATGATTTATTAATTTTCTTCACTGTCTTTCTTGCTTTACTTCTCACTTTACATTTCAGTCTATTTCTGGCTTTGCTTTTCTATTTTGAACTCTCTGTCTCTCTGGTTCTCTAAGTCTATCACTATATCCTTATTTCCCTCTACCACGCTTTCCCTATAAATCTGTTTCTTTTTCTCCGTTTCCTTAACAGCATCTTACTATTTTCCTTTGACCCCTAAGTCTTTTGCTTTCTCTCTCTTACCCTGTTTCTAACTCTTTCTCTCTCTGACTGTGTTTCTTTTTCTCTCTCTCTATTTCCCTCTCTTTCATTCTCTCTCTGTTCCTCTAACTCTATTCTTTCTCTCCGTCTGTTTCTCTAACTCTATTTCCCTCTATTTCTTTCTCTCCCCCTCTGTTTCTCTAACTCTCTTTCTCTCTCCCTCTGTTTCCCTATAACTCTACTTCCCTCTCACTGTATTGCTCCCTATTTCTTGTTCTATCTCTTTCTTTCTCTGTCTCTCTCTATTTCCCTTTCTCTCTCTCTCTCTCGCTCTCTTTTTCCCTTTCTAACTTTCTTTTCCTTTCTAGCTTTAAAAAAGCAGCAGTAGAAACTTTCAGGCTCCCTGCGAGTAAATTTAAAAAAATTAAAAAACCTTTTAAACAAAATTTACTCCCCGAGAGCCAGAAATTTTCTACTGCTGCACCAGACATTTTTTTTCTTCTTTTTATATATAGTATATAGGGACCTTAATTAGGAACCCCACCCCACCAAGGAAGGAGGCCCCGCCCCAGGAAAAGAGGCCCTGCCCCAAGGGTCATAGGCCCCACCCCCAGGGGTGGAAGCCCTGCCCCCAGTGGATGAAGCCCCGCCCCCAGAAGAGGCTCTGCTCCTGGGGTGTGGCCCCCCCAGGGGGTGTGGCCTCCCTTCCTGGGGCGGGGCCTATTTTCTGGTGGGCAGAACTTCTGTTCCTGGGGGCGTGGCCTCTGCCTCGGTGGGCGGCTTTTTTTTTTTTTTACGAGGGGGCGTGGCCTACTCCCGGGTGGGCACGGCTTTTCCCCAGGGAAGCGCGCCCCTCTCCCCGGTGGGCGAAGCTTCTCCTCCGGTGTGTGCAATTAGGGTGATGAGAGAACAGGGCAGCCCCAGCTGTGAGCACTTACAGTGAGCAGCCCCAGGTATTCGCAGTGACCATGACGAGGGGGCAGGTCCTGCTGGGGGCTCTTTTAGCGAGAGGGTTTCACTGCTCTCTTCGGTATGGAGCTGTGGGGGGAGAGGAGTTTATGGGGCGCTTCCAAGGGTTCTTCATGGAACGGAGGTGGGAGCACCTCACAGGATCTGGGGGAGCGCTGGCATGTGAAGCACGGCTACAGGGAGGTGCTGAGGGACAAACTTCTGTGCGAGGAAGCAACTGCTGAACAGGTGAGCCCGTGTGGCTTTGTAGTGGGAACTTGTCTCTTTTCCCTTGTCAATTTTATCTTGTCCATCCCTCCCTGGTGCCCCCAGAAAACAATGGGAGCTATGAGGTCACAAGAAATTTAAATTGAGGAGAGCGACTCCTCTTCCGTTATTGCGTGTGTTTAAACTGCGGGAACTAGCCCTCACCCTGTGGTTTTAAGGGGACGGACAGAGGCGTGCGGGTGCGAACAGTGCCGAGCCGAGCTGTGCCGGAGCGGCGGCACGGAGCCGAGCCCGTCTCGGCCGCTCTGTTCTCTCCGGAGGGGACTCGGAGGCCAGCGGGGCCGCCTGGGCCCGGTGCCGGCCCCGCTGGGCGGGCAGCGGCAGGCGCGGTTCTCCCGCCGGAGGAGCCGCCTGAGGAGCGGTTTTCGCCCTGGGGGCCGCCCCGCGCCGGCTCCCGCCCCGCGCCGGCTCCCGCCCCGCGCCGGCTCCCCGCCCCGCGCCGGCGGCCGCGCCCCCCGCCCGGCGCCGCGAGCGCGGGGCCGTGCCAGGCGCCGAGTGCCGCCGCTGCAGCGGCCACCCCGCACCGCGGAGCGGCGCCGGCCCCGGAGCGAGTCCCGGCATGCGGCGTTGGGGATGCTTGTGGCTCGTCAGTTTCAGATTGTGCGTGTAAAAGCCACGGAAGGGAAGAAAGGGGAAAAGGAGGCAGGACAGGTAGCTCGTTTTGTTTCTGTGGACTCCTGTCTTGGGACAGCTGCAGAAAACTTCGGTTTCAAATAATGCTGCCCCAATACAGTGAACTGGAATCTTTTTTGTGCACTTTTGGATCCTTCTGATCCTTTACCTGCAAGCTGTGGGCTCAGAAACACTTGCCCCTTCTGGATGGGTTTTTACACATACAAATTCATTTTCTTAGAGAAGCCATCAGGTGTAATGAAAACTTATGGAAAGTGGGTGGGTGGCACACCAGCTGCTAGTAGGTCTTGGGCTTTTCTTCTTTTCTTTAACCTGTTCTTTAGAGGGGTCTTCAACTGGAAAATGGAATGGGGTGGGAGTCGCTTTCCATTTTCTGAAGTATTGCTGTGGATTTTGGTATGTCAAGTGACACCACCAAAATAGGATTGGAAGAACTGAGCTTCAGGACTCTGCACTTAATTCTTTTAATGTGTTTGTGCGGGTGCAGGGAATGCCAAGTGCCAAAGCAATTCTGTGTCCATAACATTAAGCACAGCATCTTTATGTCAAGTGCTCGATGTGGGGTTTTTATGTCAGTTTTTATGGTCTAAAGGCTTTTCTTGTGCCCCAAAAGCTGCAAGGAACCTGCCAGAAACAGGCCTTCATTGCGTAGCTGGGATTTTCATTTGCTCTTGGAGTTCTTCTCTCCAATCATTTTTGGAGTTCTTGTGCCAGACCGGGGCTCTGACCCCCGAGCCAGGCAAGGTCTGTTGCCTTGCTAAATTGGAATGAAATTAGCCAAGTCCGTCAGGAAAGCAAAACCATCCCAAGATTCGTTTGGCCAAAGACGGACCGTGAAGATGTCCGTACTAGCAGTGGGTATGAGCGCTGATACTATTGGGTTGTGCGTCCTTCCCTGCTTTCACCCGGGCTGGAAGGATGGGCATGGCCGGCCTGTATTTATCATCTGAAAATGATGTTACTAAATTTGTCCATAAGTTCTGATTATTATTATTACTCATTTTCTGACAGAAAACATTTTCATTTTGCCTTTCCCACGTTGTTTTCAGGTGCTGCCCCAGATGGACATCTGTAGTCTCAGACACCGATTCCTTAGGAGGAAGGAGAGCCTTTGTCTTACCTGCACAGCTCAGGTGGATGTGACAGAATTGGTGTGGCCTGACAAGGCACGACTAGCTGTCTGCATTCTGGAGCGCCTCCAAACCATTCTCCGTCAGGTCTTGGAGGGGATTCTCTTTGGAATTTCTTGCAACGCAGCACCCCGGGTATCCCTTTGCGCGAAGTCCAGTGGTAAAGGATTGAATAACTGACAAGCAAGGTCTGGGATGAAAATGGTTCTGTTAAAATTAAGCAAAGAACGCAATAAGAAAAATGAGCATCCTTTAAAGTCTGAAATAGTTTGGAATAAAAAAGCTGGGAAAAGGCACTTTTGTATTTGAATCGGTGTCATCCGGATAAAACGTATAGTGAGCAATCGGAGCAGAAATGCAAAAGCCAGGATCCTTTGACTTCTGCAGGGAACTTCATTTTCTTTTCCTCCTCTCTTTCAGGTCAGGAAAAATCATTATACTGCTCCCATCTTTGCCAAAAGCTGTGGTGCTTGAGCAGCCAAAGCCAAGAGGCTTCAGCACCAGGGGTCTGCACCACAGGGTTCCTGGTCCTGCCCATGCTGTGGGCTAAGTCAGAGGGATGCTGGGTTCCTCTTTTCCTCCCTGCTGGGAGTAGCTTCCTAGGGAATCTGGGATCTGGGTGAAATGCCAGCTCTCCTGGTGTTCAGGGATGCATGGTCTGAGGGACTACGTTTACCTGGGGCTTTCCAGCAAGAGGAAATGGGGTGCCAGAGCCGTGTCCCATCAGGCTGCATTTCCCTCTGAGGACAGAGAGCCTGGGCCGAGATCGTCACGAGCGCTCGGAAGAGCATTCCAGGGAACAGGGAGCTCGGAATTTCAGGTGCCGCTGGAACCATTGCCTTAGGTCTGCTCTGCCTCTGACCAGTGGGATTTGTGCTGGAGAGAGAGGTGCTGTCAGGAACAAAAGGTGGAGTAAATCCCCTCTGAGGATGTGCAGCAAAGGATTGAATAGCATGGAAGGAGAGTATTTATAAACTCTATAGCTATTTCTCCCAAAATTAAGATGGAGCAGCGATGGGGGTGGTTGGGTTTGGTCTGGGCCTGTTATTCTTTGTGCAATTTTTAATTGTTGTACAATTTACTGTCCAGTATCTTTCTAACAAAAGCTGTCAGAATTTTAGGGTAAGGATTAGAACACGGGTCCATTCACTGCAAAAATTTGGCAAGGCTGGAGGACTGGGGTGATGACTGCCCCCAGGAACGGTTACTTATTAACACTGCGTCAGATTTCCCTCAGTGACTCTATGGCTGTGAGTTCACGTTATTCTCACTAGATAACTGGAAATTATTTCAGTAGCATTAGAAATTTTAGAAAAATCCAGCTAAAAATATCACCCCTGCTCCCCTTAAGTTAACCCAGTTTTGCCCAGTTAGGAACTGCACCGCGGTGAGGCAGGGGAAATGGCATCAGGGAACAGCTGTAAATTCAAAGGCAGAAAGAGAAGACGTATCAGCAAAGGGAAGGAAAGGGGAAAGGTTTCACAAAGCATTTCTGCGGTCTAATTAATAATAATTTCTGATTCCCCAGTGAGAACACCAACTCACAGTCATTCAGGCCCGACAGTCCCCTGCACGCTGTGAGAGCTCAGCACACATCCGCAGAGCCAAGGCCAGCATCTGAAAGAAGAAAAAACAGAAGAAAAAGGTGACTTCTTTTACTTTAAAGTTCTTTCAGGTTCTTAAAGCCCTAGCAACATCTGCTTTCAGTTTTGGTCGGGTGAATCACGGGCAGCGGGCACAGGTCGGGCCATTCATTTAGCTGAAAACCCAGGGTAATTTAGAGGGGACTCGAGAATTGTTTGCGTAGGAAAATGCGAGGGGACGTCAAGGGGAGCAAATTGGCATTTTCAAGGGGATTGCTGAGGTAATCAAAGGCAGCCCAGCAGAGGATTTCCACAGGAAATCCGAGGCCCCTGGGCAGCGCAAAATATCTCCTTTAAAGCGATATCAGGAATCTGGGAGGGTGAGGTGTTTTTCACAGGGAAAAGGGACAATGTTCTCATCCACGGCCCTGGGGCTGGCACCGGGCTTCCGCCCGCTAAACTGCTGAACGGATTGGGATTTCTCCCAGCCGCAAACTTCAACCAGTTAGAGCCCTGGCTGCCTTTGGTTTGACAAATGCCTTCTGCAAACTGGTATAAGATAACTGGGGTTTGAGGTCTTTTCAGAGGGAAAAGGGCCACCATTCTTTTCCACGGGCCTCTGCCCGAGACCGGATTTCCACACGCTAAAATTCGGAACGAACCAGGATTTCTCCAAGACGGAAGGTGACACCATTTAGAACCCTGGCTGTTCATCGTTTCCCCATGCCTCCTCCAAACTGATATTAGGAAACTGGAGCATGAGTTTCGTTTCAAAAGGAAAAGGGCCACACATTGTATTTAGGGGTCCGTGGCCGGGAGATGGATTCTGCCTGCTATGATTCAGAAGGGATCAGGATATCTCCCAGATCCAAGCTGCCACCACTTGCATCCTTGGCTGCATTTGGAGTGACAAACACTTCCTCCAAACTGGTATCAGGAATCTGGCAAGGTGAGTTTTGTTGTAGAGGGAAAAAGGCCAACGTTCCTGTCCACGGCCCTGTGCCTGGACCGAGCTTCCGCCTGCTAAAATTCCAAACGAATTGGGATGTCTGCCAGATCCCAGCCACCACTGCTTAGACCTTGACTGAGTGCGGAGTGCCCAACGACTCCTCCATACCGATATCAGGAAAATGGGAGAGTGAGTTTTGCTTCACAGGGAAAAGAGCCACAGTTTGTGTTTAAGGTTCTGTGGCTGGGATCCGGCTTCTGCCTCCTAAACTTTGGAACGGATCACAATATCTCTCAGATCCAAGCTGCCGACATTTAGAGCCCTGGCTGCTCTTGGAGTGCCATAAGGATCCTCTAAACCGACATTACGAAACTCGAGGTGAAATGTTTGATTCATGAGGAAATACGGCACCATTAATGTCCAGACCCCCGTGTCTGAGACTGGGCTTCCGCCTGCTAAAATTCCGAACCGTCAGGATTTCTCCCAGACGGAATCTGCCACCACGTAGAAACATGCATGTTCTTCGGGTGCCAAACACCTGCTCTAAATTGATATGAAAATAGGGTGAGATTTTTATTACTCAGGGAACAGAGACAATATTCTTCTCCCATTCCCAGTGAATGAAATGGGGCTTCTGCCTGCTAAATTCCAAACAGTTCAGGATGTCACAGACACAATCTGGCAACATTTAGAACCCTGGCTGTTCTTTGAATTCCAAACACCTGTTCTAAACTGACATTGCAAAAGTGGTGAAGTGAGCTTTATTTCACAGAGAAATAGGCCCCTCTTTTGTGTCCCGGGCCCTGTGCTTGTGACTGAGCTCTGTCTGCTAAAAGTATGAACAAATCCGGATTTTGCCAAAACACCAGCTGCCACCACTTAGAACACTTGCTACCTTGAGAGTAACAACGGCCTCCTCCAAACTAATATAAGGAAACGCGGAGGGTATTTTTTCGAACTGAAAAGGGCCAATGTTCTTGTCCACAGCCCTGTGCCTGAGACCGGGCTTCTGCATGCTAAAATTTCCGAGTGGATCAGTTTTTCCCAGAGGCAATCGGACACCATTTAGAACCCCGGTTGTTCTTTGAGTGCCAAAAGCCTACTGTAAATCGACATTAGAAAAGTGCTGAGGTGAGCAGTATTTCAACGAGAAATAGGCCATAATTTGTGTCCAGGGCCCTGGGCCGGAGACCGGGCTTCCGCCTGCTAAATTTCCTAATGGATCAGCATTTCTCCCGGAAACAAACTGGCACCACTTAGAACCGTGGCTGTTCATTCAGTGCCAAAAGCCTCCTCTAAATAGGCATTAAAATAGTGGTGAAGCGAGCTTTGTTTCACAAAGAAATAGGTCCCTGTTTGTGTCCAGGCCCCTGTGCCTGAGACTGGGCTTCTGCCTGCAAAAAATTCCAAACTGTTTGGGAAGTCTCGCAGATACAGATTGGTACCATTAGAACCTCGGCCGTTCTTTGAATGAAATCACCCAGTCTAAACTGACCTTATGAATGTGGGGAGGGGATTTTTGTTTCACAGGTTAAAGGGCCACTATTCATGTCCAGTGTCCGGGGCCGAGAATTAAGTCCGCCTGCTACAATGAGAAACGGATCAATATTTCTCCCAGATGCAACCTGCTATCACTTAGAACTATGTCTGCCTGCAATGTGACAAAGCCTTCTCCAAACTGCTATCGGGAAACTGGGAGGGTGAGTATTTTTTCAAAGAGAAAGAGGTTCCCGTTTGTGACAAGGGCCCCGTGCCTGAGACTGGGCTTTGTCTGCTAAAAGTATGAACAAATCTGGATTTTGCCCAAACCCCAGCTGCCACCACGTAGAACGCTTACTACCTTCAGAGTAACAAAGGCCTCGTCCAACCTGGTATCAGCCTGGCAACAGGAAACTGGGAGGGTGAGTATTTTTTAAAAGGGAAAAGGCCAATGTTCATGTCTGTGACTCTGTGCCTGAGACCGGTCTTCCGCCTGCTAAATTTCTGATCGGATCAGGATTTCTCCCAGACACAAACTGACACCACTTAGAACCCTGGCTGTTTTTTGAGTGCCAAAAGCCTCCTGTGAATAGACATTACAAAAGTGGTGAAGATAGCTGTATTTCAGAGAGAAATAGGCTCGTTTCTGTCCATTGGCCAGTGAATGAAACGGGACTTCTGCCTGCTAGAATTCCAAACAGTTCAAGATGTCTCACAATCACAATCTGGCAACACTTAGAACCCTGGCTGTTCTTCGAATTCGAAACACCTGTTCTAAACTGACATTCCAAAAGTGGTGAAGTGAACTTTATTTCACAGAGAAATAGGCCCCTATTTTGTGTCCAGGGCCTTGTGCCTGAGACTGAGCTTGGTCTGCTAAAAGTATGAACAAATCTGGCTTTTGTCCAAACCCCAGCTGCCACCACTTAGAACTCTCCCTACCTTTAGAGTAACAAAGGCCTCCTCCAAACTGATGTAAGGAAACTGGGAGGGTGAGTATTTTTTCAAAGTGAAAAGAGCCAATGTACTTATCCATGGTCCTGTGCCTGAGACCGGGCTTTTGCATGCTAAAATTTCCGAACGGATCAGCAATTCTCCCAGACGCAATCGGGCACCACTTAGAACCCTGGTTGTTCCTTTAGTGCCAAAAGCCTCCTCTAAATAGACATTAAAGAAGCGGTGAAATGAGCTGTATTTCACAGTGAAATAGGCCCCTGTTTGTGTCCCTGTGCCTGAGACTTGGCTTCTGCCTTCTAAAATTCCAAACCATTGGGGTATTCAGCAGACACAAATTGACACCACTTAAAACACTGACTGTTTTTTGAGTGCCAAACACCTCCTTTAAATCGACATTACAAAAGTGCTGAAGTGAGCTTTAGTTCACAGAGAAATAGGTCCCTGTTTGTGTCCAGGGCGCTGTGCCTGAGACTGGGCTTCTTCCTGCTAAAATTCCAAACTGTTAGGGAAGTCTCGCAGGTACAGATTGGTACCATTAGAACCTCGGCTGTTCTTTGAATGACATCACCCAGTCTAAACTGACCTTATGAATGTGGGGAGGGGATTTTTGTTTCACAGGTTTAAGGGTCACTATTCATGTCCAGTTGCCTGGGCCAGAGAGTTAAGTCCGCCTGCTACAACGAGAAACGGATCAATATTTCTCCCATACGCAAGCTGCTATCACTTAGAACTACATCTGCCTGCAAAGTGACAAAGGCCTTCTCCAAACTGCTATCAGGAAACTGGGAGGGTGAGTATTTTTTCAAAGCGAAAAGGCCAATGTTTCTGTCTGGGACTCTGTGCCTTAGACTGAGCTTCTGCATGCTGAAATTCTGAATGGATCAGGATTTCTCCCAGACACAAACTGGCACCTCTTAGAGCCTTGGCTGTTCATTCAGTGCCAAAAGCCTCCTTTAACTAGACATTACAAAAGCGTTGAAGTGAACTTTATTTCACAGAGAAATAGTTCCCTGTTTTTTGTCCAGGGCCCTGTGCCTGCTAAAATTCTGAACGGATCAGGATTTCTCCCAGACACAAATTGGCACCACTTAGAACCCTGGCTGTTTTTTGAGTGTCGAACACCTCCTCTAAATTGACATTTAAAAAGTGCTGAAGTGAGCTTTATTTCACAGAGAAATGGGTCCCTGTTTGTGTCCAGGGCCGTGTGCCTGAGACGAGACTTCTGCCTGCAAAAATTCCAAACTGTTCGGGAAGTCTCGCAGATACAAACTGGCACCATTAGAACCCTGGTTGTTCTTTGAATGACATCACCTCGTCTAAACTGACCTTCTGAATGTGGGGGCGGGATTTTTGTTTCACAGGTTAAGCGGCCACTATTCATGACCAGTGCCCTGGGCCTGAGAATTAAGTCCGCCTGCTAAAATGAGAAACGGATCATTATTTCTCCCAGATGCAAGCTGACATCATATAGATTTACATCCGCCTTCAGAATGTCAAAGGCCTTCTCCAAACTGGTATCAGGAAACTGGGAGGGTGAGTATTTTTTCAAAGTGAAAAGGCCAATGTTTCTGTCTGGGACTCTGTGCCTGAGACTGGGCTTCTGCATGCTGAAATTCTGAACGGATCAGCATTTCTCCCAGCCACAAACTGGCACCACTTAGAAACCTGGCTGTTCACTCAGTGCCAAAAGCCTCCTTTAACTAGACATTACAAAAGCGTTGAAGTGAGCTGTATTTCACAGAGAAATAGGCCTCTGTTTCTGTCCATTGCCCAGTGAATGAAACGGGGCTTCTGCCTTCTAAAATTCCAAACAGTTCAGGATGTCTCACAGACACAATCTAGCAACACTTAGAACCCTGGCTGTTCTTTGAATTCCAAACACCTGCTCTAAACTGACATTCCAAAAGTGGTGAAGTGAGCTGTATTTCACAAAGAAATAGGCCTCTATTTTGTGTCCAGAGCCCTGTGCTTGTGACTGAGCTCTGTCTGCTAAAAGTATGAACAAATCTGGCTTTTGTCTAAACCCCAGCTGCCACCACTTAGAACGCTCGCTACCTTTAGAGTGACAACGGTCTCCTCCAAACTGATACAATAAAACTGGGAGGGTGACTATTTTTTCCAAGAGGAAAGGGCCAATGTTCTTATCCAGGGCCTTGTGCCTGAGACTGGGCTTCTGCATGCTAAAATTTCTGAACAGATCAGCATTTCTCTCAGACGCAATCGGGTACCACTTAGAACCGTGGTTGTTCCTTCAGTACCAAAACCCTCCTCTAACTAGACATTAAAGAAGTGGTGAAATGAGCTGTATTTCACACAGAAATGGGCCATTATTTGTGTCCAGGGCCCTGTGCCGGGAGACCGGGCTTACGCCAGCTAAATTTCCAAAGGGATCAGGATTTCTCCCGGACTAAAAATGCCACCACTTAAAGCTCTGGCTGTTTATTCATTGCCTAAAGTCTCCTCTAAATCGACATTAAAAAAGTGGAGAAGTGAGCTTTCTTTCACAGAGAAATTGGCCATTATTTGTGTCCCCGGCCCTGTGCCTGAGACTGGGCTTCTGCCTGCTAAAATTCCAAACTGTTCGGGAAGTCTCGCAGATACAAACTGGCACCATTAAAACCCTGGCTGTTCTTTGAATGACATCACCCAGTCTAAACTGACCTTATGAATGTGGGGGCGGGATTTTTGTTTCACAGGTCAAGGGCCACCTATTCACGTCCAGCGCTCTGGGCACGTGAATTAAGTCCGCCTGCTAAAACGAAAAACGAATCAATATTTCTCCCAGATGCAAGCTGACATCATTTAGATCTACATCTGCCTTCAGAGTGACAAAGGCCTTCTCCAAACTGGTATCGGGAAACTGGGTGGGTGTTGGGGAGGATGTGGCAGGAAAGCCTTAGTTACTGAATTACCATGAAACAATAGGATAGCCCCTGAAGGCAATCCCTTCTTGATTAAACAATGGTCTCGGCCAGAGAGCAACCCAAAAGCTCACAAAAGACTTGCCCCCGCCCATAGATTAGATCTTAGAGTTTAAAATGCAACATACTATGCTAATATCATGATTCCTATAGGCTCTATGTAAATGCTATAGAATTTGCATCTTGTAGTACATTGGTTAGTGAAAATTAGAATATTCATTGTGGAGATGTTTGCTGTATTGCAAACAGAAATCGCTCTCTTGTTCTCTCTTTCTTGCTTCCTCTCTCTTCTTTCCCTCTCTTCTCCCTTCTCCTCTCCCTCCTCTATTACCTCAATACCCTTTTATTCCATTACTTTCTCTCCCCTCTCTTGCATCCTCTCTTAGCTGTCCTCTCTTCTCTCTCTGCTCTCTCTTTCCTCTTTTCTCCTCTCTGCCTTCTCCCCTCCCCTCCTCCTTACCCCCATTGCTCAAACCCACGTGTTGTTTTACTCTGGGCTGCTAAGAGCTACCCTTTGTAAAACCCTCTGTTTCTTACCCACTTAATAAATGCTACAGTAACTTTTACTAAATACAGGTTTAATGAGTTTTGTCCCTATTAGGTCTGTTGGATGCAAAGACACAGCGAGTACCTACAGATTGAGCCCGGCGTGGCGTTAAAGGACCCGTTAGCACTTCTCAGCTGTGGAACGTTTTGCATACACGGTAATTGGAGCTACGTTTACTACTTCCTTGGTTGTCATTGAGCACGGCCTTGCGTTGGTTCAGCGGTATTGAGCTGGAGCTCTTAAAATATTCTTACTGTTGAGAAAGCCGTGGGTGAGGGGAGTCGAGCTCTGCGCGGATCTTTCTAACAGCCCTGGGACATCAGACACCACTGCTGGTCAGGGTGTCTGCTGCTCTCTGAGGGAACGCCGCGGCACTCCCGCCCGTGGCAAGGAGCACAACCCGGCTGCGTGGCTGGCCGAGCTGAGCTTCGTTCGGAGGGAGGTCCCGAGTCTGCTAAGCCGTTGCCCAGCGGCGCTGCAGCGGTGCTCAAGGAGGGACCGGAAATACAGTGTCTCCAACCCAGAAAGATTGCCTGGCCAGCGTCTTTGCGGGTGCCTGGAACTTCGTACACTGTATCGGCGGCATTCGAGGTTAGTAGTTAAACTTAATAATGGGACAAACTCATTCTGCTCACAATAGAGGCTCTGTATAAGCAACTGAAGCATTTATTAAGTTCTAGTCAAAATAACTTGCCTAAACACGAGTTAAAAAATCTTTTTAGAATGGACTTTACTTAACTTTCCAAATGCAGACCATTCCGTAGTTTTTACAGCAGATTTTTTGGGAGAAAGTCGAATTAAGCTTTTTAATCAAATTTCTCGCCCGAGATATGGCTGCAGCGAGTGGTCGGCTTGTCGTGCGTTACTTGAGCTATTTGTTGAAAAGCAGCCTCCCCAGGCGGCCATGCCGCCCGCAACCCGCTCCACCACCGCCCCGCCCCCCAGCGTGCAAGCAGCCGTCCGGCTCCCGCTCACTGCGCACCGCGAGACCCGGCAGCCATCTCCCCCTCAAGCCCCGCGCAGTTCCTTCCGCCCGTTTCCGTAACCCCGGGCCCGCGGCCGGTTCCCCTGCTCCCCCGAACCCCTGCCACGCACCTCCAGCCCGCGTGGTCCCGGACCCTGCCTCCCGGCCCACCCAGTCTCCCCGGACCCCGTAGCCTTTCCTGCTGCTCCCGCTGGCGGCGGCCACCATCCGCAAAACTCCGGCTCCACCCCTGTCCCGTTACCCCGAACCCGTCCCGTGTTCCCAAATCCTGCTCCCACCCGCGTGTCCTCCGCCCAGTTTCGGGCGGTCCGGTAAGCCCCAGCCCGCCCGGGCCGCGCCCTTCACTGTCTCTCAGGTACCGCGGTTCCGCCCCTCCTTCGCCAATCGGTGCTCTTCCCGCCCCCTTGTCCGTCACTGCCGTAGCCCCGCCCCTTGGCTCCGCCCTGCTCTCTCGGCCCGTGTCGTCCTGCGTGGCCCGGCCGTTAGCCCCGCCCTGCTCATCCCCCTGCCAGCGTCATATCCACCGCCCGCCCCCGCTACTGCGTCACCCCAACCCGCCCTCCTCCTCGCTCCCGAAAGCCTCGCAGCCCCTCCCCCCACACCCGGCGCCGCGCCCATTACACTGCGTGGCTGCGCGCCCGGTTGTTTCAAACCCGTTACAAATCCAGCAAGTTGCAATGCCCGCAGCCACGCCCGGACCTAGCGTCAGTGCTAGCTGCAATCCCGAGATGCGAATGTGCCTCTTAGTCCCCGCGCCAGTGCCACCACGGCGGCAAGCCCGTCCCCAGCCAAGAAGCGGAGGAGCTCACCCCACAGCCCCCGCCGCCTATACCACCCGTGTGACTGTGCTACTGCCTCAGCCCGCTCCGGCAGCCGCCTGGGCTCAGCTTCGGCTCCCCGCGGTGCAGCCCAGCCCCAACCGGCAGCGTTCACCCGAGGAGCTGCCACCTGCCCGTCCTCCGTCCAGACCGACTGCAGCAGCGTGCCCCACTGCCTGCCCTCTCTCGGCTCCGCCACCTGAGCCACCGCCCGAACAGCTGCTGTCGTGCGGCACTGCCACCGCTGATTGCCCGCCCCGACCGGCCGGGCAGCCTGCAATCCACCACGGCACCGCCCGATCGCGCTCCCTTAGTCCCGGATCCCACGCACCATTTTCACAGCGGCCTCCTGCCTCCGACCGCCCGGCGTGCTCCAGCCTGCGTTCAGCCTCCCGTCCGGCCACCCACAGCGGTCCAGCAACCACACTGCGCCAGTGCTACTCATATCTTCCCAGCCTCGGTCGAGGCAGCCCGCCATGCCCGCCAAGCGACATGTCCGTCCACATGACACTGAACCACGAACACGCACATGCAAAGAACTTGCCAGCGCCTCCTCGCCTGCCCAGCCTCTCTCTCCCTGGAGTCCTAAAGCGTCGCTTCAACACTATCCCTCCGCGGCCAGCTGTCCGGTGCACCAGTTGCCTATCCACACGCAGCCTAGGCGCCCGAACTTGTCCAGTTCAGCCCTATTATGGCTACCTAGCACACATATTATACAAGACAGAGGGAAGTTGATGGCATAGCACCCCCCAGTTCTGGCTTAAAATCTCTGGAAACAGCTCAAGAAAGAATGAAGTTTCATCGTTTGTGCAAATGCATGTTAATTTTCTTCCTTTGTTTTAGTTTTTATAGTGAAACCTTATCTGTAAAATCGACCAAAGATGAATGCCTGAGATTAAACTTTAGCCAAGTCTGCCTAGCTAACACAAGTCCTAAAAACCATTTTCAACCTTTTCAAACATTTTTCCAAAATTGTGTGCGGCATAAAGTTATCAGACCATTCTGTTTCTATTCATAAACAGTTGCAAAATTTAAAGAATGTGGCTGACCAAATCACAACAAATTATCTTACCTAGCTGAACAGTTTGTTCAAAAGTTAAGGCTTTGCCTCTTGGCTAAAAGTAACTCTGTTTAACTCTGAAATAAGTTTGTTTATTCTAGTAGTAATAATTGTAGTTTTAATATTTGTACCCTGCGTTCTATATTGTAATATCCAATGTATTAGTGGTTAAAACAAAAGCGGGGGGAATTGTTGGGGAGGATGTGGCAGGAAAGCCTTAGTTACTGAATTACCATGAAACAATAGGATAGCCCCTGAAGGCAATCCCTTCTTGATTAAACAATGGTCTCGGCCAGAGAGCAGCCAAAAGCTCACAAAGACTTGCCCCGCCCATAGATTAGATCTTAGAGTTTAAAATGCAACATACTATGCTAATATCATGATTCCTATAGGCTCTATGTAAATGCTATAGAATTTGCATCTTGTAGTACATTGGTTAGTGAAAATTAGAATATTCATTATGGAAGATGTTTTACTGTATTGCAAACAGGAAATCGCTCTCTTGTTCTCTCTTTCTTGCTTCCTCTCTCTTCTTTCCCTCTCTTCTCCCACTTCTCCTCTCCCTCCTCTATTACCTCAATACCCTTTTTATTCCATTACTTTCTCTCCCCTCTCTTGCATCCTCTCTTCGCTCTCCTCTCTTCTCTCTCTGCTCTCTCTTTCCCTCTTTTCTCCCTCTCTGCCTTCTCCCCCTCCCCCTCCTCCTTACCCCATTGCTCAAACCCACGTGTTGTTTTACTCTGGGCTGCTAAAGAGCTACCCTTTGTAAAACCCTCTGTTTCTTACCCACTTAATAAATGCTACAGTAACTTTTACTAAATACAGGTTTAATGAGTTTTGTCCCTATTCGTCTGTTGGATACAAAGACACAGCGAGTACCTACAGGTGGGTGAGTATTTTTTCAAAGTGAGAGAGGCCCCTGTTTGTGTCCAGGGCCCTGTGCCCGAGACTGGGCTTCTGTGTGCTAAAATTTCCGAACGGATCAGGATTTCTCTCAGACACAAACTTGCACCACTTAGAACCCTGGCTGTTCATTCAGTGCCAAAAGCCTCCTGTAAACAGGCATTTAAAAAGTGTTGAAGTGAGCTTTATTTCACAGAGAAATAAGTCCCTCTGTTGTGTCCAGGGTGCTTTGCCTGAGCCCAGATTGTGTCTGCTAAAGTTATGAACAAACCTGGATTTTTCCCAAATCCCAGCTACCACCATTTAGAATGCTTTCTAAGTTGGGAGTGAAAAACGTTTCCTCCAAACTGGTATTTGGAAACTAATGGGCTGAGTTTTTTTTTCAAAGGGTAAAGGGTCAATGTTTATGTCCAGGCTTCATGCCTAAGACCGGGCTTCCGCACGCTAAAATTCTGAGCGGATTGGGATTTCCCCGAAATGCATGCTGCCAGCACTTAGAATCCTGGCTGTTCTTTGAGTTCCAAACACCTGGTGTAAGTAGACATTACAAAAGTGGTGAAGTGAGTTTCATTTTACAAAGAAATAGACCCCTGTTTGTGTCCAAGGCCCTGCGACTGAGAACAGGCTCTTTCTGCTCTAAATATGAACAAATCTGGATTTTGCCGAAACCCAGCTGCTACCACTTAGAACGCTGGCTGCCTTTGGAGTGACAAACACTTCCCTGAAACTGCAATCAGGAAATTAGGAGGGTGAGTTTGTTTTCATAAGGAAAAGGGCCAATGTTCTTGTCCATGTCCTTTTGCTTAGAACTGGGATTTTGACTGCTATAATTTTGAACCGATTTTGATTTCTCCCAGACCCAAGCTGCCACCACTTTGAACCCTGGCCTCCTTTGGAGTGACAAACACCTCCTTCGGAGAGATATCACGGAACTGATAGAGAATATAGAGAATTTATTATTTTTCCTATTATTTTTATACCAGAGATAGCGCTAAGCAGAGGTCCCTGTGAGACTTACAGAGTTTTTATCATTCCTAGTCATCCACCCTACTTAGGCACATGTGTAGTACTTCTTAGCAATCACTAATGAATAATTATGTAACTCAATAAATTACCTAAGTTATCTCACTGTGCTGCTGAAACACCAAGTTTTATTTCTGACCAAATTTCTGCCCTTTTTGCCAAAGCACTTTCTGTACAAAGGATAGCATTTTCATTTCCTGTGAAGTTTTCTATTATTATTGATGAAAGACTTACCTTTCTCTCCTTGAATTCACTCACCTCGATTTCAAGTCAGAGGAGCCAAACAGCTGTAGCTCCTCTGAGGCCTTTTATACCTCGTGGGACTTGCTCCTCCTCTTCCTGGGAGGGAGAGGTGGGGCCAATCAGGAGTATATTAACCCCAGGCTTGGCTAAGGGCCTTCATTCCCTCTCTGGGAATCAGAGAGAGAATCAGCTGATTTTCTCACTTCCTTTTTTCTTTCTTTTTTTTTCTTTCTTTTCTTTTTCCACTTCTTTCTTTTCATTTTCCCCCTTACTTTTCATTTTTCCCTCCTTGCTTTTTTACCTTTTCCCTCCTGGCTTTTTTACCTTTTCCCTCCCCTCCTGGCGCTTTTTTTTTCCCTTTCTTTTTCCTTCTGCTCCTGGCTTTTTTTCCTTTTCCCTCCCCTCCTGGCTTTTTTTCCATTTCTTTTTCCCTCCCCTCCTGGCTTTTTTTTCTTTTCCTTTTCTTTCCATGTACTTGGGTATTGGTAGTCAAGGGGAAGCAACAAGGTGAGATCTCTTCACTGACCTGGCAACAGGCTCCGCTCATTGCTCATGCGAGCTCTCCAGAAGTATTACAGGAATCTTTGATGAACCCTTCCCCTTTTCCTGTTTGAAGGTGCCATCCGGGTAGCCTTTGGCATTGGCCGAGCTATTGAGGTGAGTCGGGGAGTTTGGGAGGCGGAGCGTGGGTCTGGTCGAGTTTCAGCCCTGCCACATCACCTCATCTCCTCTTCATCCAGGTATATCCTGCAAAGATGGCATCAGCCACCGAGAGTGGCCGAAGTGCCCCAAGGACCTGGGCTTTCTCGGGAGATGGTGAATAGCGCACTATTCTGGTTTTGGTCAGTGTGCCGCTAAGAGGCTACACTGATGTTTAATTTTCTTTTTTGCAGCTGACTAAGAGACAACAGCCCAATGCTGGCAGGAATTGCCCAGCCTGTAAGAGGCTTTTCCTCACACCTGACATGGATTCTCTTCCCTGCTTCCCTGGATGTCAGACAGATAAGTGAAGAGGAATGACTCACAGAGGAGGTGAGGGAGGATGCTGGGTCTGGACTTGTCAGGAGGGATTTTTTTTAAGGCAGCTTTATAGGCGGGGATGTCCATGGAGCAGCCCCTTAGGCTCCATAAGGGGAAAGGGTCAATTTGATCCCCAAGCTGAGGTGCACAGGGTAGAGCAGTTCCGGTGGGTGTCACATCACTTTTCTGCCGTACTGTCTGTGTCTTTTGTGCGTATTGTCTTGTACGTGTGTTGCCTTAGCCCTTTGAGTGCAGTACCAAAACCTGGTGTCATTCAGAGCATCTTGTGCTATCTGCATTTCTTGACCCCGTGCCATCCAAGCTTTGACTCAGGAGCTTGGACACCCATCTGAATCTCATCTCTCTTTTTGAAGCATCCAGTCTCTCTTTTTGGAAGCATCCAGTCATATGTCTTTTGAGGTCTTGTTCTGAGCTGTATTGACTGCTGTGGGCCACAAGGACCCATTACAGCTGATTAAGACTCAGAAGAATGTGAAGACCGAGAGAAAATTCTTGGGCATCGGTCTCTGCGATTCTTGGAATAAATGCTTCCCTAGCATCTTTTTCCAGCCTTGTCAGCTCGCTATCACTCTCTCTTAGGTCATCTCATTTTGCATTCCCTCGGTCTTCTCAGTCCTTCTTCTGACTGAGAGTTCTTTTTCCTCCCTAGCGTCATCCCCTCCTTTGTCATGTCCTGTGTCATGGGTGCCTGCACATACTTGTCGCGGAGCTGCTCTGCCCTGCTGAACAGTCTTGGTGTGGGTGCAAAAGGACCGGTCTTAGTGACTTGCAATTTGTAATGTGGGGTGTAGTTGGACTCTAGAAGATATATGCAGATTGAGCCAAGATGTCTGCAGATGTTAAGTTCCCCTGCAGGGCTTTGACTTCTGTCCTACCTTCCTTTCAGCTGCACATGGTTTCAATCTGAAGCAAATGGCCCATCCCGGCTGAGGGAGCTCCTCTGAGAAGGACAGTCACCGTTTGCCTTTGCAGGGGAAGAGTAAATGATGAGTGTGTTACAGTACTTTTCTTTGTCTTTTCTTCTTAGGAATTGAAGCTGGATATCTGCAGCCAAGTTGAAGTGAGCAAGGTGAGCAATGACCTGTTTACAGAATCAATTGTATTTGCTGAGGTCTCAATTTCTGGTGCAACTCTAAGCATCCATTGCTGTTTGTGTGTTTTAGGAAGTGCCCTTGTATTAGGGTAAGATCTCTTCACTGACCTGCCAAGAGACCCAGGTCAAAGCCCATGCAAGCCCTGCAAAAATGTCACAGGACTCTGGAATGAAGCCTTCACCTTTTGCTATTTAAAGTTGCCGTCTCCGGAGTTCTTGGCAACGGCTGAGCAGTCGGGTGAGTCGAGGAGTTAGGGAGGGAGAGTGTGGGTTCCGTCATGTTTCAGCCTTGCCACATCACCTCTTTTTCATCCAGGTATATCCTGCGAAGATGGCATCAGCCACTGACAGTGGCTGAAATGCCCCGAGGACCTGGGCTTTCTTCGGGAGATGGTGAGTAGTGTAATTATCTGGTTTTGGTTGGTGTGCTGCTAAGAGGCTACACTGATGTTTAATTTTCTTTTTTGCAGCTGATTAAGAGACAACAGCGCGGTGCTGGCAGGAATTTCCCAGCTTGCAAGAGGCTTTTCATCACACCTGATATGGATTCTCTTCCCTGGTTCCCTGGATGTCAGACAGATAAGTGAAAGGGCATGACTCACAGAGGGGGCGGGTGAGGGATGCTGGGTCTGGACTTGTCAGGTAGGATTTTTAAGGCAACTTTAGAGGTGGACATGTCCAAGATGCAGCCCTTTAGGCTTCATAAGAGGAAAGTCTTGATTTGATCCCCGTGCTGAGGTGCACATGGTAGAGCTGTTCCGGTGGGTGTCACGTCTCTTGTCTGTGTTGCTGTCTGTCCTTTGTGTGGGTTGTATTGTGTGTGTCTTGCCTTAGCCCTTTGAGTGCTGTAGCAAAGAATCTGGTGTTATTCATAGCATCTTGTGCTATCTTCATTCCTTGGCCTGTCATTGGTGCCATCCAAACTTTGACTCAGGAGCTTTTATAGCCATCTGAATCTCATCTCTCTTTTTGAAGCATCCAGTCTCTCTTTTTGGAAGCATCCAGTCATATGTCTTTTAAGGCCTTGTTCTGAGGTGTATTGACAGCTGTGGCTCCCACAGATCCATTGCAGGAGATTGGGATTTGGAAGAATGCGAAAACAGAGAGAAGATTCTTGGGCATCGGTCTCTGCAGTTCTTGGAATCAATGCTTCCCCTAGTATCTTTTTCCAGGCTTGTCAGCCTGCTATCAGTCTCCCCTAGGTCATCTCATTTT